>BRZM01000022.1:10602227-10879152 GCA_033238685.1 Lates japonicus | reverse complement strand
AAAAAAAAAAAAAAAGAAAAAAAGAATTTTGTGTCCTCTGTTTCTTTTTGATGACAAACACACACTCTCTATCCTCCCTTCTGTTGCTGTGACTTTATCCATCTGCAGCTGGCTCATTCTTTCTCAGAAACTCTGGTCTGATTTTTATGGAGGAGCGGATGTTCAGGACTTGTTTTAAAAGCCCTTTGTGGATGCTCAGTCATGTCCACCTCCCTCCCCTCTGCTCTCCTCCTGTAGGAATAGCAACAACAGAAAGAGAGGATTCAGAGCAGTCCAGAAGAGTCTTCCTTTGATGCTTTGAAGTCTCAAATTCAAACACTTTCAAACTCAGTAAATAATCAAAGGGATATGTTAGGCTTTTGATTATTTTTATATATTATCTATTTTTCTTAAAGACCTGTATTGCATCAGAGCAGTTGAAGTTTTGAACCACCTCCCCCCTCCTTCAGAACACACAGTCCATTCCTCCAGCAGATTTTCCATCCTCATGATTTTGAGTATCAATAAAGTCTGTTACATAAATGCTGAGAGCACACCCTCCACTCCTCACTTGAGTTACATAAATCCTTGCAGGTGACCTCTCTGCTGAGAGGTTCTCATGTGGTGTGTGTAAGTGTGTGTGTGTGTGTGTGTGGTTTGTGGTCATCTCGTGCTTCCCATATGTCCAGATGTGGCGGAATAAAAACCTAGTGTGAAAAGCACACACATCTGGAAGGAGGCAGAAAACATGAGGGATGTCACCCCGGAGCAAGTCGCTCATGGAAAGATCATCCCAGCAGGCCACGTGCAGCGCTGCGTACATTTTCTGGTAGTTTGTCATACTATTAAATTCCATTGTCAGTTTTAGCTAGCATAAGATTTGACTTGTGTTCCCCTGATATGCTATCGCTACAGGAAATGAAAAGCAATTATCAAGTGCCATTATCATCTTCCCTTTTTTTTTCTCTTCCTCTGTTGGCCCATAACTACAGTAGTGGTCTGTGTATCTCCACTGGCCCATCCCAGTAAAGAGATAAGTGTCACTGCCATGCTAAGAATAAAACGCTGTGCTCTGGGAAAGTTGCCTGTGGTAATGTGAATGACTCATTAACTGTCCAGAACAATGGCTCTGAAGAGGCGTTGCGGTCCGTTTAGTAAGTGCGGAGCTACTGTTCCCTTCTATCATAAAGCTCTCAACAGCCACCATCTTCCAGACATCGCTGCTCCTGCTCAGTAAACACCAACCTCAGGCTTAAATCATCAAAGGGCTCTGAAAAAAGACCCTTTTGATGCTATACACTCATATTACCCTTGTTGTCATAATGGAGATAATGTTGGACTTTCTCAGGCTCTTTGGGGAAATCAACTTTGCTTTAGAACTCATTAGAAGCAAGTTGCTGGCAGTTGTGCACCAAAAAAATGCAAGACAGAGGAAGACTATAACTACTATATTGGAAAAAATTTACTTTTTGACTGTTTTATGAAGGGATGCATTCAACACCCACACACAGAATATAAATATGACTGTGTTTATTTATAGGACATTAGCCAGGACCTTCAAGTTTATGACTTTGATAATTGATCAATCAATGGGGCAGCCCAGCTTTTTAGATAATTAACCACTTATGTGTATAACAGAACATCACAGTTTAACAGTTCATCAGAAAGACTGAGAAAACTGTACTCGTGTGTGTGATGTGGACAGTTTAACACATCTGTGTGTAACATGAGACAGAGGACCCGAAGGGGACGGATATTATGGGATTGGCACGGGCTTGGACCGAGTCCCGATCTTTGTGTCTCTCAGATCTAACTAATTGGATTGACCTCCTTTCTGCCCTGACCACGTGGCTTAGCCTCAGTGTAGTGATTGTGCTAAGTCACTCCCCTCACCTGGCTGCATTGTCTTGCCTCACCATAGCTCAGTGTTAGCCTAGCACCGGGCAGCTAATGCTTGACATGTGGCCTACATATGGGCGTGTTGCTGATAGGACCACCTGTTCCGACTTTGCTCCAACATGGCTGGCTGCGTGGACAAAGCTTTACTACCACAACCTGGGTGTTGGCTAATGACTGAGAGGTCACAATACATATGCTGGAGTGTACAACACACACACACACACATAGAGACTCTTCTGTCAGCTTAAATCAGAAGTTAACTGGGGCTTATATTCCTCACTGTGTGTGCGTGCAGTATTTGTCATAACAAGAGAGAGCTTTCCACACTGTTACTGTCAAAGCTATAAGCTATTACACAGGTAACAGTCAATATGCTGAGACGCAGACTAATTGTAGCTCTTGTGTTAATAAGGTAAAAACTTGGTGAAATTAGGGAAACTAAATGTGTATTTAAACGTGTGTGTAAAGGACAGAAGGATAAAATGACTCAAAAGAGGGTGAGAAAAGAAAATTATATGTTGCAACAAAAAATTATTGCTGTTTTATGATAGACATGTACTTTCAAAATTGGCAGATTTAAATTAAATTCCAGTAAAGGTCAATAGAATCCTTTCTAAGCCAATTGGAACGCCATGAAGCTTCAAATAAAGCTGTTTTGCTTAAACCATGATCTTTATTTTACAGTAATAATGTACCAAATGACAAAATGCAAACCGTGTGACAATAGGAGTTGCTCATAGTGGTGAACCTACAGAGAGTTGTCACCCTGTTCTACAGCTCCACTTGATTTTACGGAGCTTTATAGTGAATTTCAGTTCATTGTTTATCTCTCTGGATGCAACTTTACTCTTTTGGTTCAGTCTTCCTGCTCTTGTAACTCGTTTTCAGCTGCAGCACACAGCTGTTTTCAGTGGAAAAAATAAATAAAAAAAATTCACTGTACAGGAACTGCTCAGCACCAAACTGCTGACAGACACAGTTAGCGACTAGCAACACAGACTTCACCCAAGAGGCCAAAAAATCAGTTATTGCAGGTTAATTTAAATTAACATTTTGGAAATTTCACACAACAAAACACAACCCCAGTGTGGAGGATGCAGGTGTAATCAAGGAATCAGTTTTCCGCCTCCTCCTTTAGCCTCACAGGTGTTATGTTTTCCCCTCTGGTATTCTTAGATGAGCAGATAAATGAACTGATGATCTTCACTACCAAATGCACAAGCAGCTAAAACTCAAACAGTGCTGACAGTGTTGGGTACACAGCTCAGATTTGTTGATAGAAAATTTCTACATGTAGTGATACTTGACATTAAGCCTGGCTGAAATAGACATCTGCTCTCAAGCCAAGCTCTCTAAGCTAAGGCACATATTTACAAACTTATCCAAACAAGTTAAATGGTGGCTGTCAACCTCAAATAAATTAATTTTTCAAACTAGCTAAATATATTTTAATATGCAGTAAGATCATAACAGATAACAGATTAGGAATGCAACAGGTCCTGATTTTCATCTATCAAGATCTATCTGCTCATGATTTTGAACTTGATAACCTGCTCTAACCTTTCAGCTGTGGATAATATACACACTGCAGATACATTTTAACATGAGCAACAGGATCATAAATATGCATTTAAATACCCCAGACCTTTTCAAGTATTTCTTTTGTTTCTAATTTCCCACAAAACATCAGCAGAACCTGTTCTACTGCCCTAACATGTAATTGATCCTCCTCGTTTTTCACTTCTCGCTGTAACCATCCGCTCTCGTCCTGTATGCAGTTGGCTCGCTGTGTTAACTTGAGAGACTGGGAAAGCTGAGGCCCAGCCCGGCATTGACTGATCTGTAATAACAATTAGCAACAGCTTTGCACTGTTGGTGTAAGGAGACTGTTGAGCTTATAAATACTTGAAGAGACTGAGGTTTATATTTCTGTGGCTGAGTAATCCCCTCTGTCCTGCAGTGTAATGCCTGTAGCCATTTTTCTAACAGAGTTCATGTGAGGAGTCGTGAATTTATTCTTTTATCTTCAATGCAAGACTTGTACCACGTAACTGCATTTTTTGCCCCCTCATTGCTTGTTTTCAATGTTGAATATTGAGTTTCTTCATTGTACACTGGGATTATGGTATAGCAGTATGAAAAGAGATAAACAAGGCTGTAAATTTATCTTTTATGGCCCATTTTAATATTTTAACTAATATTTTAACTCTTCATATAAAGAAAAGCAGCAAATACTTTCAAGTGACGCGCTGGAAGGATAGGAAAAAGTTGAGATTTCTGCTTGAAAGATGATTTAAACTATAGATCAATTATTTCTGTCGATCGACTAATGGATTTATTGACCAACTATTTCAGCTCTGCTTTGGGCTCATTCACTCTTTGCTGTGTGATGGATTTTGAGACAGCACTATAGGTGATTTCATTTGCAGTTGGTCATGACAGTTTTCTGTTTTTTGCTCTTGGCTGACTTTCTCTGTGTCTGAACAAAGTGAATTGGGACGTGACTCCATGTTTTCCAGGACATCGAGCCCCCGCCTCTCACTCCCCCTCACTATTACATTCCATTTCACTGTATGGCAGCCAGATTTGGGAAGCTTCTTTCTGCGCCTCCCGCATTTCCTCTCTTTCTGCTGATGTCTGGTCTGTTTGCCTCTCTCGCTTTACAGTGAGTGTCTCTAGTTTTTTGGTCGTTTTTCTTTTCTTTTTTTGTTAAGAGGGGTGTTGAAAGGATCTTTTACTCGTTTTCTCGTTCTTGTTTTCTGTGTCTGCACTGAATTACAGACACAGCTTGCACATAGGAAATTATGAAATATATCATTATACAGAGTGTTTTGAGCATGGTTTCTGAGTCTCCACAGATATTGACGCTCACAGACTGACAATAGTTTACACTCTCCCTCTGCACTGTACTGAGCTGCAGATCCTGTGCTCATACAGTTACTCCCAGGCACACAGTCAAGAGTGCAAAGAGTTGGATTAAGTTTTCTGTACTAGCCCAGAGATCTGTCACCACTCCATAAATCCACCCTGTGATCCCTCATGGCACACCTCCACACTCCCCAGGAGACAACGCCACACACACAACACAGAGCTAAGTGAGTGCACGGCTGTACAAAGAGAAGGAAGTTTTATCTGAAGATGCCTTTGCTTTGTAACCTGCAATTGTCATGAGTTATCTCGTTCAGCCCAGCCTCTCCTGCGGTCACATTTTGATGTTAGATTGTGTTTGTCTTCAGCAGGGAATTTCACTGTTCTGAAAACAACATAATAAACTTCATTAATGTTTGGTAACATGCTTGGTTGACATGTGGAATGACTTATCAGATATTATAGAAAAGAGTACAGACATAATAGTTTAGAAAAGGGCATTTTCATGTGGTTCCTTCTGAAGTTAACATGTGCTAACTTAACTAAAACTATAACTAAGTACATTTACTCAAGTAATGTACTTAAGTGCTTTAGGTCCACTTAGCTGATGATACTTTTGTACTTTTACTTAAGTAGGCTTTTGAATGAAGAACTTTTACTTAACTGAGTATTTTTACATTGTTGCATCAGCAGTTTTTCTTAAATAAAGGAGGAGTATTTCCTATTTCCTACTTTAACTAATATTGAAAAAAAGCTTCCTGCTCTCTCAAAATAATAGGAGGGAGATATTACATTGCAAGCTACAGCAGGTTATCCAAGCAATTTGTTGGCAGTGAGAAATTGCATATTGACACAGGCTTCTGGAGTGAGTGGGATTAGTGTTTGCTCTAAAAGATAGGCCTGTTTTCCTAATGGCTGAGCACATTTACTTAGCGCTTGTCAAACACATCCTATACAGGGAAGCAAATTGACTCAGGTCACTCAACCCTTTGTCATCATCAAAGTAGAGCGCCGACTGAAATGCCACCAAATCTGCTCTGTAATACTGATAATAATATGTTTTTTTCTGGTTCTAACAAGGTGCATTTGGCAAAGTGTTGCGGTTCAGTGTGAGTTTAAAGAATTAGCACTCAAGTATTTCTGTCTAACTACATTTTAGAGGGAAAGGTTGCACTTTTTATTTCCTAACGTTAATCTAACAGCTGTAAACTTTCGATGTTGGAATTGAAACTAGCCCTCCGTACAGTATATAGAAAATAAGACACAAACTTTATGACATTTAAATTCTTAGAAATGGAATAATAATAATAATGTAACATTTTGAACAAGAAAGTTGTTCAAGATGAACACTTTTTCTATGAATAAATTGATTACATTTCCAGTGCTTTTTCATCATGTTATTTCCTCTTTTACCTGAGTGGACTGCTCTGTCACTCATGTGCATGCTTGTGTGCCTTTAAGCATTTTTTAGGGCAGCAACTATTGATTCTTTTCATTATTGATTTTTATAATGCTGTGCAAAGATTTTCGGCACTAAAAGGAAAGTGTGGATGCCATTACAGTTTTTATGTATCACTTAATGGCACACAAATTACAGTCAACTAAAAAAAGCCAAAATCATATTTAAAAAATTCCTTTTAAATGGCACCAGTTCTCCTTGGTAAACTTGCACACATTTACTTGATACTGATCTTGGAGAAGTTGCCACCGTCCTTCTGTAGATTCAGGCTGTCTCAGTGTCTTCTATCTCCTCATGTAATCCCAGACAGACTCCATGATTTCAAGCTCATGTAGGGGCCAGACCATCTGCTGCAGGACTGCTTGTTGCTGAAGATAGGCTGTATGTTTGGGATCGCTGTCATGCTGCAAAAGGGCTTTGGGACCGATCACATGCCTTCCTGATGGTATTGTGTAATGGATAAGAATCTAAACATCTAAAGACCTGCAGTGAAATCAAATACAGCAGCCATATTGTCATATTCAGTTTTAGTTGTTGCCAGAGAGTTGTTGATTTAACTCTGTTTAACTGTGATTATTTTGGAGGCTGCAGTTAGTCCTGCTATTTGGTTTTAACTGCATTATATTGCAGCTAGGTTTATCAACCAGAAACTCAGTGTATGTTAGGTTAACTCAAAGTCTTCCCAGCGTTTAATGTTTAGTGTGTGGCAGTGAGAAAAATCAGCCACTGCCCAGAGTGGGTTTTGTGCCACAGGTGAAATGCCTGGTCCTAGTTCAGTCGAGTGTGTCGAATCTCACACTTTTTACACTCACCTCTAATAGAGAATCCACTCTACTGCTGTGAACATTAGGATCTAAATCGTATTTCCTTTACATCAAGAAATCAAACACGGTGACCAGTAAAAATCGCAAGCGTGTGACTGACTCACTCATCCCCTGTCTGAAGTGCACAGCCATACTTGAACCTGACATTATCCCCACCCAGCCAATAAAATAAACATTTCGAGTGAGGAGGGCATGGTTGTGGGAGCATGGCATGTAAAGGGATTTTTGCTGTGGAAGCTATTACATCATCAGACTGTGAGAGCTTGTAAATGTTGGTGCTGGCCAATAAAACCCCTTTAATACCAGATATAGTCACAGTGTTATTCCAAACTGACAAGTAAATCTGTCCCCCTCCTCTCTCTCCCTTGTTTTTACTGTTAGCAATGTGGAATAATCATCACTGTTATTATACTTTATGTGAAAGTGCACCCTGTCCCTTCTTTGTTGGTGTGTCCTGTGGAGCTGAAATGATTAGTTCATGAATTGATGATTGGTTCTGGTTTCTCAAGTGTGAATATTAAGTGGCCTTCTGTGACTGCACATTGACCATGTTTCCTAGAACCTGCACTTTGGGAGATTTTTGATGGGCATTTTTTTGCTGTTTTATGATTTTCTACAACTCAAACAATTACTGTATTTAACAAGGTGATTGGTAGATAATGAAAATAATCATTAGTTGCAGCCTTAGTGCTGTTTCTTCATGTCTTTTGATGTAATCTGAAGGTCCTTTTTAAGATAAAGCTCAGCTCATTATTATTGTTCAATATGTTGCATTGATGTTAGCCTCAGATGTTTATCCAGCTGCCTTTATGACCACTGATGCAATAACACTTTTATTTCTGTAACTGTGGATTTGTGTGCTCGCCGTGCAGCAGACTGTACAACCAAACACACAAATACATGTCTTGATCGGCTAATATCACTTAAAAATTCTAGTTGCAAGTGTAAGTGCACAGTGTTCTTCACATCAGCCTCACATTCACAAGTATTGATGGAAAGGCCTTTCACTGAGGCCACACCCATGTCTGCAGTGCTGCATTGTGCTGGCAGAGATTCAAAAGGGTTCTGACTCTGAGTGTGTGTGTGTGTGTGTATTGGTTTGCATACTTAAGTGTGTGTATGTGGATCAATATGAGTGATGCTGGCCTGGTGGACCAGTCAGACACTGTTTGACAGCTCTGGTTTAACTTCTAGTTTATACTTTGCTTGGGTTGTTGTTGATGCCAGCTGGAGAAGGTCTGTGATAGAAACTAACTACAACTACCAACTGACAGCTGACCAGTGCATTTTCATAAACAAATAGCTTAATTAATTGTCAAATTGTTGCTAATTGTCACATGATTAATTTACTAATCAAATAATTATTTCAGTTGGGAGTGTGGTTCCTTTTCCAAATTTCAATCTCGTCTCCCCTTTACATAGCTGATTGTAGTGGGTGCAGTGGTCAGTCTGATATTTGAGCCAACAATCAGGTCTTGTTCCTCTATATGTCGGTGGAGTGACTCACAGCCTGGAGCTGAGCCTGTGGGCAGAGTGGAAGGAATGACAGCAGTGACTATCAAACATCTGCTCTTCTCCTACTGTTTTAGTGAAATCCAAAACTGCAGGCGGGCAGGCTAATGAAGACTGACAGTGAAGACATTTTGTGCTGATATGTGTTGGAAACTGAAACATCAGTGTGCATCTTGTTAACCTTTCTAACCCTAATAAGACTGGACAGGTAGTATGCTTTAGTACAGGATGGATATACCACAGTTATCAGTGAATATGACAGGAGGGTTAAGCTTCCTATCACCAGATAGGAATTCTTTTTATCTCACTATGAGGACCTTAAATTATGAGGAATGAACTTTGAGGTTCTGGTCATTTATTTTGGTTTACTTTAATCAGTATTTATTTTAATGAGGTAAAGAACTGTATCAAACAGTTACTGATATGGGAGGACTAATCGAATACTGTCAATTATAGTACTACACTGTCACACAGAAAAAGAAGGAAGGTTAAATCAGGATGCAGCACATAATAGCAGGCGATCCAAGGCTTTTTTGTGTCATTCAGGCCTTTAAGGGTCTGTGTTTGTGTGCATATTTAACACATTAAATGTTCTCACTTCTGATTTGACAGCTCTTGTTTTGTCTTTGTATTATCACTGAAGCATAAGTGTGATACATGAGAATTGGTTTTATGTCAGGTGAATGAAAACTGACTTTGTATGGCTGACAGCATCAGTCAAAATCTGAAGATGGATGGTGTTTACGCTTCCAATCTGGCTTGTAGCTAAAGATGTAGTCTGTGATGAAAACCAAAGTTTTATGCTCCTACATTAAGAAAATACCTCATCTAAACTCTAAATTCTCAGTGGTACTGAAATAGTTCCAGTGTGTAATGCTATTCGCGTAATTAAACCACAGGTGATGTGTGGAGTCAAACGGTATCGATACAAGCTCCAGGTATCAATAGAAAGTTAATATTTACAAAATGTTAAGGATGTGTTCCTGCTGTTATTAATATTTTACTTATATCCTTAATCAAATAAAACTAATGCTGGGAATTTCTCAATATACTTCCTCCTTGTTTATCTGACTCTAAAATGATATGACCTGAACACATTTTAAACACTTCTTCTTTCCATAACATGAGCCAGTTTGCTCTCCTAAGCATCCTGAGGCCACAGCCACACCATATATTTTACCTTGATTTAACACAAGACGCCCTGCAGCGGGAAAGGCTTTGAACTGCCGGCACAAATGAAATGAAAAGTTCTTGTGATCTGCATTTCTTTGAAACTTCTCCACACACCTTTCTCATTTTTTCTCTCTCTCTTCCTCTCTGTCCCACTCTTTTGGTCTCCTCGTGTTTTCATCCCTCTCCGAGCCTCTCATTTACCTCATCTGATTACCACGAGGAAACACTGCACTATTGTTTACCCCAGAATGTCGTGGTAAAGTCGGTACTGAAACAAGAAGCTCCCCTGGTCTTGTTTGTGCTGCCACTCTTTGTACCCCTTCAGGTTTGAGGAAATTAGTTTCTACGGATCTTGCATTGGACCACATTAACCCCTTTCTCCCACTTCAAAAACTCTGCGCTCTTATGTAACAGAGGGTCAAAAGTTCAGTTGAGGAAAAGTTTTTTTTCTTTTTTTTTCTTTGAAATTGTCACATGGCAGAAGGAGCAGGAATAATGAGGTGAATGAGTGAAGAACAGAGCAGACACTGTTTGCCAGTGTGAGAAATGACATTGCGTCAAAGGCATCTCGACAATGTTTGAAATAAATCCTGTAAAGCAGCTGTGCTTCATGAAAAAAGAAGGGGCCTCCGCTACAAATAGTCACCACATGCAGCAAAGGACTGTAAGTTCAGTCATCTAGTTACACTGAAGAGGAATGTGGTTTAACTTCTTTTTGGAAGAATGCAGAAAGTCAGACCTGCCTTCATAATGTTATGATTCTTTTTCCAGTGTAATGGCCCAAAATAGCTGATCCTTAAGATGGAAGATATTTTCCAGGCAAGTTCCAGGTGCAGTTACTGCCATCACACCTGAACCTAAAAGCCAGATATGGAGGGAATCTGAAGGGAAAGTCCAAACAAGGTGTTTTAAAATACAGTCTAATGGGGAAAGATACTTAGAATGGATTCCAGACACTCAACCCTGCATCCTGGTTTGAGAAATCAAAAAGATGGATCCATTATTGTTCACATCATTTGAAAACATTTTTCTATCAGAACACTGCTTTTACTAGGGCTGTCTGGATCACCATTTTTGGGCCTTTGAAGCTTCAGTAAGCAAGAGAGATGGAGATTGACAAGGGCATAAATTAGACTTCAAGGATTTTCATTTTTATTGAAAGGAAACTGGCTACAAAATGTACAATAATCACATTTATAGCTGGTCAACCATGGCTAATTGTCATGGTAAGCTAATGTTAAACTTTGTTAGCATGCAGGTTGCACCATCAACACCCATAAAAAGAAAAAAGGAAATTTTAGCACTTGCAGGACAGCCCAGCTGTTACTTTAAGTTTTCAGGCGATTTTCCAAACTCATCAGAGATTTGTGAGCGCTTAGTTTCCTTTGGCATGTCTGGCACAGATTTTACAAGTTACAAACGTTGCTAGCTTCGTTGTAACTTGTAAGCTTGTGTCAGAAGGTAATGTTGGCAACGTTGGATAAGAGCGGTGACGAACGAAGCTATCTCTGTGATTAAATGTCTTTGTCTGAGAATAACTAATGATAATTAATGTTGCAATAATTAATGCATAATGGGGTATTTTAGATTTTTGTGGTAATTCATCTAATAATAATAGTAATGATGATAATAATAATAATAATAATAATAATAATAACAAAAATATTGATAATAAACCAGCAGCATTCGAATACTGTTTTGGACGTCGGTTACCGTGGCGACAGTACAAGCTTCGAAGCCTCTGGGCATTCGGGTCAGCCCTAGCTTTTGCTAAGAGGTAAAACCTTTAATGCGCTCTGATAAGGATTACATAGCCATGTCTGCATGTCACATTTCCAATAACTCTCTGTGAGCGCAGCTGCAGCGATATATTATTTTTTTGATTAATTGGCTAACTATTTTCTCTATGGTTAGGTCCATTGCTTCCTCTATAAAATGTCTGCAATTGTGAAAAATGGCCAAAAAATCCAAGATAATGTCACCAGATTGCCGGTTTTATTCGGGCAATGTTTTGTTTTTATCATTTATTTTGTTTTTCACTGCTGTGCAAATATTTGCCTTTTGGGGATAAATAAAGTGATCTATGACGAGAGTCCAAAACCCCAAAATATTGAATTTACTGTCCTAGATTAACTTGTATTTCATGAGTTTAGCTCCTTTGTGTCCTGGGGTCCTTAGCTCCTGGAAATGGGAAAGGCCCAGTGTCAGCCTTAATTTCCCATTTCAGTTTCCATTTGTGTTGAAATGTCACTTCCCTGCTTGTGGTCACACGCTCAGCTGAGCCTACTCATCAACATCTCTAATTTTAGCTGCGTTTTACAGAACTCTGTACTATGTGCTTGCACTACATGTAAAATGTACTGTACTTATAGTTGCAAGCACACACACACACACACACACTTCTGATTTTTGATTTTCTCTCAGTATATGAGCTGTTGTCAAGCATCACATCTTTGTGTGTGTATGCGCGCATCAGTAGGTGGGGTTAAGTGGGGGGATTCAGTGCCGATGGGAACTTAAAAACAAAGAGGACTAACCTTCAATTTAGCCGAGCCTCATATCTCCCCACTGCACCTGCATACTAATAATCCAGACTGAGTCAGACTGGAAAGCAACAATAACAGAGCTGGAATCTGTGAATATCACAACCTCTTTTGTTCTGTCTCACAGATCTGGGGAGGGCGAGTTTCCCCTGTATAACCTTTCTTTACATTTGTTATTGTAAAGATGGTTTTGTCCTGATAACACTTGAATTTGTGAAGACAGATCAAATGGAAAGTGAAAGGAATGAAGCATTTGTTCTGCCACAGCAACAAGAGGCATGAATCACTGACTTGAAAGCATTGTGTCAGTTTGAAACTGGATTTAATAAAAGTTATTTTCCAAACAGATTATGGAAACCACTTTTAATTTCAGTAATAATTATTTTCTCTTATATATATGGTTGCCAATAACACTAGGAACTGTGGCCTTTAAAAGCAGGTTTAGACCCTTGTTATTTTTCTGCCACTTCCTATTGATGTGTTTAGCACTTTTATTTTGTTTTTATGACCTTATTATTATTTCATATGTCAAGATTGACTCTAAATGTGAATTTATGTTCGCACTCTATTCAGTCTTTGTCTTCTATTCAGTCTTTTGTTACCAATTTCTTTTAAAATGTCTATAAAACACTTTAAAGCTGCCTTGTGTATGCATTGCACCATATAAATAAATTTGCCTCAGATTGTTATTCTAAGATAACAATTTGGTTAATGCTGAAGCCAGACCCATGTAAATTGATTATGTTTTTGCGCAGCTCACTGTCTCACACTCTTCCTGTTTGGTTTTCATTCTGGTTGTTCTGTCCTCTGTCCCTGTTGAACAGTCCACCACAGACATATTGTAATCTCATGGGTGTATTGAAGTTCTTGAGCCTCCAACCACAGGTGTGATAAGTTGTGCTTTGGATTTCAGTTTCTTCTCGTTGTATAACAGAACAGATGGCATTGCCTGTAATTTTAGCTCATGTTTATGTTTGTTTGTCCGCTGATGTGCGAGAGAATGTGAAGGCGAAAGTGAAATCAGTAGAAACACAAATAAAGTGGGGATTAGATGACAGAGCAAGAGAGTCAGCAGACGTCATCTTTATTGCAGATAAGGAATGACTGGGCAGCTTACTGTGCTGACTCACTACTGAAGAAAACAAGTAAACATGCTGCTGCCCACAAACAGTGCAGGGAGTCCTTCGGTCAATCTGCAGCTTTTTTCTCAGGGTTTCTCTCAAAATTAGAAAGAAGGTGGATCAGGTCTGACTTTTTAGACTTTTAACGTGCAACCTAGGTTAATTTGTGTAAAGATAATGCACCAGCCCTTTAATTTTCATTAGTTTTATTGTGTTTTGGACAATTCAAGTCCTGTTTCATAGCTCTCATAGTGAAAATACACAGCACAAATGACAAATAAGGCTTTTGTCTGTGCTCCTGGAAATCACTTTCCTCTGTGTTCCTGAGTCTTTGGATATACCCCATTTTAATCAATGTTAGAGTAATTATTGCAAAATTATTTTTGCAAATTCTCTTTTGGCTATATAAGGATCAGATTATCTTGGTTTAGGTCTTTCTGTACCTCTCAGATCATTATCAGTAAACATGGGAAATGGATGTATTCAGATATGCTTATCTTACAGTATATGGTTTGTTTTCACTCACTGCTCTATCCCCACAATTTCCTGGCTAATATAGGCTCAACTTTCAAACAGTAAAATGATGGAGAACTGCTTACGCGGCCTGAGGATATGAAAACTGTTTTCTTTCAGGATTCATACACAGGTCGACAATTTGTGGAATAGCATGAGAAATGAATTTGCTAATTTCAAGGTTTTTTTTAACGTTTGGAAGATTTGTTTCTGTCTGAGGGGTCTGTAATTTAGGAATGTGGCTCTTTCCAGGTTTATGTTATATGAGAGATGTGTCTGATAGCTGAGGAGTCCCTGAGATCTGTGATTATTTTTCTGTTAGGCCTGGCTTTCATCTCCATCCCTGTGACTAATGTTCACTTCCTCTCACCAGCTCAGAAGGACATTCTGATTGAGCCAAATACCTTAGTCAGCCATTGCACTGATCAAAAGGCCAGTGCTTTTTCTAATTAAGTTTTTCTTGTTTTCTTTCTCATAGTTCTTCTTTCTTTCAGTCTGTCACACGCGTATACACATGCCTGTCAGCTGTAGTTCCCTGATTCTCAAACTCTTGAAAGCAGAAGTCAGACATTTTGGCTTTTACTGGTGGAGAGTTGACAAGATCAATACCACTTTCATATCTATAAATTAGATATAAGGCGACAGCCAGCAGCTGGTTAGCTTAGCTTAGCGTTAACACTGTAAACAGGGGGAAATAGTTAGCCTGGCTCTGCTCTTAGGAGTCAAAATCCTCCTACTAGCAACTGTAAAGCTCTAATTAACATAATGTATCTTGTCATAAAAACTGATGTGTACAAATGACAACTCATTACTTTGCATTGGGTTATCAGTATATTTCTTGGCTCTGGGTCTTTATGCTAAGCTAAGCTAACCAGCTCCTGGTTGTAGAAAGAGAAAAATTGAGAAAAGGATCCAGTTGATGCAGCATTTTCTACTTTGACTAGAAAAACTGACAATGGCTGGTTTACATACTTTTAATTTTATTTCATGAGATGCTGTATATGGAAACATCAATTAACTGTGATTTTCCTGCCTGGTTGCCTTGATTCCAGAAGTTCTAACCTCTTTGGATTTTCTCTGCTCTAGGGTTTAGTATGAGAACACTCAGCTCCTACATTATTATGCACACACAGAATTATGCAGGATAAACTGCTGTGACAGCAGTTTCTACAGAATTTGAAGCTGAAATTATCTTGGACACAACAAGGCCCTAAGATATCTGCCCGATGCCTCTTGCCAGATTTGCACAAAGTGTCACGCTTGACATCTACATTACTAATTTCACTGGACCATCAGATTTGCTCCCAGGGGTGTTTGGGGCAGAGAGATGGTGACCTTACTGGGAATTATGGAAGACAGCTTTTCTGACAGTGGGATCTAGTGCAGTGCTACAAAAAGCTTGATCATTTAAAACAAGCTTACAACCAAACATTGGCAGCTTTTTAAATGGCTGAATCACATTTTCCTATGTCACATGGTGGTTGTCAGTGATTTGCATGGACATGCTTAAAAAAATAATACATGATTTGTATCTCTCAAACACAGCCACTTTTCTTAATCCACTGTGATTTGTTACCTGTTTCTTAAGTTTGCCCATTTGGATGTATTGAAATCCATTAATGTATGGAAAACATTTACACTGTCCTCTGACTTTTCCCTCTAGCACCACAATGAGGTCGACATTTGTGCTTTTGATGTTTTAAAATGTCTCACACTGTTGTTTGGTTTGCCATGAAATTATGCCCAGATAATTATAATACAGGATTAATTTTAACAACCCCCCTGACTTTTCCTCCACTGACAATCATCAGATCCCAATTTTAACCTAATAACAACCAAGCTCACAGATGTCCATTGCTCTTACTGCATGTAGGAGAAAAGTCTCTTAAATGTTTTAGGCTGACAGTTAACTGTGTACACATCTTAACTCAGACACATTTTAGAGTGCTGTTTTGACAGAAGCAGCCACTGCCAGAACCCACATCCAACCGTGCTTTCACTGAGCTGGGAACCATGACTGCAGACCCCCCCGTGATTAAACAACCACAGTGACCACAGTCCACTCTGACCGCCATGACCTTAGGTGTGAGATTACAAGGGGCATGTCTACGAGTTAGCCTCTGGAGAGCGTCATCTGCCCACACACACAGTGACATAACCATGATACATGCTGGACTCAGTCACTTGCTCTTTCACTTCATTGTTGACATCCTGTCCACACACTGTGGTGAATGAGTCGGCCTGGAGAAAAGCTTGGGAAGAGGATATGAATCCTCAGGGGTTAAATGAGCAATACCTCTTTGAAGACATTGAATCACACGGAACAATTTGTCGGAGTAATTTTCTCCATAGCTACTGTCAGAGAAGGAATGCTAAAAATTTGGTGACACTTTCCTAAATCAATTTGCAGTCAGTGAGTTAGAAGAATGCCTTTTTTATCTCATGGCGATTTTACTTAAGTAACTTTGAAGTTGAAGACAAAGCATTTCTCTGTGTAGTTTAGGACCATGCTGTCACATGATCTCTAAACACAACCCAGCATGGAAATTCATTTGTAACCCTAAGCATTTGATGACTTGCTTAAAGATTATCCCTTTGTGAGTTAAATCAAGCAGTCTTTTGTCTCCACTCTCCATCTGAGAGCCTAGCGTGACCCCTCCATCCATCTGAAACACTCCCAACTCCCTGCAGACTTGACCCAGGACAACAGTCTGTTTTTACTGTTTTCCCTCTCCTCTTCTCTCCTCTCCTCCTCTGTCCTCGCTAATGAAGTCATCGTCATATGATTAAATGTGTGTCTGCTCTGCGCTGCATGACTCAGAGCATACAATGGCAGATAAAGACCTAATTAGCTCACTACAGACCGAAGCATTAATAGAATCTGAACTGAATACCACAGTAAGGCGGTGCTGGAAGTCTAATTTATTTCCTAGAAGAGAACAAATAAGAACCTGCCAACTTCCTTTTTATATTGTGACTTTCTTGTTGGAGATGATTCAGTACTTCATAGGCTACAAATAAAAAAACATTTTTTGGCAAAACTACATGTACTGATTTGATATATGGGATATCAGGGGATATAAGTAAGTATGTATGAAAGTTATTGATGAAAGTTTAACTGAGAGAATGGTCAGTTTGCCAGAAATTAGCAACATCTCATCATTTTAGCAGATGAAAGCAATGGTCCACGCTGGCTATAAACCTGAAGCTGTTAGTTGTTTTGTACTCTGGTCTTTGCTACTGAGAAAGACAGAGGAGCAATAACTGATGTGTTATTGTCAGAGCTTTGCGAATGTTGCCACAGTGCAGAGAAATACTGTGTACTGTAGATCCTTAGGATGGGCTCGGGTCATCTTTAATCACAAAAACAAACCAGCTACGTTGGGCCGAATGCATAAAACACCTCTCTAGCAAAGAGGAGTCAGTTGTAATACCATAACAGGAAGTTTTGCACACGGGCGTGCATGAAAACTAGTTTGTAAGTGAGCAGAAAAGTCAAAATATATATCTTAACATTATGGATAAATAAATTGAAATGTCCTATTTTTGCATCCCAAGTGGTGGTGGTAAAAATACAGACTTGACCAAACCTACATGACATGTGGTGTTAATAAAGGCGTACTTAAGCTCATCTGACAGGGCTGTAGGGGTACATCAGATATAAAACATTGGGAACCACTTCTATAGAGAGTAACAGATTCTAAATTGGAAAGAAAGTGCTGAATCATAATTGTATTGGTCACTGCCCTGATAGAAAGCATCAGAACGAAAATCAGGAGAGAAAAAATATGATTTGTGTGCCCCCAGGTAAAACCTGAGTTCACTTTCCCACTAATTGATATAAAACCACAAGTCAAGCACTCCTAATTAAAAGGCTTTCTCACAGCAACCACAGTATTCAACACATCTGAACAGTTTCTCCAGATGTTGACATGAGGATAGACAGAGTACTTCACTTGTGAAAACATAACATCAGCCTTGTGGCATCTTTTCTGTTTGTGCTGCTCCGAATGACGTTGACCGAGCCGGTTGTCAGACACATTACACCCAGAACACGCTGGCACCATCTCAACTCTGTCATTGGTCTGCCTTTGGCTCAGTCTGTGGTTTGTAGCCAAGAATAACAATGTTGACCTACTGGAGTGACTGAAGTGGTGTGAATCATGTCTGTACAAACAGCTCTGGTGTCCCTTTGAGTCTTTGTGTCCATCCGAAGGGGAAAAAATCCATCCTCAAATACTTTTCTACCGTTGTATGAGTGAAATCTTATCAGTTATGTTGTCATGAAATGATGTGATTTTGTGTTGTAGTCTTCCCACTTCACCTCAACCTGCCCTGTTGACTTCAGCTCAAGTTAGTGACTTAGATCTCCCAGAATAACTTCTGACAACTCCCATGGGAGAAGGGGCAAGAACAAATTTGCATTGTTATGGGCTGTTTGTGTAGGTGGAAAGAGCAAGAACGCAGTAAAATAATGTTTGCAGTTGAGGACAAGTTACTGAAAGCACAGCTTGTCTTGTGGCTGCTCAGCATTCAGGTCTATTTGGGGTTACTTTAGGTGAAAAATGTCTGTCTGAGTGATGTGTTTGTTTGCTGACATGCTACTATAGATTGCTCTGTTGTTTTTCAGCAATGCTTCTGATGATGTAAGGCCAGTGCAGTTGATGTTTCTGGCTATGTCTTTACTTATTCTTAGAAACTGAAATGCTGGAATTAGTCATGACACTGACTAACTAGTTTACTGACCTAATAAAAGCTGGCTCTCTCCAGTGACTTATTTAAGTTTATTTTGGATGCTTTTATGTGCTTAATTCCATATTGATTAAACCTTTCTTGAAAAGCTGGTATGAAACTCCATCCCCTCATCCCCAGATGTCCGTTATGACAAAACGCCCCTCCTGTTGTGAGATTTGTGGTTTATTGCCGTTGATTTGGAGCTAGCCAAATTTAGAAAGAATACAAACTGTCGGCTGTAAAAATGTCCTCTATAAACTATGCATCTTTTTTACACAGACCAGGTGGACGAATACACACCGCTTGGACATAAATCAGCTCTCAGTATTTTAGTTGTTCCACATCCTGCTTCCTGCTGGCCCAACACAAAATGTTGAATGTCAAGCCATTTAACAAAAAACACTGAAAGGTCCGATATCTGACTTGTCTGACCTGAGTTCCTCAACCCGTCTGCGAGCAACTTGTTGTTATTAGTGCTTGGTTTTTATTGGCTGTCCATTCAGGAAGCTCTCACTACTTAACGACGCTGAATGATGGTACTCTGTCCTCGTCTGACCTGTAGTTCCTGAACCAGGCAGGTTAGCCAGTTCAGAGACAGATGGAGTGGTGAACAGAATACCAGCTCCTCTGGGAATATCAAATGCATCAAGCATCGCATTTTCAAACCCACATTTCTGGATGTGAAATTATACCATCACTGTTCCTCAGTTTGACCTTGCACGCTCTTTCTTTGTCCAGACAGCAGAGTTGAATATGTTTTTCCACAGTGTCTGCCCATTTTAATGATTTGTTCAGCTGGGTGAGTCATAAATGAAGGGCGAGTTCATTGCTGTGATCCAGTTGTTTGAGCCACAGTCTGCCAGTAGTACAGAGGCCAAAGTGTCCTGGGTTCGTCTGAGCCCTGATTCCCACAAGCATCTTAATGGTATGATGATCTTTGTCCACAGACTTACAGTGCGCTGCTCTAATTCACTGTTCAATTTTCAGTTCACTTGCACATGGTTTCTAAGTAGTTTATCCTGATTTATTTACCTATAGCAGTGCGTTATTAATACATTGGACTTTTGCACACCCTTGGTGCATTATTCATTACCCTATGCATGTTGCGACTGAAATCCATTTAAAACCATGAGTCAGCTGTCATTGACGAAACTTTGACGTGTTGTTTGTGGTTGGAAAAAGAGAGCTTGTCCTGATTTTTTTTCTTCCCTTTTGCTTTGCAGCAGTGCTGCAAGCCAATCATGGCCCACCCTGAAAACAAAACAGCATGATGTTTTTTGAAGTTCAAGTGAAATTTAGCGATCCTTCTTGACTTCTTGCAGTTTCAGCTTCAAATTTGTGCATTCGGATTATCCCAAAGTCCCACAGTGTTGCCTATTAGCTTGGCATTAGCCTTCTCCTAGCATGCTTGCATGTTGCCGAGTGGTGCTGGTGAAGGGTGGGGTCAAAGAGGGGTGTTTTACCATTCCACAGACGCGAGACTTGGGGCGTTCTAAGTGATTCACTGAGGAATTTGTTTACTTGTGGCGGAGCTACAAATAACTGCAGGGTTTATATAGGGCAAAAAAACTACTTCCCCTCCAGGCAGCCATACAATATAAACAGAGCTGCGAGGGGAAATACTGGACCGTCTTATTAAAGCACAACCACTACACATGTTCCACACAGCCACATGGATCCCATTACTCACTGAGGAGCTTTTTTCCATCAGGCTTGCTGGCCCTGGCTCCTTCATCCTCATTCTGGCAATTTGTCTGACTCTGACTTAAATAGATCCTAAAACCATGTTATTAATCTGTCTCGGACTGATGTTGTTTGAAACTATGTAAGAGGAAAAGCCTGCTCTGCGCCATCCAGGCTGACAGCCTTTCAAGACAATGTTTGGCATGAGGCCAAAGTCTCTGTGTGCTTGACCCACAAACAAATTATCCACACCTAACATCGAGTCAGAGCTTGACCTCAAACGTCTGGTACTGACCTGTATGCAAGATATGTAATATGTGGCCTCCTTTCATCTGCTTTCACCAGTGTGTATTTGTACTCATCTTACCCACGTCTTCCTCTTTTTCCCTCCAGGCATTTGGAAATGCAAAGACAGCTCATAATAACAACTCAAGTCGCTTTGGCAAGTTCATTCAGGTGAACTACCAGGAGAGCGGCACTGTGAGAGGGTAAGGAACCAGAGACAATCACTTTTCATTTTCTTAAAAAACAGACAAAAACAAAATCATGTTTTGAACTCTTTTATTGTATTTTTTTCAGAGCATACGTGGAGAAATACCTCCTAGAGAAGTCAAGGCTGGTCTATCAGGAGCACAATGAGCGGTGAGCAATTCTCAGAAAAGCACAGCTTTAATCATGATCTCACGGATGCCAAACTGAAGCACGTGGTTTTGTTAAACAGGAGGTGACACTTAGAGACCACTTCACTAATGAGCAATGAAGTTAAAAGTGCTGTTGTCAACTGTCAAATTTTGTCTCCAACAACTTCCTCAAAATAGGACATCATCTTATCAAGAGTCATACTGTCGCTACATACACGATCTATGTGCTGCTCATGTGAAATGATTTTTCATAGTGCTTATTTCCATAATAAGCAGCAGAGCCAACAATATTGTTTAGTATACAAGACTTGTAATACATTATATCAAGACTGATGTAAGTATGGATGGTGTTTTTAAGGTCCCAAATACAGAAGATATGTCAGCAAACTAGGTTTTTGGCAATTCTAACACACTCTTATATGTTGAATCAGTCTTACATGACATTCGAACTGCACTTTGCTTAAAACTTTCTTCACTAACTTGGAAAAAAATATGTTTTTATATATATAGTATAAAATAGCTGGAGTTTGAAAAAAAGTGCATTTGAGTTAATTTAACTGAGAAAGTTGTTTGAGTTTGCCAAACTGTGAGTCATGAATTGAATTGAGGTCTAAGTGGGGCTGACACTAATGTGTTTGACTGCCTGGATGGATGGAGTGGTGAGGGTTAACCTCGCCATGGGGGGCTAGCCATCTCTTACTGAGATGAATTGCTGACTCCAGGCTCATAAAAGCTTGTGTGTATCTGTGTGTCTGTGTGTGTGTGCGTGCTCCGAGAGGAGTCTTGGTTGCACAGCTGCTGCGCACTTTTGACCTCTAACCTCCAGCGCACACACGTACATACACACTTATACACACAAACAAACTGAGCCATCATTACACTTTTTTTTTCTAATTTTAGCTTTTGTTTTAGCCACTGTAGCATTGTGGCTCTAGGGAATTTAATAGAAACCAATTAGCTTAATGTTTGTTACATTCTACTATTGTAGGTAAACATGCAGAGCTAATGTCTGCCTTATTTTTACTGACCATGAGCTAATTAACAATTTCAGGAAGCAAATGTTTTTGTCCTACATTTAAATGGTACTCTCACATAAAAACACACAAAAGACTAATTTTGATTAGTGAACAATAAATATTGCAGTCTAAATTTAACTAACCATCTTTTTTTGTTCTTAACTTTTTTTTTAGAAACTACCATGTGTTTTACTACCTGCTGGCAGGAGCGAGTGAAGACGAGAGGACAGCCTTTCACCTCAAGAAGCCTGAAGAATACCATTACCTCAGTCAGGTGGGAGCTTCAGCATCAGATACAATAAGATGTTTATTTAAAAGAAAAAAATAGTAAACCTGCCTGGTTTTGTCTGACATTGGCTGTTGTCAATTTCTCTTTGTGTTTTTATGTATGTGTGTGAGTTCTGTCATGTGTTGTGTTTTCCGTAGTTTTCATGTAGAGTTGCGAACAATTGTGTGTGTATTAGTGTCGTCTGCTCGTCCTCAGACCCGAGGAAGCCAAGCACAGTTACCTCTGTGTCTCAGTGTCTGCAAACAGGAAAGAGAGAAATGAGGACACAAAGGAAACACATTCCACTGTTGGTGGCTTTCAACACCTATTATACTGTCTCTTTCACACACACAGACATGCAAGACCCTCACTTGTTTTCAAGAGACAAGCAAGAGTGTTTTAATTTGTTCGTCTGTTTGTGTTCACTTGTGTTTTGTTGTTATAACTGCGTGTGTGTGGGTTTCTCATACACTTTGTTTTCATGTACCCCGAAACACTCACACATCCATGTCCCTACACTGCTGCCGACAAACACAAACAAAAAGAAAGACAGAGATGGTATTTGTCCCTTGTCTCTGTTGTGTGTGTTGCCCACAACGAAAACAGGTTTCACATAACCATGAAACAAAGCCGCGATAATAAACACATACACACATATTCTGTGTGTGGATTGTGGATTTTGTGTGAAACGTGTTGCATCTCTGCCCCTGAGCTTTGACAGTCACACCATAACAGCCCGCCCCCCCCCCCCCCCCCTCCAAAATCTTTACGCCCACGTAGAGGAAAGCAGGGAATTCCTTCCATTCCTCCAGGCCACTGACGTGCACATACAAACACACATGCATACGCAAATACATACACACATTCTTGCACTCTGTTTATATTCTCCTCCTCTCTTGTATCTCTCTTGCTTGTTCACTTTCTGCCTGTTCTGTGAAGTTTTACATAAAAAATTAAAAATTACAGTCTTGCATCAGCGGGAGCTCTTTTGAATGGACTTCACAACCTCTCCTCGCCACGAACTTGTTTACAAACTATGTAAACACATTGCATTTATGGCTGTTTTTTTTTCCCAGTCAAACATTTTTCACACCTTCGTCCTTAATCATAACTCATTCTACTTTTGCTTCGAGAACCCCACCTGTTGTTTTGCATCTTTTTAAGTAGCCCAATAACCACAAATGTACATTTAACTGATTATTGTCCAAAGCAAGCCTTAAGTTATTATGTTGATTTCCTGCTTTTGCAGAAACCATTAGATCTATTTTATTTCTTCCTGTTTTAACTACTGAATGAAAATTCTGTAGAGACTTGAAACTTTCTTTAGTAATTTTATCCATCAGTTGCCATGAAAAAATAGTGTCCTTAATTTACTTTTTTACTAGAGTTACATTAGTATTATTTGGTACTGAAAGAAAAACCTTTGAAGTTGGTGTGTTAAAGGACACCCCGAGTCTTGTTTGTAGCAAAATGCTTTGCAGTGAAAACATGTGATGCTAACAACTAAAAACAGAATGCATAGGAATCTGAACCCTCAGATGAAGCTGTCTTGTAAAACAATTCCTGGCTGCTTACAAAATGTAACACTGTGCAATTGAGAAGTTACTCAAATTTAGATCAGATTTTGCAAGTTTAATGTGTCTGCAAGTTGATTTTCCTACATTTATCTACATAAAGAGAAATCTATAGTTGGTGGCAACAAGAAATGAATCATAAAAACTCATGGTGTGCTTTTGGAAACGGTCTGATATAATGTGACGTAAAACTAATTATTCACCCTGAATCCTTAATGTGCATGTGTGTTGCAGATCATCAGCTTTCATTCCACCCTCTGATGCTGCTGCAGTGGCTTGATGTGTTCAATCGTGACATGTGCTTATTGTTTAGTGTGTGTGAATTCTTTTTGTGTACATACATCTCTCTCATCAGTGTCTATATGCTTTTGAATGTTTGACTCATGTCTGATTGTGAACACTTGTTACTTGTCTGTGTCTGTATGTAATGAAGTGAGCTGTAAAATTCAGCCATTGCTTGCAATTTAACAGCACGTCCTTCCATTGCTGTTAGTTGCACATAAATCTTGTTGTGTTTAAGCGTACGATATGTGTTGTCATTGGAATGCTGCTGTCTAAACCCTAACCTCGCCCCCCCATAAACTCTGCCTTAACATTTCCAGATGACAAAGACAACCCACCAACCGCACTGGGACAGTTACTGTGAGAATGAACCGGTCAGTATCTGTGCCTCAGCCGTGTATGTACTGTCCGTGTGTCTGTACGTGTTGGAGAAACTGCAGCGAGTAGATTTTCAGTCACCTGAGCACTGGCAGCTCAAGCCACACTCTCCCTGCACAGTTACACACTCCTTCCCTGCCCCCCCTTTGCTTATTTTGTCGCTCTTTGGATATTTCCTGGTTTGGTTTTGGGTAGTGTTTATTTTAGCTTTGTTTGTTTTTGCTTTTCCCTGTTGTGCTGCTTCTCTGAGTTATGTTGGTATGTCTAGTCATATCCTGGCCACTGTAGCCTTGTGTGATGCTGAAACCTGTGTGAGGTTTTTTTTGATCATTGACATTACAGTGTTTTCTAGCACTGAAGAAGAGGTCCCTTAGTCTCTAAATTCAAAATTAGCCACATTAATTTCTGTTTGTAGTATTAAGTCTTTTTTTAAATCAAGGATATAAAAATCAAAATAAGAATTTCAAATTTCAGTGTAATTATGTTGAACAGCAGTCTTTGGCTGATGTGAGGCATTCATATTTTCCTTTCTCAGGCACTTCTGTGCTATTAAGTGCCAAGTGGGACATATCAGAGCTTTCAGAAGTTTCCCAATTGTAATTAAGACTTGGATGTTGATGTGAATGTGGAAACTTGTAATCATGATAACGTCATAACTTCAAATAAGACTTTGGATCCAGAATAAGCCTACTGACATGTGTGAACCAACATAATCTGAGGCTGTTGGTGATCCCTGATCATTTGACCTCCTTGCCTTTGCTCTAAAAGGTCAAAGGGGAGACCCAGCAGATGTCTCTCTCTACCAGCTCACTGGTACACGTGCAGCTCTCTGGGGGTCTTCTATATTAAGGAAGAAGCTGTGGTGAGGTACCTTCCATCCACAGTAGATGGCATGAATTCATGTTGAGACATTTTTGTTCACTCCTATACTCCATAATGGTAGCTGAAACTTGACCTTTAAATATGGGATTTTGTCAGCAGTCCCTCTGGTCATTTACATCATATTTACTGACTGACATCTCTTAAGATTGACACTTGGGGGCAATCAAATCATCCCAGTTAATAAGGTCAATAAAAACAACAGAGTAAAAACCTTTATCCTGAACAAACAAGACATAACTCTCTTTAGTCGATCTCGATTAAATGTTATACTAGAGATAGTCAGACTTACCTTATTGTACAATGAAATAACATAAAAGAAAGGATACATGTCAGGTGCTAAGAGAAAGAGAAGAGAAAGCAGGTTACGATTATGAACAGGCAAGTCAATGGAGAAGCTCAGACCTTCAGGGAGAGTGCCACAGAGGATGAAGACACTCTGCTAACTGCTGCGGTAATAGGCCACAATGCTTTGCAGCCACAAGATCTGTGTAAGTGTTTGAGCAGTGGGCTGAGTTTCAGTCACAGACGTGCTCCATTGTTAAGCAGTGACTGAGTTGGTGACTGAGCTACAGTATATTTACATGCTCACACCTCTGCCTGGTTGCCAAAGACACACCTTTACCTCTTTAGTCACTGGAACTGATTCAAATCACCCTTCTCACTCTGCAGTAGAAATAATGGGACTGGAAGATGTCAGTGATCAAAAAAGTCTTATGTGATTAGTGTTGGGATTTTTTTGTTTTGTTTTTGTGGTGGGCATTAAGGTTTCTGTTTGCTAATACACGCATGTAACAGTTCACTTTGATTCTTAAGGTACGGTTGATTAAGTTGTTAAGTTTTTTTATACTGATAAATACTGTGAGATGCATTCTGTATTTTATGTAAAATCTAACATTAGTAAATAGAAAAAAACTATAGCTATATAGTGACTACAGAGTGACTTCAGTTTGATTGTGATTATAATGATTTTTAATGTTGTTTTGTTTAATTTCCCAAAAAAACTTTTAAATAACTGTCGATGTTCCTGCTATAGAAATGTAACACTAGAGTCACTAACGGGTCACAATGAGTTTCTGGCATGAAAGCAGAGAGTGAGGGAGGCAAGAAGGAGGCACGTTGGTGTGAGTGTGAGTCTCATGTTTGTCTTTCTGAGGACTCGGTATGTGATAATTATGGCAGCCATAGTGGAATGAGCCCATGAAGCAAAGAGCAGAGCTCACGTTACGGTGGGTGTATGTAGTAAAAGACCATGCAGTTATGTAGTTACATCAAAGAATGTGGTCCTAGTCCGGGAAAAAGATCTTCCTCTCATCATAAACAACTAATCCAGATCTAGATTTTTTTAAAATAAGCTCTACCTCATCTAGCTACAACATTAATGTTGCTTACACGACAATATACATTATATTTTTTGATACTTAATTTTGTTTTGCTGCTAATAAATCCATATATCTACCTGAGTAGAAGAAGAATAATTCAGGACTTTTACTTGTAATATGCTATTTTTAGATTATGATGCTTAGAAAGTGTTTTTTTTTTTTTGTTTGTTTGTTTGTTTGTTTTTTTTTGGCTACACTCAAGCTATTAAACTGGGTTTAAGAACAAGCTGTCCACAGGCTATTTAGTGTGTGTGTTTAAGTCTTTGTGAGGCTGAATGTCTGTTCACATGCACTGTATTACATGTGCTGCGTAAAAATTAGCGCCTGCCTGCACACATTGCTGTTATTATGTCAAAACAAACTCTCCTTTCTGCTAGTTTAAGTTGCCATCCATCTCTCAAACAGAGGCAAACCCATAAATTGCTGTTCTTCTCAGCTCTTTTGCCAGCTTGCCAAATTTCTGTGGATTGGTTTAAAGGAGGAAGCCAGACTAGATTTTCCACTACATGAGCAGAACCTGCACACGCTGCTGCTCACCAGACGCTCTGCACCATCAGACTGGAGTGTTGCTGTTTTGTTTGACCCCCAAGCTTCTTAATGATAGCTTATTTTAGCATGAGTCATTCAATTTGCCTCCTTCAGGCCACTCTGCTGTTTTTTGTTTCAGCTGCAAAGTAAACTGAGAAACTATTTTAAGTATCTTTGCTAGACACTCTGTAAACATTAAAAACATTTGGACACCGTGTATGTCAACAGTCTTTAGTAAGTCCTTCTAAACTTCATAGCGACTTGTCATTAGCTCTTTTGGCTCCCAGGCCGCTGTGTCGTAACAGCTGCTGTGAGCCTGACAACACCAGCTTTCTGCTTTTTCTTTACAGGACTGCTTCACTGTTGAAGGAGAGGACCTGAAGCATGACTTTGAGAGGCTTCAGCTGGCCATGGAGATGGTGGGCTTTCTTCCTGCCACGCGCAAACAGTGAGTGACACACACGCAACCACAATGAGTGTGTGATAAGATAAAAGTTGAATAGTCCCAGTGACAGTTTTGTTTTGCAGATAAGAAAGGAGCATTACCCACAATACAACAGTAGATGCACAAATACCCATAAATACATCATCTGTTGGCAAATGGTTAATTTGTCTACGCTATTACCCTTTTATACTCGACATCTTTCACTTTAAATTTAGCTGCTATCACACTCACAAACTGTACTTACTCCGCCATGTCTGCCACAATTTCGAGTTATCATCACTTGATGTTCCACAAGCATTCACTTTAATCAGTATTTCAATCACATTTGTGCTAATAAAATCAAACAATTCCATAGATTAAGAGTAACTGCACTACAGATACTTCCACACTTTGTTTCCACTGTGGCATCTCTTAAACTTTTCCTCAACTGTTTGTATAGGATCTTCTCCCTGCTGTCAGCCATCCTTCACCTGGGCAACATTTGCTACAAGAGGAAAACCTACAGGGACGACTCAATAGACATCTGTAACCCAGAGGTGCTGCCTGTCGTCTCTGAACTGCTGGAGGTACTGCAAAACAATGCTACTGGAGTTTTTATTGCTGCACACTCTCTAAATGTGTGTTTATATGAAGTCTAACATGACATGACTGTTCTGACTGCATTTCTTATTTTTTTCACCAGCAGTACAAAATAAAACAACTAAAAATAGACTTTTCACAATGTCACAATTACATAATATGACACACCTTAAGATAAAATAAATGTTTTAAATATGGGCGTCTTTTGTAACTGGTAGATTCAAATGATTTTGCTCTGTTTAGATTTTTAGCTGTCCAGTTTAAATTATGTCATGCAAGTTTTTCAAGTTCACAGTAGCATGAAATCCAACAAAACTTTTGTTTTTTGGAACCTGTCTGTCCCTCTCTTAGTCACCAAGTCATTTTAATGCAGACTTAACAGGCTACTTATGTATCGACCACACACAGAAGACACTCATGTCAAACTGAGTGACTGAGCCTTGTCTTGTAGTCTACCATTACATAAAGTCAATCAAATACTATTTGTAAAGGGTGGATGGGAATGTTGGGGACCTACATTGTTTCCCATACTCTTCTCCAGCTTGGTCAACTTAAACTTCCTTTGGAACCTATAGTAGTTGATAAATACACATGGGGCCCTAATGTTTACATTATACACAGCAGAGATTCCACTGAAGTGACAGTTGGTTATTATCCCTGTAATGTTGTTTAAGTATTAGATAATTATTGTTTGCTGATCATCAGCTTATTTAGTGAGTAGACTCTTAACATGACACAGCCTTCATTATTACAAATTAATAGATGTGTGTTTGTGCTGAACAGTCACATCTCTCCATTCTGACTTGAGAAAGTACATTAGTGATGAGGAGGAGATGTTTCTCATGAGAAAGATCATCGCAGATTTTTTGAAACACTCCTTCAGCCCATCACCCAGCATTCAATTACTTAAACACTGTCAAAGATGGAAGGCAGCTTTAAAAGAAAATGTCAGGTTTGTTTTGAACAAGTCAAACTCTTAACTTGTTTACTCTCTCTCTCATCACAAGGTCAAAGAAGAGATGCTGTTTGAAGCTCTGACAACACGGAAGACGGTCACTGTGGGAGAGAAGCTGATCGTTCCCTACAAACTTGCTGAGGTGAGACTACAGATGTTTTCCAGCATTACCAACAGAAGAGAAATTCCTCCCTGAAAACCTATTTTCTCCATCAACCTCTTCTTAGTGATAGGGTGCCACGTGAACACAGACTTTCCTGCCATGCTTAGAGTCGTTTTGTTTATTTTACACATCAGATTTCTGTCTGCTATAGTTGCTAGTTGCTATATACAGAAAAAACAACTTTGAGGTATACTGTTGTTGTAGTTCACTGTTGCATCACAGTGCAGTGCAAAGTGAAAAAGAAAGAGATGCTCACAGCTGGAAAAAATTAAACTAGTTGTGGACAGTGGTCAAACAGGACCGCGTCAGAAACGGCTGTGGCTCAGGAGGTGGACTGGGTCATCCACTAATCACCTAATCACAGGGTTAGTGGTTCAAACCCCATTTCCTCCCGTCCACATGTCATGAGTGTCTTTTGGGCAAATTTCTCCCGATGGTCAGGTCCTGCACCTTACATAGAAGTTTGAATGAATGAGAGGCAAATTAAGAAGTGCTATGGATAAAAGTGCTGTATAAATACAGCCATTTTAAGTTTTTAGAAAACAAAAAAATGTTTAATTTTGTAAAGAAATTTAGTAGTTAGTTTAAGTCTGGTATCACCTTCTCTTGGTATGAATACTGTATACTGTAAGTATGTTAAATGGAACTGGGACAAAACAATAAAGCCAGACCTAAAGGAACACAGTTATGAGCATGCACTTTCTGTATGAGCATTTTCTCATGTTAAAAAATAAAGTCTCATGCACAGTGGTGCAACTAAAGGCACTTTGCCAACTCAATAAGCGCGCTGCAGTCATGGCTATTCAGTCTGACCCGGCCATGTTTATAGGACAGTGTTGCACTAGTACCGGACCTCCTCCTCTCTCTCTCCCTCTCTGCAGCTCTCTCAGTCTGTGGCCACACATGTGTGCACATAATCACACCAACACACACTTACACACATGCACAGTCCTTCAGTCTGTTTAGAGAGAAAGGGAAGGCATTTCAAGCCCCTCTACAGTTTTCATTTTCAACCCCTGCTCCAAAAACAAACACACGTCATGATCTGTAGATGAGAGCCATCTGAAAGAGAAAGAGGAACAACATGGATACACAGTGTAACTGCTTTTACACATGTAGATACTGTAATGCACAGAGATTCTGTTAACTTGGAAACTCGTCGTGATGCTTAAATATTTCATACTTCCATTATCTTTTCTTATGAAATCTTTTCTTACACACATACTGAGAGTTGAGTTCACTGATTATCTTATTTTCCAGTACAAATTTTATACAGTATTCACCCAGGGAAACTGTCTCAGCTGTATTTCACCACAAACTCTCCCAGAAGATGGTTACGTGCTCACATCAAAACGCCAATAACCTCATAACGGCCCATTAGATATTTAGGAGCCATTTTATATGAACAAACAGTGATTGTTTTGGTAGCATACTGGGTGGTCTCTGTGTAAATATTACTCAGTCACAGTCACAACAATCTCACTGCCTGTTAACTGAAATGATACACTTGAAAACCTCACAGAAATCTGAGCGTTGCTGTAATGAGTTTTCCCCATTTGGTCAGAGTTATGAGGCTGTTTTTCTCTCTATGTTTTAAGTCCAACTTCCTCTAAATAATGAAAAGCTTATGAGTCATTAGACCGCAGTATGTATGGAGTAATATCTGTCCAAACCCGTGGAAGGCATATTTGGTCTGAGGTGGCTAAAAATATCCTGGTTAATTATTTAGAAACAAAAACAAAATTTTTAACTTTGAGTAGCCTCTCTATGGTTTGTTTTGTTTCTGAAGACCATGGATCAACTTTGCTGCTGAGAGGTCAAATCTTTCCAGCGGATGCGGGAATTAGAGAGTTTTTCTCAATAATTTGACAAGGAAGCTCTTGTCAAATAATCTCTGTGTTTATTAAAGAACATGCAACACTGATTAAACACACTTTTCTTTCTCAGTATACCCCAGAATTTAAATCCTGGGCAATGTAAAGTTTATGAATATGATTTTAACTAATGTAACATCACAGAACGACTTCAGTGTCCTCCAAATATTTAATATTTGCTATCTGAATGTCATGTCAGTCGTCGCAGAAGCAGAGCCTCTTGGGCTATATATACGGTCTATGTTTCGCCTATTAAAGCTAATACTTCCATTAGGCCATGACTGAAATGCCAGTTTTCTGCATCCTCATCCATCAGAACTTGGCAGCTCAGAATGTCTGTGCCACATTAGATCGGATTGGCATATCTCACGAGTCAACCTGATGAGTGTTAGGCTGGATAATGACATTAATAATGGCCCAGGGACGTCCTGCTGTGACACCGTGCAGTCTGCCAGCACGTCTGTGATATTGCCATCTGTGCCAAAGTTTCAGCAGAGAAATATCAATGTCAGACATGAGTTCGAGTTGTAGGACTGTCTCTTCTCTCTTCAGCTTTTTACATTTTAGGATATACTATTTTCATATTTTCCATCAGGAGTCCTGGGTACAGTGGCTACTGACAGGACAGTGAGGATGTGATTTATACTCTGGTCAGACCGTAAATGTTTGGTTGTAAAGTAGAAATACAGCTGCCTGAACATCTTAACTCCTTTTTTGAGTGATGGTTTTCAAAGTAGGCCAGTGTTGTCTGAGAGATGCCTTGACATAAATCTGTTTTGTTTTCTATATTTAAGAGCCTCCATTCATTGTTTTATGCTGGACCTTTATGAAAGTGCAAGGTTACTACACTAGACATTCAAGGCCAGACTGTAATGTGTAATACAGATGTGTGGGACATGGAGCTTGAGGGGGCGAGTCAGGAATAATGTCTACAGGGGTGTCAAGCATCAGTTGGCACCTGAAGTAATGGATGACTCTTCAAACCTGTGCTTTTAAAGTGTTCTAGGAAAATATAAATACAGTTAACACATGTAGCAAGGAGACAATGAAGATGAGACAGACAAGGTTACAAATAAAAACAGCATATCCAGTGAAAGGTTTCTGTATAACAACACTTTCTGGATGTGGACTCTGCCTTGGAGAGGAGACATTCAGTCACTTTTGTTCGTTTCTTGCCTCTCCTACAACACTAAACATGGAAGTAGTCTTACTGGTACTTCTTGCTGCAATATTGCTGGTGAAAGTGCCACTAAATGGATACTGTATGTGTCTACGTCCAGGCTTGTACGGTGCGAGACTCCATGGCAAAGTCCCTGTACAGTGCTCTCTTTGACTGGATTGTCTTCAGGATCAATCATGCTCTGCTCAACAACAAGGACCTGGAGGATACCACCAAGGTAGGATGGCACAAAACATGTTAGACATGAGGTCAGTAGATCCTGTATGCAAGTAATCTTGTTAGTCCCATTAAAAATTCTCCAGAGAAACACATTTTTTTTACATGTAAAATTGCTGTCAAAAAGAGTCCGGTTTTAAGATGACACAGTCGCTCAGATTTTTGAAATACTGATTAGCTAATTTCAGAAAACAAACATTTCCAAGCAATATTTTGTGATGAAAGTTTTGGTTTTATACCATTTTGTGTGGTTGTCTTCATCAGATCTTGTCCATCGGAGTGCTTGACATTTTTGGTTTCGAAGACTACGAGAACAACAGCTTTGAACAATTCTGCATCAACTTTGCCAATGAACGTCTCCAACACTACTTCAACCAGCACATCTTCAAGCTTGAACAAGTAAGACGCCTCTTTAATATTCCCGATGACGATTCTTGGGAACAGTCTCTCTATTTAAGGCTTTGACTGGAAGCTAAACCTCTGAGCTACTGTATTACTGCAAGTATTATTTTAACATACTGTACATCTACCAGCTTAAGTTCTTCGACTGTGATCATTTCCAAGGAAATCCCTCATCCTTATCACACCACACAGAGTACATACATTACAATGACACCGAAACAATGAAGAAATTCTTCAGCACATTATGCAACAGGGTTTTGCTGAGAGCCTGACAGCCGTATGACTCAACTCACCACTCGCCGTGACCACCCCGACTGTGGATGTATGTTCTCTTAAGTGAGCTGATTAACTTCAAAGGGCTTCTTAAAGTAGTGATCTTTAGGTTTTGCCTGTAAGTTAAACATTGTGTTTACATTGAGATTGACTCAATCAGCAGCCTGCCCCGACATGTTTTAATGGCTGGAGCCATTTGAAAGCTTCCATGTAGTTCATGATTTACACCAAGACCTGAAGGTTTGCGTCCTCAGTCATCGCTCCTGTTTTGCACAAAGGCAGTTGTTCACAAACCCGGTCTTACTTACATGTGATAAATATGTCAAGACTTACACCGTGAATGTATGTCATGAAAAGAGACTTCAAAGACGTCTTTATTTTGAAGGTTATGGTAAATGAAATTCTGAATTATTGAGGTGCAGATTAAAGACTTGTCAGATTTATCATGTTAAAATTGTTTGTTCTTCATGTGATCTAATGATTTATTCAAGCAGTGGTCTAAGAATTATAGTTTCAAAACTTCAGCAAGTTGTCAAGCATGTAAGTTTTAATGCGACCTCTGCAGAGAACAGTCGTGAACGTGAGGTCCATGCAAAGTTTATCCACAGATTTATTTTTATACTTTGATAAAAATCTATAAATTTACAGTGAGCAAACGTTTAGGCAGCCAGGCAGGCAGGCAGGCAGTCAGTCAGTCAGTCAGTACTTCTTTCACCCTTCCTTGTAGACTGCTTCTGACTTGGAAGCAGTTACACTTGAAAAATATGTCTGAGATCAGACTGAACATGTCAATAATAAGGTCTGGGGGCCAAACCATTAAAAAAAAAATAAGGTGAACTTAAGTATCTTAAAGTCATTCATGGTTGATTTAAAGGGATGTTTAGGATCACAGTTGTGCAAATCCTACTTCTTTTCTTGTTTTTTCACTGAGTTTGAGACACACACACACACACACACACACATATATATATATATATATATATATATATATATATATATATACTGTACTGAATTAAGCAAAATAAGAGTAATCAGGAATTTAAATTTGCTCTGATTTATTCCCTGCAGAGGTTGTGTTTACCTCTTTTACCTGGAAAATGAACAAAACATACAGCCTATCCAGAAGTATGTGTGTGTGCAGATGTATTGTCACTGCATGTTTTGGTTGAAACTCTGCAGTAAACAGCCACTCAACTAGATAATGACAGAGCTGATGTCCATCCACTTCCTGATGGGTAAACAACTGCTTGCATGCAACGTACACATTCAGTGAAGCAGTTGTCAAACTGCTGTTACTGTGAGCTGCCAAAGGCAAAAGTCACACTTGTGATGTTCAGCTATACTTGACACTTTGGACTTGACTTTGACGGTGCCTCAGGCCTGACACTTGCTGGTGTACAGGTGCATGATTATTACCAGTCACTATGTTCCATACTTTTTGTCATTGGTGTTTTCAGCTTTGCAGAGATGTAGCCAGCCCTGACACACTGGTTTACAATATATTGACCTCTGCAGCACTCTGCACGTGAGCAGGGCTGTGAAACTATCAGTAAACGTGTTCTCTTATTGATTTCTAATGTTTCCATGGATCAAACTGTCACTACGGCTTTAAAGCCACATTCTTTATCAGGCACCCTGGATTTTATCAGGCCAATGAGAGAATAAAATCCATGTTTTTTTCTTAAAATCTTGTAAACTTTGTTTACAGACCAGGTTTCTTTTGATATTATAAGAGTTAATTTGAAACTGTACCAAAGACTTGGCCAGAGGAAACTGAAGAGCTTAGGAATTCTTAATGGCCTGGGTGCAGTATAGCATTAGCTGTGTGTGGAAAAATCGATGTACAACACATTGGCAGCCTGAAAGCCTCTGAAAATGATTCAGTCAGGATAGGCTGACCAAGACCTCGCATGCTTCATATTTCCGCTGAAGCCAGCTTCACACCCTCGTCTACAGTTACATACAGTATATTTCTGTTCATCTGTCAACCAGTGAGTCACTTTGTTGTGATAACAGACAGAAGTATGTAAAGCAGCAGTAGTAGGAATGGCCAGTTATTTATGATGTAATTACTGGGCTAAATCAATGAAACACTATTAACAGAAACTATAAAACCGAGAAAGCTGATGCTGCACAGTTTGCAGACTCCTCATGGTTTCTTTTCTTGTCCGTTGAGTCAAAATAAGAGTGAATCACTGCAGTTATAGGAAGATGATTTAAAGGCATTTCGAGGGGGTGGAGACAGTATCCTGTGCAAGATAATGCAATCCAGGACGACACCCCCACAAACCACAGCTCAGTGATTACCAAAGAGTTGAGTCAGCACCCATCTGACACACCAATTGAATATTGTAAGCTTTACAAATGTTTATTCCAGGGTTGTTGTATCGGATTATACTACACAGGTGTTCGTTTTTTGTTCGTTTCCACCACGTGTGTGTCTCAAGTCTTATTACAAGACTCAATAGTGAAAACCTGTTTAGTAAGTTACTCAGCTGAAGACAACCATCATGTTCTGAGATGTTGATACTGTTAAGGATGAAAAGATGTTTTGTATAGCTTTTACTTTATTATTATACTGAGGAAAGTTTACTGAGTCAGTTTGCTTATTATGGCTCTTCTCTTCTTATGCTACTGTTGCACTACAAGTTAGCATTTAAAATTATCCCATGTAATTTGTGCAGCTTTTGATGTCTCTATAGATGTTAAAGACAACTGGTTATTTTTTGACAGACTACACACGGTCACTGTCTTATATAAGTCTAGAAAAAAAACAGCTCTTCCCTCTGATGTTGTAATAAGTTCAAGAGGATGAACCAGCTGTGCTTTTCAGTGGGGTGGGTAACAGCTGATGTAGAAGAATATGTTTAGTTAAAAATAGTCAATTAAATCTTGTGTTGATAAGAGTTGAATGGAATCAGTTGGACTGTTTGCACGGAGGAATCTCAGCACAAACAACAAATCAATGAAAAGAAGAGGAATACGTTACAGACTAATGCTCTCACACACTTGTAATGTTAATGAAATGTCAAACATCTTTCTGCAAGAACTGGCCAGCCACAGGAGGATTTTGCTCCATTTGATTGCAGCATGAAAAACTTTACTTACTTCTTACTGAAGAGGAGGATCATCTTCCCCTCTAAAACGCTAGTGCAGTCAGTGCCCATAAAAGGTAATGGATTCATTTTGTGATGTCACTGATGGCATTACAGTTAATGTGAGATCATAATTTATGGTGATCATCTGCGTTAATTTTTTCCTTTTTCAATAGCCCCTCATCGTCAAAAAACGTCAAATTTTGGACCTGATTGGATGAGTGGTTGGCAAGAAAATAAAAGGACAGACAGACAGACTGAGATTCCTCCATTTATAGTCCAATTCTTCCCTGTGAAGTTTATTATCCTCAGCACACAAAGTGGCACAAGCAGCAAAAATTAACTTCTGACTTTAGGGTAACAAGAGACAAGAAAAGAAGACTCCAGTGATTTTTATTAAACCTCCCCTGGATTAAGGTCTTTATTGGTTAAGTCTCTTTCCCAGGAACACAGGAAAAATAATATACATGGGGAGGAACAATGATGAATGTTCTGAATGCTTCTCTCATTATTAAACCACCAAGAGGCCAGGCAAGATCTGCCAACATGAAAGCATGCATATAAACAACATAGCTGCTTTGATTATAACATTGACCCACATATCAAGACAACTGGTTTGATTGTCTGCTCTTGATGCCATGTTGATAACTAATAATTTAATCGGTGCATAGAAATATTGTCTTTGATGCCACGTGCATTGTGCACCTTCTGAATCTGAATTTTACCAGACTTGAAATCATCTTTCTCTCTTTTACACCTGCTTAAAAGCAGTATTGGTGAAAGTAGTATCAACATTGATGTCTGTGTTTGCATTATGTTTCCCTGCAGGAGGAATATAGAGCAGAGGGCATCAGCTGGCGAAACATCGACTACATTGACAACACAGGCTGCATAAACCTGATCAGCAAGAAGCCCACAGCGCTGTTCCACCTACTGGATGAAGAGTGCAAGTGAGTCTTTTGGCCTGTTTGACTAGGTCATTTCTCTGGAAATGCATTTCATTTCCCAGTGTGGTAAACCATCAAGTGCTTCTGGCAGGTTAAAGCAAAACTGGAAAGCGTCCTGATATAACTGCGGAGTCACCCCCCCCCCAATGGCAAACAAACCTAGCTGGTGACAAGCTGGCAGTGAAAGATGATTAACTAGCACCTAAAGACTAGGATAGAGATATTGGACTGTCATTCATCAGGTGGCCTGAAACACCACTCCAAATAAATGCATTACATAGCTGTTAATCGTCTTAACTTCATAAGGTGACAGTATGTCAGGCGTGTGTCTGTCAGTCAGGCACCTTAGTGGGACAAATCTATGAAAATGTCTACAACTTTGTGATTATTGGAGTTTATAGGCAGTGATGCTCACATGCTACCTACAGGAAGTGACTGAAAGGGTGGGCTAATGTGCAGACTCTAAAAACTCATCTTTTATGGTCTTAACACTATCGCCAGGAAGGGAAATGCTAATGTGTGTTAGAGGAGACACATGGTAGTCCTGCAATACCTGCCAAGCTCCATGGGAAAATGTAAACAAATTTGACTGCACATCATGGAAACTTTTTAATGTCACATTTTAAACAACAACTAGATTTGAATTGTTTAAATTAAATATCTTTGTATTTCTGCTCATATAGTCAGAGATGTAATAAAATTACCATAGTGTAAGATGGAGCTGTCTTGGAATTTAATCCTCTCAGGTTCATGACTGTACTGTGACTATTTTTACCAACAATATTTCCCTCTTTATTTCCCCCTCTCCTCCATTTGGACACTGAATCAAATTCCTCCCACTTGAAAAAGCTGGAAAGCACTGACTCTTTGGCTGTGTTGTTTTCATAGCTCAGATTTCACCCCGTTCCAAAGCCCCTGGTGTCCCATTCTTTCCCCTCTTCTCTTCCTGTAAGCCGTCGATTTTCTGTAGAATTTCTATTAAAGGACAGAAGGGAAACCTGAGCTGAGATCAGCTTAAAATGATAATCCTTGACCTGTGGAGTCAGAGGATAAAATGTCAAAACTAGTTACAAATCAGATTATGTTAACTTGCCACATTTCCAGTTGTCCAATATCAGTATTGTTGTAGTGACTGTTGTCGTGACTGGATTAGACACTGGTGGAAAATGTCTTTGATTCATTATGTTCTGTGTGAACAGTTCAGGAATCTGTTGAACATGTTGAGTGTGATTTATGCTGCAGTATTCATGACGTAGTTGGCAACTTTAAACAAGTGCATCAACATTGTGATTTCTTGGCAGAGGTCCTTGCTTAATGTGTTTTCATTTTAAAAACAGATGTAAAATCCCATTGTTCTTCAAATCAAAGTTTTCTGTCCTTTTTTATTTCAGTTTCCCTCAGGCCACCAACCAGACATTGTTGGATAAGTTCAAGCGGCAGCATGAGGGGAACAGCTACATCGAGTTCCCTGCTGTCATGGAGCCCGCCTTCATTATCCGACACTACGCTGGCAAGGTCAAGTATGGTGTCAAGGTCAGTGTAATCTTCACTTCCACACAGACTGATTGATTTGACAGAGAGGAAAGAGGATGTGCACCTTCTCTCAGCTTTGTTTTTTTCTACTCTTTAAGCTTTTCCCCTGGGAGTAAATTTGTTTTTCTCACACATTCTCACATCATCATCACAAATAGTGTAAAAAGTTCTGGATTATATCAATATTATTATATTAAATCCTCTACCAACTCCTCTCTCTGTTGACTTTGATTAACATGTGTTTTCCAGTTTGTTCAGTGGGTCTTAAAAACAGCATTACATAGATTGTAACTCATAGAACATAGCTGCAAACTTGTCTCTTGCCACTCTCTCCATTTCCCTCATAATTAGTAATCACATTGCACACGCCTTCCTTGGAAATATCCTCGTAATTCACAGCTAATTTTTAGGAAACTATGAGGAAAGTTTTCAGGAAATTAGATAGAAAATTCAGGAACTGCAAATCTGAACTGATTTTATCAATCATTAAATGATAAGTCCCACAGAATAAGGCTGCTAGACTCATTCTACATTGTTCATACTGTACTAGTATTACTGATGTGCATAACAGACTGTCATGGCTCTTAGTTAATGCCAGATTACTTTCCAGTCTGCTTGTTTTCATGAGGAAAGCTATATTTTTTAGGAATACCTGAACTTTTTTTTAGCTCTGTTGGAGTACTGAGACACATACATATCCCACTCGGTATGTGGATAACCAACGATAAGATATCTACACTTTTAAAATGGTTTGATGTTCTGTACTGTATATCTCACGCAGGATTTCAGGGAGAAGAATACAGACCACATGCGCCCGGACATCGTAGCTCTACTAAAGAGCAGCAAGAACGCCTTCATCTGCGGGCTGATCGGCATCGACCCCTCAGCCACTTTCCGCTGGGCGGTACTGCGAGCCTACTTCAGAGCCCTGGTGGCTTTCAGAGAGGCTGGGAAGAGACACAAGCAGAAGAGGACTGGTGAGCTCTCACACTAATGGCCTAACATATGCATTACGTTAGCAGTGAGGCAGAGTATGTTCTGTAAAGAGACAGATGGTGGAGATACACAGGGAAATCTAATCCGAGCATAGAAAGTCAAAGAAAGCTTACACAATATATCTGTCATCTACAAATATCTATGATGTTTTTTTTTTTATTTTATCAAGGAAATATGGGTGTTTAATTTGTGCTGATATTATTAATTTATAGCATTTTGCATCTGCACGATTTTTAGTGATAGATTATATTAAATATATATTTATATATATAAATAAATATTTAATATTTAAAATTTAATAAATATTTAAAAAGCTAAAAACCTGTGCACTCTGTAGTTTGAGTAAATCTCAGGCTGTGTCTAAACAGCACCAAAGAATCCACAGAGGCAAAGGACATCAAATGTACTGAATGACATGTGAGCATTACAGGCACTTTTTAGTACAATGAGAATAGCAGTAAACTTGCAAACTACTAAATCTACAGAAGGGAATATAGTTATTTGATTATTAATCTCCTCTTGCTGTGTTTTTAATGGTTGCAGTTTATTGTTTGTCAGCAGACAAAAGTGATCAGGTGAACATAGCTCATATGCATGAACAAAAAACAGTTTTCCTGCCATGCACAGTACTGTATGCTCACATGCCATGCAGTTACAATTTTGTCCTCTTTGTTTATTATAGTTCGCTTTATCTGCGCCATATTTTGTGTTTCAGTAGTCACCGTTCTGTAGTATGTGTGCTTAGTGCTAGTAGTGCTGCCATGTATTTACAGTAGCTGTTGCTCTTTGTCTCTCTCAGCTTTGGCTTTATATGAATGCCCTCTTCTCCTGTAGATTTTATTCTTGCTCTTCGTGATATGCAGTAGATATTTACCACCAGATATTCTTTCAGCACTGCCGTCGTATGAATCAGACTTGCGCTCTGCATCCCCCTTATCTTTCCTACATATTAAGTTTTACATGTAGATGTTGTTATGTGAAAATAGATTTTTTTTTGTTTCTTCTTACTCTTTTATATCTTTTAGAATTCTTTCCAACTGAACAAAAAAGTTAACAGTGTCACCCAAGGGAACTTGTTACATGTCTTCGAAAATACTTCTGTTTTTCTGTTTTTTAATATGCCAAGTGTTTATTGATGGCTGAGTTACATAAATATTATACATGTATATATATATATATATATATATATATATAAATTATTATGGGATAAGTTGTAAATTAGCTTTAAATACCTTCATCCTGTCTAAGAGGAAGAGTAGAATCAAGTTACAGAAAAAGCTCTAGAAGACATTGTATGGAAGTGCCTTTGGGGGACAAACACCTACACACAGACGTACAATGCCAAGCATCCTGCTGCTGCCAGCAGCTGCAGTTTTGAATGTCAATCATCTTCTCTCCAGAAGTCTTGCACAGGTATCTCTCCAGTAGACGACTGCATCTCTTGATCTCTTCTCCTTCGCTGTCTAATCTGTCATTTCTCTCTCTCTCTCTGTTTCCCCCCTTCTCTTTCTTCGTGTATATGTTTTCCTCTCTTCTCTGTTTCTTTTTCTTTTGTTTTGCTTCTCCAAGGGCATGATGACGCTGCTCCCTGTGCAGTTTTGAAAAAAGTGGATAGTTTTAGCTTTCTGCAGCACCCTGTGCATCAGAGAAGCTTAGAGATCCTGCAGAGATGCAAAGAGGAGAAGTACAGTAAGGCTGCCTATACAACAATAACTCCTCCTACTTTCTTGTTTAGACCGTGATTTGGGAAACTGTAGGGACAAGGCTGACCAACATCATCGACTTTACTGAAGCCAAAGTCAAGCCAAAATAGATAAAAATCATAAGAATGTCTTTAAACTTAAAGAGACATAGTTTCACAAAGTTTTTACTTTCTGCTTTGTGATTTGATTTACAGCTCTTATTTTCTATCATTAGACTAGATGCTTGTTGGTCTCCACTCCCTCTGGCTCCCCCCCCGCTCCCCCTCTTTTATGCACCTGCATGCATTTGTTCTTAGTCTTGTCTTGCATGTTGTTCACTATCATGCTTCAGCCATTCTGTCACTAACACTGTGCTAGTAAAAGGCTAAGCAGAGAAATGCATGGTTGTGTTGCTTTATCAGCTTACTTTGGTCTTGGGAAACAACACAGTAACACCTATAGGTGTCACTTTCCTTTATGTCTATAATAGCACATCGCTACGCTTTCATGTCCAGTCCTGTCTTTTGGGCGGTGGGTGTAACTGCTTGTCCACCACATCACACTTCTAAAATCAACCACCTTCTCCTGTCACTAATACCACGCAGGCTGGTGATGGTGATAGAAGACTGAGGGGGGGTGTATGTGACATAGTTGGGGACACAGACATGAACATCATTATCACTAACTTGCTCACAGACAACTTTACATGTGGTGCAGGACATACAGCCGACCTCACACACTTTCTACAGACATTTCGTTACACTCAAACGTGTTTGTGTCTTTTTGTTGTGTGCCACCCTGCAGTTCCAGATGAGAGTGAAAATGTTGTACAAAGTGATGAAACTGAAAACGGTATACTGTCACGTAACTTGATAAAAAGCTCTCTCAGACTGCTTTGTGAGTAGGCTAACACACTGTAGATTTCTATGATTTCTCATCGCTGTGATTGACTGGCTGAAGGTTCAGAGGGAATGCTGAATTATATCACTTTGCTATAGCAACTATACAGCCATCACATTGTAGTATTTAATGAAACCCCTTCTGCTCAGAGTTTTACTTTGATCAATTCTCTTTACTTTGACCTAAATGGCTACTGATAGATTATTGACTAAAGGACGAATTGTATTTTAAATAATTAATCAAGGTTTTAAGCAAACCTACAGTCCAAACTAAACAAAATAACTAGTGTAATCTTCCATAATTCAACACTAACAAGAGCAACTCACTATTAACCTCACAGATCTTTGTTTCAATATTAAATCATCTGCACTAGGTTATATTTCCAATAAAAGGGCACATAACACTCACTGCAATAACACTGGAGTGTCACATAGATTCAGAGGTGTGTTTTTGCTTGGGAAGGGTTTGAGGGGTTTGATTTTTTTTGTGTGTGTGAGTGTTTTTGTCTGTTCTGTGTGTGTGAGAGAGAGAGAGAGAGAGAGAGAGAGTGTGTGTGTGGTTTTGTGTTCTTTCACACGATGCCAACCTGTCTGTTCGTGATCAGGTGTTACCAGAAAGAGTCCACGTACACCACTGTCAGACCTTCAGGGGAGCAACACCATCAATGAGAAATCACCACGGTAAGACACTCAGTTCAAAGCCAGGTCACCCTTATGACTGCATTCGTAAAATACCACAGATATGCAGGGGCTGGACACACATGAGCTCCTGTAAATGTGTCACATAAGGACAAATGTGCTGCCACACCTGACAGTGTAATGCAGTCTAACACAACACCACAAACTACAGGCTCAAAAGTTATAAAATAAAATAATAATCTTCATTGTCTTTCTCACAGACGTGCTGTCATATTTTAGAAAATATATTTTTTAATCATCTTGTGTTGATATTGACCTCTGGGCATTGAGACAGCCATGGCGTACCTTAAAAAAGAAAAGAGTGATGACTGTGCTCTGACCCTGAGCGTTGCTCCCTTACCACCCCACTGAGACCCCAGTCCACCACCTCCTCTAATTAGCTGTGGACCATGAGATTAGCAGCCCACGACCACGACTGGTGACACAGAGGAACTGGTACAAGACAGCTTTTGTTACACAGGAGCTCAGTCTGGGGCTGTTAAAATCCCCTCTTAATGTGATTTGCAACCTCTGCCCTCCTTCTCTGTCTCTTTCTCTCACTCACACACACTCGTGCACACACACTCGCCCTCCACATACTAAGAGAGCACTAAACCTTGTGCAGCTGCTTCCTCTGTGATGTAAAGTCAGAGCTATGCATTGGAGAAGAGTGCCTGGGGAGCGATAAATATGCAGTCCCTGCAGGGTGCATGTCAGCTGGACAGAGTACTGGACAGTGCGGTGCTTTATGGGACTCTCAGAGAAAAACAGTCACTACAAAAGGCATATTGTACTATCGCCATTAACTGAGATCGATGATCAACCAGGGAGAAATTCTGCTTTATATGGTGGGCCAGATGCAAACAGAAGATTGGTGCTTATTCTTTAGTACATCTTGTGGCGTCAGAAAACATTCTCTGATTTGGTCATACGCAATAAACCTTTAAAAACAGATCCTAAAATTATATATGGTTGGAGTATAAACCCAAAAACAAATATAAACCCAGAGACTTTGATTTACATACTAGAGCTTTGTGGGTCCTCTATATAATATTGTAAGTTAATGCAGGCTGGTGGTACAAATCATATTTATCTGAACTGCTCCTCTGGGACTGTTGAGATGTACCCCAGACTGTGAATTGTAGAGCAGTGCACTGACTGTGGTAGAGAAGCATCCTCTGGGTCTCTTCCATGGCCGCCATAGAGAGAAGTAGTAGTAGACTAGTTTTTACACCTGTATCCACATCAATTTCAAATTAAACCTCTAGTATTTTGAAATTTGATTGACAAAGAAAATTAAGGCAAACTTAAGCCAAAGTTAAACGTCTAGTGTTTCATAATTTGTAATTTTAAAATCAAATTAGCTTAACACATGCAGCCAACATGGTCCTTCACCAAAGCTACTGCACCAAAAGCTCAACCTTCTCACCTGCTGTTGTGTTTGTACTGACTCTGATTAAAAACCTCTCCACGCACTTTTGTCCCACCTGGTTTTCTCTAGGAATGATTCAACCCCCTGATAATAACACATTATGAGGCACCAAACACATCTTGGTGCTGCAGTCTATGTGTCATATGCTGAGTTTGTAACTCATCAGAAGAAATTCTTGTAAATGATGATACTGGGAGGTCTTCCAGTGGATCTGAAGAGTTGAATCAATAATACTCTCTACTGCAGCAGCTATACTCTCATTCAAAGCAATGATGTTGAAGATCCTTCATGTCTTGCTTTTAACTTGGTACCTCAATTGCTCCTTCTTCTTCTTCTCCTCTGGGCTAAAATAGTTCAGGATGGTTAATGGTTTTAACCATGACCTGACCGCCTGTGTTATTGTTTGTGTTCTGGGGCAGGTGGTTAGGTTTCACCTTGAGGCTTGAGGTTTATAAACCCTTGAGGCTTCAGTAAACTGTGACTAATTCTGTGTGAGACGTATTCCACTCTGTCCTTTGGGGAGAAAAAACATAGAAAATACTGCCCCTGCTGGTGACATTTCTCATGGGAACAAATACCCCCTCTCCTAAAATAAAATACAGGGAACTCTTTTAGGTTATGCTTCTCTAAATTTTAGCTATATCAGATCTATCAAACATATTCATCCAATATGTAAGAAGTGCCAAAAGGACAAAGTGACCCTGTCCCCGCAGCTTTGCCTCAGAGGGCTGAGCTGTTGGTGTTAAGGTATTTGATGTTATGTCTGAGACACACACTGATAAATCCAGACTGTCAACACAAACTCTCACAGTCCCAACAGATCATTGGTAATAACTGTGTTATTACGGTGAAATAATGTCTGTTAACAGTGCAGAAAAGTAAAGACAACACTGTCTGTTAACATGCAGCTCTCAGACATGATTCATACCTCAGTGGTTGAATGAATCAAATTTTTGGGGAAAGACCAAAATGTCAAATATGATTCTATTTTTAACAACCTTTTATACAACAAAAGAAAAAAAACAGTTGTATAGGCTATGATTGTGACTTATGCTGTATGGTTGATGGTCATACACTCATTATATTATTAATTAGTAATTTAGTTTGCTATATTTCATATAAATGCCCCTCCAAAGATAACTCCGGTCTGGAGTAATTCCCCCGTGGGACTATGTTGGCTGTGTTTAGTTTTTTCCCCTTGTTCTGTGTAAGCTTAAGCACTCAGGTAAAAAAAAAAAATCGTAAAAGACAAACATGAAATAAATGGCTTGAAGTTAATACATTCCTTATTCATAATGGATTGTATGTTGAATTTATAAAGTAGGAGGATAAATAACTGTTGAAAATGACAAAAAAAAAAGTTTTTTTTTCTTTCTTCCACTGTCCTTTGTAATTGTAAAAGTTCCCAGACTAAGGGAAGTATGATGTATATATTTTCTGAAATGATTCACTTTTGATGTGTGTCTTTGCGTTTTGTCCAAAGGGTTTCTCCGGGCCTCAGCTGGAACGGACGTGTGGGTCGACACAGCCGCTTATCATCCAGCAGCTCCACCACAGAAGAAGACGGTATCTTTGTCAACTCGGCCAGCAGCAAACTCCTCGAGAGAGCTCATGACATCCTCATGTCAGTAACAAGAAACAGCCACAGTCACTATAATGCTTTAAACTCCCTGTTAAACTGTTTTTTTTTTCTTCTATTGAGATGCTCTTAAATGTTTTTGTGCTTTCTTTCTGATTGTTAAATGCAAAACTTCTTTCAGCATCATTTTATACCACTGATATTGGTTATTTTGGTCACCAGTGTGGCCTAGTGGCCTGGAGACATCCATAAAACTCAAAGATACTGAGTTCAAACTCAGTGCCAGCAAACATCTGCTCTGCTGAAGTGTCCATTAGCAATCACTACATACCTACCAGCTCCTAGGGTGCTGTTCTGTAGCTGACCCTGACCTGTGACCTCCTTATGAAGTGGAGCAAGTGAAAAGAGAATTCCCCCACAGGGATGAATAAAGTTCCACCTCATTGACAGGGATATGACCAACTTGGGAAGAATTTCTGGAATTAATTCAGTGCTTTGTTGACCTGAAATCCTTCCATCTTCCCTTTCTTGATTTAAAGAACAAAAAGAGAGATTTTGTTGCTTGGTGCTTCACAAAAACTTCACTGTTTTTGTTTTTTCTAAACAGGAGGAACAAAAACTACAAATCTAAGCCAGTTCTTCCGAAGGTACATCACAGAATTTCTTCAATGTATCTTAATAGAAGGCACATATTCTAATGTAGTATTACATTATTAACATTATCAACTGACTCTGGCTTTACATCTGCAGCATTTGCTGAATGTCAAGTCACTGAAGTACCTCAGCAACCTGACGCTTCATGACCGCATTACCAAGTCACTGCTTCACCTCCACAAGAAGAAGAAACCACCCAGCATCAGCGCACAGTTCCAGGTCAAAACACACACACACACACACCATAAAAATAACATGATTATCCTGAGCTGGACCTAGGAATCCCCCTCCAGCTGTGAAAATGATAAAAGCAAGGTGTGTCCTTCTCAACTGGCTGTGGGTGTAATCATCCCTCCATTTCTCCACCTGCCAACGGCCTTTACTGTCCGCTCTCTAATCCATGTATTTGTCCAAAATGTGTGTGAATTCTATTACGTAGTTCACACACCCAACCAGAAGTCTTAATAGTGTGACATCATGTCTGGAAATTTAAGAAAAAACATTAATAGATGTCTCATGAAAATACTTTGATTTGGTGAGAAACTGGTAGTTTGCCATGTCTCTGTTACTAACAAGCCCTTTTGAATATTCTCACTGATGTTTATTTGGTAGAGATGAGACCTTGAATTGAATTGTTAACTTTTAGAAAATGGAATTTGACTACAACTAAAACTGAGCTTATTCCAACCATTTAAACAACTGAAAACAAAGAGGAAAACAGTTTAATTTACATGGTCTGCTCTTTGTTTTAGGATTTTCTTTTAAGAGACTGTCCCAACTGACTACCGTTAACATTCGTGATAATTTCTTTAGGTCACAAATGTCTGATAAATTATTATTAGCTCATTAGTAACAGACATCAGCTCAGAAGAACTTTCAACAACCAGAAACTGCTATTTCTCTCTTCCTGATTTCTTTGAAAGTGAACTGTGTGCTCGGCCTGTTAGAGGTAGAGATGAGTGCTGAGGCCCCTCTGGCAGGCAGCCCTGGCCCTAGTGTGTGGATGACTTCACTTCCCACATCCTGTGCTGCACTGATTGCTTTAATCTCCCATGGAGGGGGAGGAGACTGAATTCCTCCTGCCACTGAATTATCACACACACATGCTGACACACATGTGCGTGTGTTTGCACATGGACGCACACAATAACAGCGCACGGAAAAACTACACATGGTGTTCTTTTTTTCTACTCAACCACATGCTTACGTAGACATATTGCCGTTATTTATGATCTCAGGGAGTGACTTTAATCCCTGCTGCAAAGAGTTTTACGTACAGATGGACCAACAGTTATTCACAGCTGACAGAGCCACCTGCCTGTCAACCAACTGTGGAGCAACAAAAGCTGTGTGCCATAGCTTGTTATACTCTGACTTTGTGTCAAATCTGATGTCTTGTTTTTGTGTCTCATTCTTTAGGCCTCCCTCAATAAGCTAATGGAGACTCTGGGTCAGTCTGAGCCTTATTTTGTCAAGTGCATCCGTTCCAATGCTGAGAAGGTACAGTGTGCTCCCTCCAGACTGAAACAGCCTCTTTGACTGTTTGGGTTTAGTTTTCAAAGCATTTTTCATTTCCTTTGAAGTTTTTTTTTTTAGAGCTGTTTATCATTTCCCCCTCTTCCCTCTCTAACCTCTGCTGCCTGTCCCTCTTCCCTCTCCTGTCATTCTCTCTCAGCTGCCCTTACGGTTTAACGATAACCTGGTGCTGAGGCAGCTGCGTTACACAGGTATGCTGGAGACTGTGCGCATTCGGCAGTCGGGCTACAACATCAAGTACAGTTTTAAGGTAACATACACACACTTACACTTTGTAGATGCTCTTTAAACATCTTATACCAGATTTACCTAACTATCTTTTATACAATTTTATAATTAAAACTGTAAATAACAGAGGAAGAAACAAACAAGAAGTGGAAGATAAACAAATACATCACCACCACCTGCTCTCAAAAACCACATTCGGTGGTAGAGAAAACTTACAAGTAGCCCCTTTAAGTAAGACTTTGATCGCAGGATGCTTTAACTTGTACTGGAGTATTATTAAAATGGAGTACTGCTACTTTTACTCATGTATTTTGTCCACCACTGGTGGCAGTCCATACATTGTGAATTACATAAAATTATGAAAAGAATGGTGATGACTCTGAAGATATCTGGGCTTTTTTCTGGGTCAAGCTCTAAAAATATTTGGATCTCCAGTTCCCATACTAAATGAATAGCACCTTTTCATTAGACCCTCCATGCCTAGTAAATACCCACATATTTGACTCCACACGTTTGACTCCACAATCCCATTTTACAACAGCTTTTCGTTAAAAGATTATTGTCTCCAGCCCCGGCTTTGTTCACACATGTCAGAGCTCCTCCAGAGCCACAGAAGATATTACAAATCAGTTTTCACAGGCTGAGTAGTGCTAACCATGACTAGTTACCTTTATGTGTATAATTGGTGGAGTTTCCCTTTAGACAGTGTTTGTTTCCTGATAGTTATAACAGACCTACTTCATCCACTTTTTTTTTTTTTTTGCCAGGCATGATGCTTTCCAGGAAGCAAACGCTCAGTAAGCCAAATAGTGAAAGGAGTTAAGCAGCAGATCACATTAACATGTTCCCTCTGTGAAGGCGTATGCAGGCCAGAACACAGATGCACTGATCGGTCTCAGTGCTCAAGTCCCAAAACACTCAGGTTTCCATGCGCTCAAGTGCCAGTGAAGTAAATTTTATGTCCAGGAGACATGTCGCTGATGATGTTTGAGCCGGAATTCATTGTGTTCTGTGTCAGGAGGGAGCTATGAGGGATGTGAGGTGGCAGCCATCTTAACCACACTGGCTCTCACAAGAATGATGTCAACCCTGTGAGAAATACTGTATGACTAATAAAGCAGATCATGTTAAGTGCTGATTGGAAAGGAGTCTTTGGACAGTAAATGTGGGCTCCCTCCCACTCCAGTTTTTTCTTACATTAGTTTCCATTTAGTGGTTTTAAATGTTCATTCTTGCCAGTCTTGTGATGTCAAGGTTTTAGGAAAAGGTTAAGTCACTGTGCTGGTTTGTTGTGGAGTAACTTCACCAAAGCCTAACTTATTTTCCCATGTAAACATCTATAGTAGCTGTGCGGATAGTTCAGGTTTTATTAGCTGGTGTTCTGAGATCTTCACTGCTAAGACTCCTGCTGCCTCCCAGATAAAGTCAGCGTAATGGAATTTTATTTATGGCGCTTAATGCATTGAAAATGAGCCATTTCTGAGTCATTGACTCCATCCAGAAACTGTGTCCCAGTTATTGAGGCTAATCCACAGACCTTGCTGTGGACAGTTAAGATATTTTTCAATTTGACTAGAAATTTGCAGCTGTGGAAAGTAACTACATTTAAGTATTGCACTTAAATTACAACAACAATAAAATAACAAAATATACTTCAGTCACAGAGGCCATTTTTCTTAGTATTTTTACTTTGACGTTTTTACTACTTTCTTACTTATGCTTTTACTGACCTAGGATTTTGAATACTCAATGTTTACTTGAAATTTATTATATTCAGATTATTGTACTGGCACTTACACTGAGTACTTACTGGAAAATAGTTACCACCAGCATTTGCAAACAATATAAAAATGACACTACAGTGTATATTTTGTTATTTCTGTGGACTGGCCTTTTAGTGTAAAATCTGCATGTCAAAGAGCAGAGCTTATAAAACTGTGACTGTTTTGATGAGCTCACTCTAATAATTTTAGCATTAGACATCGTCATTTACCACAAATTCCTACAAACATATTTAGTGCTGTGGTCAGCACTAATGAGAAATATCTTGGGCACAGTATCACTTTGGAGGACTCCGCTGTTTCCCAACTCTTCAGAACAGAGCCTCTCCATTGTCCTCGGGTCTCCGAAACACTCCCCATGCTTGTAATTGTATAAACACGGCATCTGTTTCCCTATCCACCCCCTACAGCCCAGGGTGCAGAGCATATTGAGTTCAGACAATGGGCCTCAGTTTGAAGAGTGGGAGTTGAGCATATTTATGCCATGATGTTTGAACCCCTGCAAATGTGGACAGCATGGACTTTTACCTGAAACCACATGTGCCTTGACAGTTTTTTTTCCTGCTTAAGAGATGCTACAAGAGTTATCTGGTGCTGGTCAAGAGTTATATGTCAAATTCAGGGCCAGCATGTGTACAACTGATAAATCCTGTGCTGGAATCAGTTTTAGAAAAACTGATGGCTTTAACAGATTCACTGACATAAACCATTTGTCAGACACATTAGTTTACAGAAATCTTCTGCTCATGACACAAACATAAAATTCAGAACAGACTCTGTCTGGCAATAAACATATTTAATATATTTAATTATATTATTAATTTTAATTAAACACTATTCTTTGTTCTCTTGATAGGATTTTGTTCATCACTTCCATGTGCTACTCCCAGAGGGCACCAGTGCCACCAGAGAGGGCATCCAGCAGTGTCTGGACCAGCTAAACCTGGAGCCAGATGGGTACCAAGTGGGAAAGACAATGGTATTTACCCTGCCCCCTCCTGTCCTCTGTGCTGTTCTTTTTAATCAAATGATAAACAAATTCAGTAAAACATGACATCTAAAAATGTCAGTAATTTGTTCATCATTAGAAATTAATGCAATTACACAATCATGCTTTGTTCAGCTCTCAGAAAGTATGCTTAGATTTTTAGCCAAAGCTTCCATCAATATTTAGTGACAGTTAAACTGATTAATATGACGTAAAATATTCAATGTGATCTAGTGGTGCAGTCATTTAAATTTAAAAAAAGGATGTCTGGTTCGTAATATTTTACACAGTCTGAGTTTGATATAGCTTGAGTAAAGTTTTAGAATAAATACAAGGACAAAGACATATGATTTGAAAAAAAAAGTTTTACAGCTACTTCAGTGGAAACATAAGAAGAATATCACAGTTTGGTGAGTTAAATACAGTCACAAAACATAGTCCAAATGATAGTGACTGTCTTTTTTATGTCATTGTTTGCTGACATTGGGGAAAAGAGAGTGTTTTGGCTCATTATACTGCATGTTATTAAATGTTTTATTTTATACTGTGTACTGCTGCGTGTTAAGGCTTGTAAGAGTCATGAAATTGCCATTCCAAGACTTGAATTGTAAATAATTCTGGGGTTTTAAATTGCTAAAACTTGGTTAGTTGATTAAACTGTTAAATTACACTCACTATAAATAGAGTCAGGATGGGACAGTGTTGCAGATAACCTCATATTACCTGAAAGCATCCTCTCAGCAAAGGGATGTAATGAAGACGGTGCCCCATATTTGGTGTGAGTAAGTCTACACTATGAATGAGACATGATGGTGGGGTCCATGCCTTTGGGATGCTGTCTATATAATTAGAGGATCATACCTGGCATTCTTGTGACCATGTATCCAGCCAGGGATTTCTGAGGTTTGTGTGTGCCCTTGTGAGTAACTGTGAGTGGGCCTTTTTTTTTTTTGTTGAAAGAATGTGTATATAGCCCTTTGTAAGCAGCCGGACAGCCTCTGTCTTCATTAGTGTGTGTGTTGCCCTTTGCTGACTCCATCGTGGTCCCTCCCTTCAGGTGTTTTTGCGAGAGGCTGAGCGTCAGCGGCTGCAGGCCTTACTCCACGGGGAAGTTCTCAGACTCATCATCATGCTGCAGCAGCGATTCAGAGCCCGGCTGGAGAGGAAGCAGTTTGTTAGGATGAGAGACGCAGCAATCTGCATCCAGGTATAGTACAGTGCTTTTCATCATCACTGCTTTTATAACCTTCTCCTTCATTTCTGTCATTTTTTTCTCAGTTGTTTTTATGGCTTATAGTTTTACAACATCCTGTTGCCCAAATTAATGAATCCAACCAACAAGTAAATGTGCTGTTGTTTTTTTTTGTTTGTTTGTTTCTTTTACTGAAAATGCATGATAATGAAACAATTTGTTGCATAAAGAATTACGGTATGCTGTATATGATCTTACATACATTTGCAATATTGTGATAATAATTGGAAAGATATTGCTAATACTTCCCAGTCTTTGGGACTTTCATCTGAAATCTGTGTGACAGTCCAACTCAAATACAGTTGAAATCATCTTGTTACTCATCGACACATCCGGTCAAGTTGGGGTTTTTCAGTCTTGTGAAAGAAAGTTGAGATTACTGAGTAAAGACTTTTACACTCATGATGGAGTTGCTGTAGTCAGTGAACATGAAAAAATGTCAAGTATCATGAAAAAAAAATCTCATTATCATTATCTCCTCACAGAAATGGTGGCGTTTGTACCGGTCCATAGAAGAGGAGGAGGAGGAGGAGGAGGACTATGACCCTAATTTCCAGCAGGGGGCAGCTTTGTGTTTGCAGACACACTGGAGAGGTTATAGGGAGCGTCAGAGGTTCAGGGTGTGGAGGGAGGCTGCCCTGGTGCTACAAAGGGCATGGAGATTATGGCTCCATCGGCGGTGCACAGCAGCTCTGGTTATTCAGACAGCCTGGCGCTGTCATCGAGCCAGAGAAGCCTACTTGCGTGTGTATAACGCTGCGGTACAACTACAGGCAATTTGCAGAGGCTACCTTGCCAGGCAGAGGTAAGTCATACTGTAAAACACCTAGGACCTTATCCTGACCAGTAACACCTGTTCTTTTTTCTGTTGCTAGAAAATTCAGGTCGAAGTGAATTAAGTTTAACAAAAGCAAGCAATTTAGTATTTTTACAATCGCTCCGTATTCTGAAAATAGTTTCTAAGGGTAGGTGACTGCATGATTTTCGTCAAGCTGGTGAAAAAAACAGATTAATCTTTGCACACAGCTTCTGCAGTGTATTTGGTCATTGTTCAGTGTGGCAACATACCAGGCTTGGTAAGAGCATGCCATGACGCAAGCAGTCCAAGCCAAAGCAGCTCTACAATCAGCTGAGCTGCTGCTGGGATCAAGAATTTTTATATCAGACTCTAACTTTGGTGCATACTTGAACTAGTTATAACTTGTTATAAATAACTGTAGCTGTTTAAAACACATCGTGATAATTGGAAATTGTAATTATTTTTTTTTTGATTGACAGCTTCAAAAAGCTGAGAGAACAGAGACTGAGGGAGAAGAGGGAGCAGCAGGAGAAGGAGCTTCAGCTACAGAATGGCCAGGTGAGTCTCTCACCAGAAGAAGAGGAGGAGCCGCCTGAAAGGATCATGGGGTTGGACCTCAGCACGTGGGAGGATCGTTCCTATGAGCAACGAGAAAGGAGCCTCCAAATCCTCAGCAGCCATGAGGGCGCAGTCGGGGAGGAAGCAGAAGGAAGAGAACATGCTAGGACAAAAGAGAGCTCCTCTAAAGTGCTAACTGAAGCAGCAGCCTCAATCCCGACATCCACTGTGGTGGTGCGGGAGAGAGCCAGAACTTTAGACGAGCCCAGCCAGAAAACTCGGGCCAAGAGAGAGAGCCGGCGGATGAGAGAGCTGGAGCAGGCCAAGTTCAGCCTGGAGCTCCTCAAGGTCCGAGCAATCAGCGGCGGAGCCTCGTCCCCATCTGAGGAGCGGCGTTGGTCTGTCGAGCTGGTGCCCCCTACAACCCCGCCTCTTCGTTCACCACAGGGCACGCCGGACAGCCAGAGCTCAAAATGCAGCTTTGAGCTTCTCAGTATGGATGAAGAGCCACCCAAGGCTACAGAAGAACTGACAGACATTGATGATTCCTGCTCACCTCCTCCTCCAGTAGCTCCTGAGCCCAGTGTAGAGGTTGTTTCAACAAGCCCGAAGCCAGATGAACCACATAGAGCAGGGGTTTCTAATGCTGTTGCCCATGTAGGCGGCCAGGACCAGACCAAAATGGATCTAGCGCCCCCCTCTGCCCCCACACATCCGCCCAAAATCGACAACTACCTCCCTACCTTTTACGTCCCTGCTAGTGAGGGCAGCACAGTCGTCTCCCATCGTCCTGCTGAAGAGCCTCAACAGAGCAAAGAGGCAGCTGTCTCCACAACCACCTCCACGGTCACCAAGCCTCTCAAAGAACGACGAGAGTCAACACGTCGACCAGTGGTGGTGGTCATCAGTATGCAGAAAGAAACACCACTAAGCGAGGAGCTGAGTGATATTGTCCGTCCCCCTGTGGAGGTTCGAGATTCTGCAGCCCAGACAGGGGAGTTGACACCATCACCGCAAAAGCCAGGCCCAGCAACTGTGCCTCAAGGTCCCGTCCCCGTTTCTACCTCTGTCCCTCAGGCTGACCAGGCTGTCATTGAGAAACTTGTGCGACTGAACGAGGAGAAAGAGGAGAGGCAGCGTAATCAGCAACAGCAGAACGAAAAGGAGATGATGGAGCAGATAAGACAACAGAAAGAAGTGCTGGAGCGGCAGCGCCTTTTCTTTGCCCAGTATGAGAGAGACATGTTTGAGAAACAAAGAGGAGAGGCTCTACACAGAATACAGCAGAGTCGACAGGGCGGGCAAGACGTTGGCGCAACTGCAACCTCCGGCAAGCCCCTTAGACCCAGTTCCCTGCTGATTGAGAGAACAGCAGGGCTAGTTCCTCATGTCAGAACACAGTCAGACTCCACCGCTCCGTCAGTGCACTCTGCCCTGGGTGTAGACATCCAAGGCAGCGCCCCTCACCCCCAGCTGCCTCCTCCACCTGCTGCACCTCCCAAAGAAAAACGCATGGAGAGCAGGCATGTTGCTGAGGGCTGGGCACCCAAACTCACGCTGGAGTCCAGAGATGGAGGAGGAACCAGAGTAGCAGTAACAGCTGTTAAGAAGCCACCAAGTAATCAAGGCACCACAGTTAGTATGACGGATAAAGGCAACATATTCTTCTCTCCAAAGGACAAAGTAACATTTACAAAGTGAGTAATGAATACTTACATTGCTAGTTTTTTGGGTTACACCATGTTTTTGTTGTAGAGTCTAGACTTGATTGACATTTTATTCAAATTGTTGTATGAGTAATACCAATGCATTACTATTAATATACGAATACCCAACATCAAGTACATCAAGTTTCCAAGGTAAGGTAACAAAAATAAACCATGTTGACAGAGATTGTTTACACAATAAGAACAAAAATCTAAAGTACCAATTGAAGAATTTGCAGATTTCCGTCTTTGGCGCTTCCCAGTGGTAGTAAACAAACTGTTGCAGGCACTACCTCACACTATGGATTAGATGCAGGGGGATGAATTAGCTAAAAGTAACATAGACTGCAACAGTTTTCCATTGCGAGTAGCAAATTTTTCTGAAACTATACTGTTAGACCAACTTAAAAGATGCAATAGTCACGTAAACATTCTTATCATCACGGCTTTAATTGTGTATTCAACGAAAATTTCATTGACACACTTGCTCTTGGTTGCCACTTAATTAGCTTGGATTCATTACTTTACATTAATAACCATGACTCTTTATATTCATGTTGTCCTCTTTTTGACCATCAGGTTTGACAGTGATGCTGCTGTCACTGAAGAAACACCTGTGTCCATTTCAAGAGAATCACCCACACCAGTCCCCAAGCCTTCTAAAGGAACAAAAGCACGAGATGTAAGTAATTTCTGTCCTTGTTTTCTTTTTTAGAAAATAGATACAGAGCATGTGTTTGCAATTTTGCAGGACTGCCTTTTTGTTTTCTGAATGAATTAATGAGTCTTGGCTCCCAATCTTACACTGAAACGGACACAGCTGACCTACAAGAAGAACAAAGTGCATTGAAGCTCTTCAACAGATTAAGGCACCTTTTAAACATGCTGTTATCACTTCTGGTAAACTCCAGGTTGGCAGAGCGGGCCAAAAAAAGAAAGCCAGAATGGCACGGACCCGCTCCGACTTCCTCACCCGTGCCCCCATCCTCTCACATGGGGGCGATTCAGACGAGGATGATTATGACGCCGACAGCCCCCTCAGCCCCCGTCATTACACCCTACCCCTCTCCAAACAGAGCTCCACGGAGGCAGGCTTGCGGGAGTCCTGTTTCAGTGACTCAGACATGGTAACGGGCGCAATCCAAGCCAACAGTGGCCCTCTCTACATTCTGCAGCGTGCCTTCTCTTTGACATTTCTAACCCAATTCAGCAGAGAGAGCCTAGATCTGCATCACACCTCTGACTCAAACTGAGCTCCAACAAACCTTGTGTTTTCTATAACTGTACAATAACATTTCGTGAGGGTGGAAGACATTTCAAAAGTATTTCAAGACCGGTATTTCGAAGGCATAATTAAACACCTGCTAAACGTTGTGGTGTTGTGTAATAAAACAAACACTTTCTCACCAATAGAGGGATAAATGTGCAGTGATTTTCTGTATCATGCAGATATTAATATTAATTTTTAAAGGTTTGAACCCAAGGCTATCAAACAACCAGAAATCCAATACTTTATTGGTTTTACAACCCCTCTAGAAATTATTATTAACAGTGAATGTTGATTTGATGTCATGACAGATGCAGGACAATTTTTGAAATGTGTTCTTCCTTAAAATATTAAACCTTTAACATAGTTGCTTTTCTAACATGGTTTGGCTTCTCTTTCTCTCACAGCTGTTATTCCCTCTGGTTTTTGCATGTCACTTTGTTATATTTCCTCTCTCATCACATAGCACTAAAGACTAGTAGGACCTGGAGAATACTTCAAAAAGGGTCATCATTCACTCTTGGCTTTCTTCATCACCTAAACTCCTGTCTTTGACTGGTTCTTCTCCTGGGAAAAATGTTTCTCCATATTTTGTAATCTTTCTCAGTAATGAACTGTTTGTCTTTAAGAATTAATATTATATATATATATATATAAGTATCATTTGTTGTGCTATTGCTTTGTGATATCATGATCTCTTTAAGTAGCATTTACACTTTTACTGATGCATAGAAGAAGTTTGAGCTCTGGTAAATGTACATTGTAGGTGAAGCAGCTCCACTGATGTGATGCTGCCACCTATTGGCTTGGACTTGTTCTCACCTGTTCATTATATACAAGACAACATGGAAATACGTAATAGGGAGGCTTTTCTTCAATTTTGCTTTTATTGCTATGTTATTCCACCTGATGTTGTTTCAGCCTGCAAGCTCCGAGGAACAGAAGAAGATGCACAAAGCCATGTCGTCAGGAGATCTGGGAAAAGTGGACTCAATGCGCAAGAACTCACAAGATGGAAGGTTTGTTCGTCTTAGCGTTGCTGGCATTCAGAGGTTTAACTAAACATTTTTTCTTACTGTTTTAGCTTTATTAGGTATTGTTAAGGACACTTATAAGTTAAAGATATTTACACTTTGATCACATGTTTATTTTTATCAACGTATGTAATTTTGAGCAGGGTACGCAGGATGCGTTTCTGGGGTAAGACCAAGTACGGGGATAAGAAGACATCCAGAGAAAAGCTGATCTGCGGGGCTGATTCCCTGGATGGAGACTATGGAGACACTGGGCCATTGCTGGGAGAGGGTGAGTTACTCATAAGCAAATACATCAATTTCAAGAGTTTTCATGGAAACAAAAATAACACAATAAGAGTAATTGGATGCTGAAATACAGTTTTTTTTATATTTGAATGCACCTGAAATTCATTTGAGTCTGTGTTTTTAATTTGTGATGCAAGTTTCACTGACTGCAGTTCTCTTCCACACACCAGGTCAGGAAAACATGTCACCACCCTGCAGTCCTGATCTAACGCTGGATCGAGGGTTCAGAGACTTGAAGGAGAACAAGGAACCATCTCCCAAGGTGAAGCGGAGGCGCAGTGTTAAGATCAGCAGCGTGGCTCTGGAACCTGCCCAGTGGCAGAACGACGCGCTGCAGATCCTCACCTGCACCAACGACTACAGGAGCATGAACGACTTCCTTATGAAGAAGGTGGGACCAGACATGCCCTTTTTATCCTCTTGATACTTAGGGGTAAAGACCGATGATTATATGTCTTACGTCAGCATCTAAATTTCCTTACAAGGAGTAACTCCAGATGAACACAATAAACTTGAACTTGAGTGTTGAGTTTTTACTAATCTTTGTCGAGCTTCGGGTGGTCCATATTCATGCTAAGACGATTGTGGTGTCATATTTCAGATCAACGACTTGGACACAGAGGACAGTAAGAAGGACACCATGGTGGATGTTGTGTTTAAAAAGGCTTTGAAAGAATTCCGTCTAAACATCTTCAACTCCTACTCCACTGCACTGGCTGTAAGTGCCATCACCACTGTTTACATGATCTATATTGACTGAAATGTTTTCTTTGAAATTATAGCCACCATCTATAAATACTGGTGATAAAGTGATAAGAAGTACAATTTTTTTTATCAAATCACAGTACTTTTTACATGATAGCAGATAATGTAGCGGTTTATCTTCCTCCCTAGATGGATGACGGTAAGAGTATCCGCTACAAAGACCTCTACGCTCTGTTTGAGCACATCCTGGAGAAGACCATGCGACAGGAGCAGAGGGACTGGAGTGAGTCTCCTGTCAAGGTGTGGGTCAACACCTTTAAAGTTTTCCTGGATGAGTTCATGACTGAGTACAAACCTCTGGACAACACACTCAGCAAGGTAAAGACACATTAACAGCCTCCTGACAGCCCAGGTAAATAGACACAGTTATGCATTTTGAATGATGTCCAGACTGTTTAAACAGGTTTTATACTCATCTGAATTAATTCAGTTTTGGGGTAACGTCAAAGAAATACATGTGCATTAATAGTTGTGGATGAAATTGGATGTGTAAAAAGTTTTATTTAAGCTTATTTGAGTCTCTGAGAGTGTTATTTTATCTATGGTATACATCATGTTAGTGTAATCATCTAATGTAATTCTTACATATACAGTGATTTATCTACTGAACACTAAAACTTATGTGTTGTCTTGCCTTGCTTTGTTTTTTTTCTACAGCAGGTTCCTAAACCTGAACGCAAAAAACGGAGGAAAAAGGACACTGACATTGTGAGTACATGATCGTGATCAGAACAGAAGAAAGACAACACTTTGCTTTAACAGCCAGTCCTCTACACCTTCATTTGCTCTTTGGAGTAACAGGATATAAATACACCAGTGTCCAGAATAGAAAAGGCTGTTAAAAAAAAGACAAACATAGAAATGTGAAAGGAAATATGCAAGTGAACTCCAGATGAACCTGAGCTTTGCTGCTCTCTGCAGGTGGAGGAACATAATGGCCACATCTTCAAGTCCACCCAGTACAGCATCCCTACATACTGTGAATACTGCTCATCGCTCATCTGGATGATGGACCGTGCCTGTGTGTGCAAATGTGAGTGTGCATATGAAATATTGCACCAGGTACTTGACAGAACCTGAGAATCCCTGAATTTCATAGATCTACTATACATATCTTACATTGACAGAAAGTGAAGCATTGACAGTTTTGACAACTAATTGTTTTAGTCAGTTATCAAGAACAAAATCCCTATATGTCCTGGTGTTCTGGTTCTAGTTTCTTAACTGTAAAGATTTGCTGTTTTTTGATATCTTTTGGTTTTGGACTGTTGATCAGATAAAACAATATATCTGACACTGTCAAATAGAAGTGATGTTGAAATTGCAATATGTGTTTACCTGTACATGCATCACAATCTCACATACAGAAGAAAACCCTGTGATGGATATTTGGGTTGATACTACAGTACTTAAAAAAAGGTTTTGATACAGTTTCCTTATTTGATGTTAACAAAAGTAAAAGGAATCTCTGATTTACTCGTAAAACAGGTTTTAGTGGAAACAATGAAACAGGTTCTAGACTTTAAATTTCACCTAACAGAGTTTTGGTAGTGAGAAATGCAAAGAGCTGAAATGTCCTTAAAATTGATGTCAGTGAGTGTAGGAACCGTAACACTCACTCGCTCACTCACTCACTCACTCATGCAGCCCACATTGTTCTTATGTAACCAACACCAGATTGTTAGCTATGTGATGAAATGAATTTACTGTCAGACAGTGTGCTGTAGAAGAAATTGCTTATCATTTCAAATCTTTTTGACCCCAAATGCACACACAAACAGCCCTCACATTAACACAGACATTTACATGAACTTGTACACACACACGCACGCACACACACACTCACACACAGTGTCTGAGGCCGAGCAGTCTGGCCTGAGAGCGAGCCCCACCCTCTCTCTCCCCCCTCAGCCCTAATCAGATTGTTTTCAACTGGACTCATGGGGTCTGTGGCTCTGTGTCTCCAGAGATTTCTCCACACAGTTTGTCCTTTATTCGCACAGGATGTTTTCTTCATACCAGCCAATGCTGCTTTGGTCTCTCAAGCGATAACAGTTTTTTTTTTCTTTTGTCCCAACTTTTGCTAAATAATGAGGAGGCACTGCCTTTCTGTTGATAATGGAAATGACCTGTTTGATTTCTCTGGCTGTGTCCATCCAGTGTGCCGGTATGCCTGCCACAGAAAGTGCTGCCAGAAGACAACCACCAAATGCAGTAAGAAGGTGAGTCGGCCATATTGTGTACCCACACAATAATGTCCCATGACGTTAATTGTATTACTGTGGGTTTATGTACAGCAGCCAGTGCTATTTCTGTCACCTAATACACTGGAAGTAATAGTTCTTAAAAGATAGTACTTTTGTAGTTTTGTATGCATTTTAAAATATTTGTCTTTATTGCTGCACATATGTTTCTGTATGTATAAATACACAACATGCTTACGTGTTAATTCGAGTATATCGTGTCTGTATCTGTGAACAGTTTGATCCAGAGCTTTCCTCCAGACAGTTTGGAGTGGAAGTTTCTCGTCTGACTAATGACGAGAGGACAGTGCCTCTGGTAGTGGAGAAGCTTATCAACTACATTGAGATGCATGGCCTCTACACTGAAGGAATATACAGAAAATCGGGCTCCACCAACAAAATTAAGGAACTCAAGCAGGGACTCGACACAGGTAACTTTTGCCATGGCTTGTAGCTAACAGGTGAATGGTGTGAGCTGGATTTTGAAGCTAAGAAACATGGAATTACATGTGATTTTGTCTGCATTCTCCTTGTTACCGTACAGATGTGGACAACATGAATCTGGATGACTACAACATCCATGTCATTGCTAGTGTTTTCAAGCAGTGGCTGAGAGACCTGCCTAATCCTCTGATGACCTTTGAGCTGTATGAGGAGTTTATACGTGCCATGGGTGAGTGGTCAGCATCATGAATCCAACTCTGTTATGCTTTCAAGTGCTTCAAATGCATCGCACTGTAGACTCTGTCCACAATAACAATTTCTTATTGCAAAGTGCAGAAGATATGTTTGTTTGCTGTAACAAGTGGTGATTTATCTTGTGGGGATGCCTCTCCAGGTTTGCAGGATAAAAAGGAAATGATCAGAGGCGTGTACTCAGTTATTGACCAGCTAAGCAGAACTCACCTGAACACTCTGGAACGCCTCATATTTCATCTTGTCAGGTAATAAAATAATCTGTTCTTGATCTAAGAGGAGGATTAATACACAAGACTGCTGTATTTCCTTGCTGATAGACTACTCTAATACTGACTTCATGCTTTTAGGATCGCCTTGCAAGAGGAGACAAACCGTATGTCAGCTAATGCCTTGGCTATAGTTTTTGCTCCATGTATCCTGCGCTGTCCTGACACCATTGATCCACTGCAGAGTGTCCAGGACATCAGCAAGACGACCGCGTAAGAATATCTTATTTTTTAAAACATTTTTGAGAAGAGGTGGATGATGAGTGACAAGCAAACATGTTTACTGTCATTGTAGCACAACAGCCTGGTGTCAGTCTAGTTAAACAACATAAATTCTATCATCATCCATTCAGTAAAATAATGTTTAATTTGGCTTGCTTTGCTGCACATTTCCATAACAATGATTGATAAAATGAATGGGATGGGTGCATAAATTAGTTTTCTGTTTCCAAAGGGATTCCTGACAGAAAAAAAAATGAGGGAATATACGAGGCACATACCACATACAGAAATAAAATACTTTTTACTTTACTTTTTTATCTCCATAGGTGTGTAGAACTTATCATTTGTGAACAGATGAATAAGTACAAAGTACGACTAAAGGACATCAGCACCCTGGAGTTTGCTGAAAATAAGGCCAAGTGCAGACTGACCCTCATTCGACGGTCGATGGTAAGATCAAATAGTATGACCGATATGACTAATCCCACTGTTATCAGAATCACATATTTACAGTGACTCATTGTTAAATCTACCTGAGCCAACTCCTTCAGTTCCATATCCTCCCTGATTTCCTCCTTTCTAAGCAGTTTTTCTCCTCCAGATTCTCCCTCCTAACCTGTCCTTTCTTTTACCCAGAGACCCGTACTAATAGCTGTTAGATTTATGAGCATAGCACGCACTATGGTATGTATACACACACCATGGATTACATCCCCAAACCGTCATCCATTGGTGATGTTGTTGTGGTACTGATCACTGTACAGTCTTATCTCTTCAAATATTAACATCTGTCTTCTTCATCCCTAAAGCATGAGTCATCATTTTACTTTGTCTTTAATTGCATTCCTTGTGTAATTGCGTTTCCTTTAGTTTGATTTCTTATTTTATCAGACTGTCTTCCTTATCTGTCTTTTGTGGATGAAAGTAAAAACATTATGCAATCATGCGACTGCTTCCAGTTAGATTCACATTATGTAATGTGTAGTATGGAACACGCAAAGTGAATATTTTCAGCAGATTCTATGACTTAAAATCTATAAAAGTTTTAAACTTTTATAGATTTTAAACAAATTCTGCCCAAAGAGCTTACATCTGTGTCTCACTATCATAAGAAATCCAGAACAGGAAATTGGAAAATGTGATGCTATTTTTATCACTGCTGTCTCTGGATAAAATGTGACAGCATTATCAAAACTTGTTTTCTAATTAACCCTTAGAGGAACATCACTGGGCATTTCCTTAGAGAATAGAATGACAGGGATATTGTTACTGCTTCTCTTCTAAGAACTAAGAAACTCAGTTAGAAGAGGATAAATTTAGGCAGAGAATCAGTCGCTAGAATTGACAGACTGAGACACTAGACTGCGGTTTTAAAACTCCTGGAATCACTGATTCCTATTCCTTTTGACTTTCATCTATTCTCTAAGCAACCAAATGCAGCTAAAAAGGTAAAGTTTGTGTATCATAGTGTTGTACCCATCTCTGAGTTTGATCATTCCTTCTAGTGCTGCTGTATTGTTTTTAAACTTGGCTGGTCATTTCATGTGGTTCAGTCACTACATGTGTGAGTGAGTAGCGTCTTGTTAGTGATAAGTGGTGAAATGTACTTTTTTTTTTTAGCACAAATGCAATATTCAGTAAGTGAGAATAAAAAAATCTGCCCTTGATTTGTTTCTCAGGGAAAAGGTCATGTACAGCGACTAAGCTACCACACGCCTTCGCCTCCAGTCAGTCCCCGGCTGCCACCTGTGGCCACCGCTGTGGTAGAAGAGAGCGGTGGTGAAGAGGGAGCGGACTCGTTTACCGAAATCTCAGAGCATCAGCAGGCAGCCATGCAGCAGGAGGAGAGAGTGCTGACAGAGCAAATTGAAAGCCTACAGAAAGAGAAGTAAACTCACTTAAAGTGTTATGAAAATGTTGCATGAGCTGTTAAGGCCTTAAACCAGGGTATTAGCACTGTAACTGTTTTGAAGAAAAGAAGAAGTAATCTGGATAATGTTTGCCTCTGCAGAGAGGAGTTGACTTTTGAAATGCTGACTCTGGAGCCACGAGCATCAGATGATGAGACCCTGGAGTCAGAGGCCTCTATCGGTACAGCTGACAGCTCTGAAAACCTCAATGTTGACTCTGAGGGAACCATTTCTGATTTCTCTGGTATGTTGTTCTACAGGATATCAAACCACACCCTTCAGTTAGCAATGTTTGTAATGTATATTTGAGAAAATGAAAAAAACTTGACCTGTCTTTGCCTTTCATTGCAGAAAGAGGTCCAGTGTTGACTTCCCCCTGGCCTCGTAGATCTGACGGGAAGAGCCCCCGACGCCGCGCTCTCTACCGGCAGCCTGAGTCTCTGGACTCTGTTGACTCGTGCTCCAGTGTTTCCTCCTACTCATCCTCATCACACTTCCACCCGTCGCCTTCTTCCTCCTCTGCCACCGCCCGCCGCTTTCGTTTCCACTCCAAGTCTCCCTCCCTTGGCTCAGGTCCATCCCAGTCCCAGTCCCAGGCTCTAAGTGCATCTCAAGCCTCCCGATCCGACAGCATAGACGGTAGCCCTACAGGAGATCAGGAAGGGGCGTATGACGAAAGGCCCCAGTATACCAGCCGAGGCACCTTCAATCCAGAGAAGGGCAAACAGAAACTTAAGGGGGCGAAGCATTCAACCCTGAGGCACTCCAGAGATGGCGGTGGCCATGGCAGGGACCCTCCAGACATACCACAGCAGCTGGTATTGTATGGCAGTAATGAATTCATGGTATGAAGGAAACTGGGACACCAAAGCACTCCCTACCCAACTCCCTGGCAGGCATATATGTTCTCAGTGGGAGGTAACGTAGTGGCGACTGATCTCCACTTCTCAGAGCACTCTTGCTTAGCCTTTCTTTGTTGAAGTCTGCAAAGAAGTGTCCCCAAGTGCCGTGTATAGTGTTTCCACCTCCAGAGGGGGGAAGATGTTTGGCAGAGGGATGGGAACCAGTGGAAGGGCTTCTCTTCTGTAGACTAAACTGCCACCCATGCTCTCACAGTGCCTTGGCAGCTCTTTACTCAGCGCCAAGAGGAGACACACTGAGCAGGAGGACAGAGAAAAGGGAATGTTGGAATATGCCGAAGACCACTCAGCATCAGGGAATGTTACAGAGCTGGAAAGCTGAAGCAGTGTACTGCAGCAAATAAGAAGAAATCAGGCAACATCAGGCGTCACCGATGTTACAGTGAACTTAAAGCTCTCCATTATTAGCTGCTTTATGAGTTTACAGTTCATAACAATGAGTGTAAGCAGTGGTTGCTCTGTTATTATGAATTTATTTCCCCCCTTATTTAATAAATTTTAATGTCACAGAAATTCTTTATAACATATAATATACTGGTATAAATACTGTACAAAGCCGGAACACCAGCCTCTGCTGGGTAGTTGAAGTCAAATATTTATCTTTTTTTTTTTTGAGTATCTTGGACAGAGATGTACGGATTTGGGCAGTGGATGATTTACGTGTGAGTGTGTTTGCATGTGCCAAGCGCTCATGCGTGACTGTACGTATGTGTGAGAAAGAAAAAAAACCACTTCATGTGTTTTAAGTTTGTGCTGCTTTTTTTTTCCCCCTCACAAGGGAAATACCGCCATCAAAGGGACCAAGTAAGCTGGTGTGTATTCCAGCCAAGGGGATCCCAGCTCTGTAAAGAATGTCGGATGTATATAAAATCCATGCATTCACTGCTTAACAGCCATACAACAATTGTAATGTACAGTACAGGTCATATGTACAGTATAATGGACAAATGCCATTCTATTCTTGAAATCTGTTGTTAACCCCCAGCTCCCAAACCCACCCCCACCTCCTGTCTATAAAGTGTTTGCTCAATAGCAACAAAGCGAGAACATAAAAGCACAATGTCTCCTGTGGTTATTGATGAGTATGCTTATGTTTTTGTCATTGAAGCGTCTTTTTTCATTTTGTCTATTTTTCATGCCTGTGTTGACATAGTTAACTAAATTAAAATGCAAACTCCCCTAATGACAGAGTAGATGACATATTAGGCCACTTATACTGCAGACATTTTTACTTGTTACTGATAACTCATTTTGACATGTTACTAATAACATTAATAATGGCTCCATAATAATCAAGGGTCCCAGTAAGCCAGCATGTGTGACAGTGAGCCAGCATGGACAGCACAAAGAAGATCAGTATTTTTCAACCACTCTGTAAAACAACACAGTGCTGTGTTTTACAAAGTTAAAAGGCTAAAAGACAACGACAGGACATAAACAACATTTAAGACCGCTGCATGGGATGGAAGCAGCAAACAATACAACATAATTAAGAATGGAGAAAAATCACCTACATAGGACTGGCCTATCATATAAAATTCCCATTTTCCCAGCTAACTAAAGCTCTTGATTTGTTTACACAACCCATAATTCCAACAGCAACTTACAAAGACCACAACAAAGAGCAGTGGTGGAAATTTACTGACTGCATTTACTCAAGTACTGTAATTATGTACAAGTGAAGTTTATAAAAAATTATATGAGAAATTATTATATGAGAAATATATGAGAAACTTATAAAATATGATGAATTGTTGTAGATAAAACCCAGTAATATGGTGGTATTGTCAACAGTACCCAAGAGAAAAAAAAACAGTTAATGATTAATTGTTAAGGACATTTTTCATGTAAAAATGTCAAATATGCCGTGGTTCCAGCTTCTCAGATTTTCCTTTTGATAATTTTACAAACCAAGGAATCAGACGAGTAATTAAATAAATAATCAATAGATAAATCCATAATTACAATAATCATTGCCTTCTACAAAATAGTTAGAATGTAGTGGCACCTCAACTACAACAGTAAAATGTTTTAATGTACAGTATGACTGCTGCACTTTTCTTCATTGACTATTTTTACTTTTGATACTTTAAGTACATTTTCCTGATTATACTCACTCACTTTTACCGAAGTAACACTTAAATGCAGAAGTTTTATTTGTAATGGAGTATTTCTACAATGTTTCATTAATACTTTTACTCAAGTAAAGAATCTGAATACTTCCTCCGCCTCTGAAAAGGAGCTCACTTTGTACGTTTACCACAATGGACTGAATTCAGAGTGTCACGAGAACTGCACATTTTAAACCAATTGACATTATTTCTAAAAATAAAGGTAGGATAATTGATTCGAAATGACTCGGGACAGCCTCCGGTGACGCGGTCCACCTATCGAGCGACGCATGCGCAGAGGCCCAGTGTCACAGCAGCACCATCAGGGCTCAGGAGGAGCAGACGTCGCCGGGGAGAAGGGAGCTGTCGTTTTGTCTATTTCTTCACAAGATAAACTTTACTGTACAATGTCGGAATTTGACAGCAACCCCTTCGCTGACCCAGTGGACGTGAATCCCTTCCAGGTGAGACTCTTGTTCGGTTTTCTCTCTGCGAACCGAGGTTTTGAGAAGGTTTTTCGTGTAAAGTGAGGACAGATATGCTGCTACAAAAACCTGTTTGGTTGGTTGCTGGGTTTGGCCTCTGCATTTCCTGGCTTAAGAATCATTCCTATTATGAAGTATGACACGTTGAAGTCAAATTATAGGCTATTTATAAATATTATTTGTAAGACGGAATATTTAGGCTTCGTCGGCTGTTAACTCACCTGCGCAGGTAAGCATACCCACGAACAGGTGCCTGTTGCTACATTGCCATCAACTGTGACTCCTCTTCAACGCGCCATTGATAGAAACCAATTGATTGATTTTGTAAACCAGTTTTTTAAGGAGTAATGTAGGGTTTAATGGCGCATTTTGAGGATTTAGAGTCTCTATCAGGTGGTGTGTTCTTGTTTTGTTTTTTTAGCATAATTATCACATGCTAGTGTTTTCATATCTATTAGCTCGAGGCAGTAGTGTTTACGGATGAATATACTGTATATCTTTGTGAGATATTTACTTAAACTAAAAAGCACATTTTGCATGTTCAAACATGAGAAATTGTGTTTTAACTGAGACAAATGTGACCCAGAACTAAGAGTCTATTAATAGTTAATGTGATGTGAGACAACTCAGCCTCTTCCTGGACTGGTTGGGACTGCACTCTTGGACACTGCTTACTGAACACGTAGCACCAAATACAACATGAAAATAAAAGAAACTGAGGGATCCTGTCCTCTCAGCAGTACATCATAACAGCAAGTTATGTTTGATTTCTTTTTCAGGATGCCTCAGTCACACAGGCCACCAGCGGAGTCACTGAAAACATCGGGGAGTTCAACCCATTCTCTGTAACTGAAATGGTTAGCGCCTCTGTTTTTAATATAACAACTGATGTGATCACAGATGGATTATGACACAGTGGGCCTCTGGGTACAGAGATGTAAAAGGGCTCCCCACCCCTCCTACATAGGAGCTAGACGCCCAGAACTGACAGAGATACAAAATGACAACAAGCAATGCTGGCGTGTAGTTATTATACATCTCCTTGTGATTATTTTGTGTCTCTGTGTGGTTATTTTCTGTCTGTTTGTAGTCATTTGACTGGCTCTCCAACAAGAAATTCTAACTTTCACTTCAGACAAAGGCTATGGTCAATGGGTTCCCTGATCTCAGGTCCATGCCCATTGAGTAATCCTTCCATAAATGTGATGTGTAAGTCATATAGTGATTTTAATGATAAGTATTACTTCAATTGTTTCACAGGGAAACCACTCTGGCACGACAATCCCCATCTCTGCTGCCTCCTCTCAACCTGCCGTACTACAGACCTCTGTGGAGCAGAGTGCACAAGTGAGTCAGACACCAACACACACATTGACGGATAAAGAAAAGAAAATAAGCTGTTGTGAAATCACATTACAGCTGTTTTGTATTTCAGCTGCAATGAATTAACTTAGACTTGTCTTTGGAAGTTGACTGTGAATGTTCAAAATAATATTAATCAAGAGTGAATTGTGGTAGAAAAAAGTAGTGTCTACTCAATAATACACTTTTGAGGCCAGCATAAACATGTGAGGAATGAAAAAATCAGATATTTAGGTTGATAACATAAATATGATAAGGATACGGATGCTCTAAATTTGTGTTTTTGTGACATATATATTTTACTTAGTTGAAAAATTAACTTGTCAGTGCTTTTTGGTGCAATGTCTTGTCACTTATTAGCCAGCATATACACCAGTACTAATATCTGATTGGATTTCACTTTGTTATCAGAATATTTTTCTGACATTTGTCCAACGTTCTAAGGTGTACATTGTCTCACATGGATAATAAAACATTTAATCAAAGAACAAAACAAATACTACAGACTAATATTACATCAGACATTTAGAAGAAGTAGCTGCACTGCAATCAGTTTAATCGCTTATTTTCACATTCAGTGAGAGAGTCAGTGGTTACAATCCAGAAATCAGGATAAAATTTGGTCTCAGGAGCTGGAGTTGTACACAGATGATTTAGGTGTAGGGTGGGTGTACTGTTGCCTGTTCATGAATTTCCCATCACAGGACTGCTAGGAGGAAAAATGCAGCAGGGAGTTTTAGTGATGCAGTAACAGTGTTGATCACAGTGTAAAGATTGCAGCTCTTCCATCACTCACCAGGCAACTGCAGCTGCTGCGCAGGCTAACCTGATCAAACAGCAGGAAGAGCTGGAGAGGAAAGCAGCTGAGCTGGACCGCAAGGAGCAGGAGCTGCAGAACAGGAGCGCAGGCAGAGCAAACACTGGAGGTGAGTAGCTGCAGGCCTGTTTAAAGTAGCTTCATGTGGGATATGTAATAGATAAATATGAACCATAAAAATGAACCACTCATAATAATCAAATTGGGAAATCTTTGTTTTTCAGCTAAAGAGAACAACTGGCCACCTCTTCCCTCGTTCTCCCCTGTGAAACCCTGCTTCTATCAGGACTTTGAGGAGGAGATCCCTGAGGAGTTCCGCAGGATCTGCAAGAGAATGTACTACCTCTGGATGTGTACGTACCCCTTCATGCAGTATTTCCTCAATACCTCCTCAGACAACAAGTTGGATTGTTTTCGATTGTAAAAAAGTAATTGATCTGTACAATAGTATGTTTTACATCTGAATGTCTATCTCCTTTTAAAACTAAAAATAAGGTGTTTCATATGCATGTATGAACACTTTTTGCTGGATGGACCAGGGTACCTGCACACCTCAGTGCAAAAATCCTATAGACAGCATGATGTCAAGAGTTCACTATAAGATATTGAATGACAAATTAGACAATTACATAAAGCATTTAATATCAGAATTACATGAATCATAAACATTCTGTTGATGTTTGATTTTCTTATGTTATTTCATTCACTATATGATGACTTTTTTAACATTTGAGGATTGGGTCCCTCACAACATGCATTGGAAGTTTTTGTGGAACCTTCGTTGATTCATCTCAGTTGCACTTCTTTAAAAATCCACTAGAGTGCAGTCAACTCAATGACCAGTGCCAAAACCTTTCACCCATCAAACATCCTACACAACATTAATGTCTGTCACACATTATTGGTTTTAATCAAAACATCACTCACAGCTTTTAATTCCTCTAAAAAACCACTGAAGATTCATACACACCTTTATTTTTTAGTTAGTTCATTGTTTTCCTGTGCGTCTCCCCAGTCCACAGTGCTACTCTCTTCCTCAATGTGCTGGCCTGCCTGGCTTACTTCACAGCAGACTCTCAGTATGGTGTGGACTTTGGCCTGTCCATCCTCTGGTTCATCCTCTTCACCCCTGTGTCCTTCATCTGCTGGTACCGGCCCGTCTACAGAGCCTTCAGGTACACTGTTGTACTAGCCTTGTGCTGATGATAAAGTATTCCATGATATGCATTACATAGAGGATTGGATGTAACCGTTTTGTTGTACTAGAAGTAAAAAAATACATACATACTTGCGGGTGAACTAGTTCCCAGCGTTTTCTCTCTCTCATCCTCCAATTCTGCCAGAGGGTTAAAGGAAGTATATGGGAGCAACTCTGTACTCAGCAGCCTCTATTGAAATATTAGAAAATGTTAATGTTAAAATGTTGCTTACAGTTTAGCATTTTACTATGTTTTTTTCCTAAAACAATATCTGCAAAATAATTTGAGGGTGTCAAATTATAGCTCTTGACTCATTTTTGTGACTTGTATTCTTGAATGTTTTATCAATCAAGGGTTACATTTATATCTAATAGTCTAACAGCAGACAGTCCTCTTAAATACTAAATTACATGCCCTTTATGCTATTTGTTTTTCCTCCCTAGGTCTGACAGCTCCTTCAGCTTCTTTTTCTTCTTTTTTGTCTTCTTCTTCCAAGTGGCAGTATACATTATCCAATCTGTGGGGATTCCCAAATGGGGAAACAGGTCAGTGGGAACCTTTTTAACTGAACCGTCATGCGCATGTTGGGTGAAAGTCTGAAGGTGTGGTGTAAATGCATGAGACTGTTGTTCATTGCTAACAACAGATTTCTATTTTTATTAGTAAGAATGAGCGTGTGCTCTCTGCTTTGGGTAGATTGATAGTAAATGTGGGTTTGCATGGGTTAGTATGTTTCTTCATTCACACCTATGTGTTTGTGTGTGTGTGTGTGTGTATTCTTGCCCTGTATTTCCTCTCTTGCGTCTCTTTGACAGATTCCTGCTGACCTAACTTGTCTGGGTTGCTGCTTTGTAAGTGTGTGGAACTTTTCTCTTTTGGTTTCTTTTCTATATCATATAATATGTTAGACTTTGTCATCATTCACTTTTTCAAACTTCATGCTTTTCCATTGGTCACTGGGGCAGGTTAGGATGTTGTCTCATTTCTCTTTAATTCAGTCATTTTCATACTTTTTTCCAATGCCAGACAGCTCTGTTATATACTGTACAGTACTCACTCACAGCACAGAATATATGAAATGACACATGCTTATTTGTTTGTATGTCTTTGTTGTTGGCAGTGGCTGGATTGCATCAATCAGCATGATCGGCCAAAACTTGGCTGTGGCTGTGGTTATGATGGTGGTCGCTGGTTTTTTCACTGTAAACGCTGTCCTGGCTATCATCCTACTGAAAATGGTATGCTAATATTAAAGTTTTACATTACATTGAGCCATGTTACAGACTGTACTTTGCAGATAATCTGATTACAATTTAAACATTAACCAGTCAAATTTAATATAACACACAACTGAGTAGGTTACATATCTGTCATTGAAATACATTAAGCTAAATAGCAGTGTATACATGGTATAAGCACACACACACGTATGTGTGTTTATATATATATATATATATATATATATATATATATATATATATATAAAAAATGGTGGTAACAAAAACAGCAGCTGCAAAGAAAGGGCATCAGAGGGAATATGAAAATTAAGCAACCGCTGAAGGGCAATAGAGCTTCAGAAATACTCAAAGCAGGTCAGGAAGCTGAGTTCACTGGAAAGTCAATGAAAACATGGCACAATGTAGTAGAGGTAAAGGTATGTGCAGATTGTTAGTGAACGCTGGCAAATTTGTCACTGCCCTAATCTCTGTCCCTTTCACCATTTCCCCAGGTTCACTCTAAGTACAGAAGGACGGGTGCCAGCTTTACTAAAGCCCAACAGGAGTTCTCCCACGGAGTCCTGACCAACCGAACTTTCCAGAGTGCTGCAGCCAGTGCTGCCACCTCCGCTGCCCAGGGAACCTTTGGCAGGAACCAGGGAAATTAGACAGTTTCCCTCAGGCTAGTCTCTTCTCTGACAAACATGCCAGACTAGCCATGTCCCAACATTCTTCAATGGGTTTAGTGGATAGGGGTTTGATTATTTAATGACAAGCGCCAAAAACCAGGTAACCTAACCACAAGCATCATGTCCCCATTCTCCAGACTTTTTAAAGACACTGTGGTATAATACAGGTGTTGCATGACTTGCACTAATCCGGTTGTTACTGAAGTTACTGAAGTCTTTACCACCCTCAACAGTACACACCATGTTCAAACTTCATGCTATCAGAATTCAGTTTATTCTGGGAAATGTAGGAAATCACAAACAGAAGTTGAATTAAGCAAGCAAAAAAAGAGGCAGACAGGGTATGACAAAAATGTAACATTTAACATAGTAGACTAAAGATATATGCATGGGGGTTAGTACAATTATATATATCCTGTCCCTGTTAAAGATGCTGATGAAAAGTATTAGGATTTTTTCAAACTCACTGTTTATGAAGAAATAACATACTGACGCCTCAAAAATAAACACTGCAGCAGAGTTTGGATTATATAAAAAGCATACTTGACATGACAATGTTTTACCATCAGTGAATGATGGTTCCACATAGTGTATGTATACACATCTTCATTACACAGCACACGTAGAGCCTTACACAGTAACCAGCCTATAATTTTGCCTTATTGTTAATACATGCAGTACACTTTATTCTACCAAATTCAAATAATATTGTAGCTACCCCTAACTGGATGCCCTGTAAAATTAAATCCATCATGTTACATGTTATACTACTGATGATGAACATAGAACTTTTCTCACTAAATTGTATGTTTTCATGTGTATAATACTATATTGGACAAGCTGATGATTAATGAAGGTGATGGGATGAAGGTTTTTCTGTCTAATGTTTTGATCAGCTTATTGATTTAGATGAAGTGAGACGAAAGGTTTCTCTAAGGACAAATGAAGAAGTGGTTTAGCTGGTATGTCCCACTTTAATTCATGCTGTGTTGTTACAAAAACCATTATCATTTCTGTCATAGTATGGAGTATTACTGTGATGTAAATGAAAGAAAGGGTTCAGATTTATTACTGTAAAGTTACTGTCACAGTATACAATTTAGATGTATTTACTGAAATACTAAAAAAAAAGAACAATAATGAGCAGAAAGAACACAATATTTATCAATCATCCATTCTTTTGGCTTTGTATCAGTAGTAATATTGGAGACTAAAAGTCATGTTACTGAATAGTCACAGGTAGTTACTGAATCACTTTGTCTAGATGTAACCTCAGGGCCTTCATGCAGATGTAACCTCCCTTCTGTGTGGGGATTTAAGCACAAGGCTGTTGGTTATTAGTGTTTTGTCTAATTTTGTTTGTCTTTAAAGAGAATATTGTTTTATGGTGAAGTTTCTCCTTGATAATCAGAATGTATAATAAGGTGTGTTGTACATATTGGTGACTATTTAAAACATATTTACTGGAGGGGTATTTGTTGGAAATCATTTCTCTGTCTTAACATTTAATAAACTGACTTTTTTCTCTTTTGAAAAATTTGTTTAGCTTAAGTAAAGCTAAGTAAATGTGTATTCATACTGTAGATACCAAATGTCTTTGCTACAATATTAAAGAAAACATAGAAAAAGGCCATGATTCATCTGTTTAGAATAACAAGGCATACCTTGGCATTCTAAAGAGATTAAAGTTCACTGTGAGTCAAGTCTCTGTATGTATATATTGTATTGCAAAACAATTGATTCTATCAGTATGAAGCCAGATATAAAGGAACACCCTAGAAAAAAAATAAGAGTAGAGTAGCTGTGATGTGTACAGATGTGTAAGGATGGGAAAATCTGTGGAGGAGCAAGTAGAATTGTCATCGACCCGAATAACAATTGCGGAAGCTGCAGTAGTTGTTTTCTATGCAATCTGAGTAATGTATTGATAGTTGTCAGTACATCCAATGGTACACACGCTAATAGCTCATACTACATAATTTTCCAATATGTAAACAAACATAGGAAAAAGGTTGGGAAAACGGGGCTCTAGTTGTTGCCCATATTAAAACTGAATTCATGGCAACTGTACTTTCGGTTTACATCTGTGAAGCGAGTAAAGACTTTCAAATGATTAAAGTTGTATTATCCAAAAGAGAAAAAGAGGAAAAAAAATAATGTAATTATACTGATGGTGAAAATCACAAAAATCGGTCTACTTTTATGTTCACTGGGCACTGCCAGCTAGACGTCCGCATTCCTCATATGTATCCATGGCAACAGCTTCTAGTGTTGATCATCCCAAGATGGCGGACCAAGAGGCAACCACGGCGGTGAGTGCAAAGCCAAAGCTAGTTATCCTTTCCTTGGGTAGATGTATTGGTAAACATGCCACTGAAGGAAGTGATAGTGTGACACTCCAGTGAGTAAACGTAACGACAGGTTTGGCACAGCCTTCGTACAATGCTCGTCATTTCAGCGTTAGCTAGCTGTCTAGCTAACCGACTTTAAGTCGGAGCTAAGTTGATTAAGCTACAGCTAACGGTAACTTGCGCTCAGTCTCTAATCCCACTCATCCAAGGACAAAATAAAACCTAACGGCTACACTAAGGTGACAGCAAGAGAAATGCGGAGGTAACGTTACAGTGCAAATATGCATCGCTGACTATCGTTTGCCCACGCTTTATACTGTAGGTAATGTTATGTTATTTATTGACAGTCCAGCTCTGCAGTAGCTGATCTGGCTTTACCACAATTTTCAGTTGTGTTAAGGCTAATAACATCCATCGTTTAGGTTGTGATGAAACGTAGAGAATATTAACACACTGCCCTAATAAAACATCAGCGACTGTACTAGAGGCAAGCCACAAGTGAGTCAGATGTGGGGAAATGATTGTAAGCAAAACATTGGGATTGTGCATGCCTATAGGTAGATGTACATAAGCATTAACCAGTAGTGGACTGTAACTAAATACATTTACTTAAGTAGTGTACCTGATATGTTTTGTCTGTAACCAAAAGCTTGCCTCATTAAATAAATTGAAAAAAGGCATTTTGTGCAGAATGCCACCATACTTAAAATTTGACACACCTGTAGACAGTGATCAGAGTGATTTTCCTGAGACTCTCTAAATTTAAAGCTAAAATTTAGATACCGTATCCTAGAAATTAGTGTTTCCCACATGTGTTTTCTGGGGTGTATAGCAGTGGGAAAGGTTCTTTTGCCAGTAGGAAGCTCAGACATGTACACTAAGTCAGTACAGAGCAATTTAGTTAACTAACAACCATATATGATGCCTTGCAGTTAGCTTTAAATTATTTTGCATTTGCAGTCCCTGAGCAAGAAATAGAGGTCAACATATGGTAGTACTTTCACAGGCTCGCAATGTCTAATTGAGAAAGTAATTGTTTTCTATTCTGTACAACTGTGTATAAACGCATTGTTACAGCACACATTTCAGTCGGTCTGAACTTTGACCTGTATTGTCACACAGCCTCTTATTGGGTAGAAACCATACAAGAAACTATTTTGGGTGGGACAGATATATTGTGGTGGGGCTACTCCTCATGGGAAACACTGATAGATGGTGTCCAGAGTATTTTGCAGTATAAAGTAGGGATCCTGTATGCTGTTGGTTATTCATTTGTTTCCTCTGTTTTTGATATATTTCAGCTCCCAGTTTCTACTGAAGCCAAGAAACGACAGGCACCTAAAGGTACAGCAAGAATTAACATTTACAAGTAGTGTAAAAAAAAAAAAAAAAAGGTTTCCAAACAACACAATTCCTTTTATGACACCCATTATTTTTTTGTAAATTTCTGATGATTTGTCTGTAACTGGTAAATGACACTAATAGAGTGAGTTTGGAACTAGTTGTCCTGCAGAGGTCACCCTCACCCTTCTATCTACTGTCCCTGAAAGGAAGAGGCTGTGTATACAGTATGCTGCTGAACCATGTTCCTGATATTTCTCCCTGTGGAAAATGTTAAGTCATCTTTGAGGCTATTTTGTCATCATAATTATGGCCTAATGTCCCATTAGCCAGTAAATGCTGTTTCTTGTGGTTTAAGATTTTTTGATTTGAATTGTTTCGTAATGTTTTGCAATTATCATCAGCCTATCAAGTCCTATAGGAGCAATTAAGCACATGTTACTCTACATTATTGTATCGTATGGTATTGTATTTCCATGTAGTGGTCTTTTAAATGACATGTAGGCCCTCACTGTGGTGTACTTAGTGTAATTTGAGGAGACAAATCAAATTAAAACACTCTAAGTATGTTAATGTAAGGTAAGATGGCTGAGTAATTAAGTATTAAACAGAAAGTAATATTTGATTTTTATTGGTTAATGCAATGGAAATGTTCAGTACTGTATAAATGAAGCTCTAAAAACTCCATAACTAAGTCAAAAACAATAAAATTTAGAGTTTTAATTCTGCTTATGATTCTAATATGCCAAGTGTAGAAGAGAAAAGAACCATTAAGAGTACAACAAACAGTAACCATACAATAGAATGCAATATAAATAGTATGTAAATACATATATTGAGAAATAAAGCTGCAAGAACATATAGCTCACACATACATTGGCATAGACTCCAAAGACAAAAACTGGAGCGTACAGTATATTGCAACTTCTGAGTTAAAAATACAGTGGAAGTCAGGTGCATGAACTTCACAGCTTTTTCTAAGGGAATTGGGATTTCATCATTATGCCTTACACATACAGTGTATATTAGCAATATAACAAGTACTCAAAGTATAAAAGTTCAGTATTCAAACTATGATTGCATGATGAAATTTGGTCCAAAGTCACATAAATACGAGCAGGAAATGAGAGGTTTATAGAATCAAGAGTCAATTTTTCGACACTAGTGTAGAGATTTGCCTTATTCTGTCTTTTTTCAAGATATTGAAACTCATTTCTGTCAAATTCCTGGGTAGAATAAGTGTTGGCGGCTGAAAATGAGACTAGATAACTTGACAAGACCAAGGGTGTTTGAAGTTTCTTGTGGTAAAATTTCCAAAATAATTTTCATCCTATTTTTCATTACATTCTCCCCATGTGTCTTTTGATCTCAGCATGCTTCTTCTCTGCTCTTATCCCCTTTTAACAGATGTTTGAAGCACATGGAAGGCAAATCTGTCTTAGCATTAGCCAGATCAAATATAACAATGAGAAAATTCCTCAATGTTTGGAATGAAGTTTTTAACAGGACTATATTTAGGAGACCTCATGCTGCGCTCTTCTTCTGTGCTCCTTTTCTACCCTTCTTTCATACAGTAGTTGCAGGAATATATGTCACGCATGTATCCCATCTTCTCCTCTCCAAATCTGCCCTGCTTTGTGTATGTGGACACTGGAGCACCACAGGGCCACAGCTGAAACCCAGAGACAAGAATATTGTTGCTGTCTCAGCAGGAAGAAAGCGGATTAGGTCCCTACAAATAGGGCCATTCCGAGTCTTGACGAGGCAAACGTGTGAAGGCCATGCAGTCTCACACTCGGCGATGGAGAGGATTTCTGTGAAGTAGTTGGAAGAGGCTGCAGTTTCTAGCAGAAAATCAACAGAGCACTGCTTGAAGCGCTGACAGATAAAAACAGAGGGGAGCTTTAGTGTAATTCACACTGTATTTTTATACAGGCAGTTCATTAATGATATCCCCCAATGTCAGTGGCAGACTCAAAGCGTAGCACTTCATTTCACATCACGCTGAATCCTATTTTTAGCCTTGGAGGAAGGTAGTAGGTGCTAGATAACAGGATTACCAGACTCAAACTCACTCGAATTGGAATTACGTTTGCTTCCTTGTAAAATGAAATGTTGTACTCCGCTGGGAAGAAGACTTGGAGCATTGTGGTTTGGTTCTTGAGGTTACCTAACCCTTTCTAAAGCTGGCTTTTGTATTGTGTTGCTCATTCCTGCAGCCTCCCTCTTTCAGTCTGTCTCTGCACCCTCTCTTTTCTGTCACAAGCACCTGGCTTGCAAGAGACATTGTTGCCCTGGCAACGGGAAGAATATCTCAACCTGCCGAGACATTAAAAGAGAGACGGGAAAAAAGCAGTGTTTGTAACAAAAAAACTTGCTTACAAGGTGACATTTACAGCGTGGCTGGTGAATTGATTATAGTTTAGCCCGGGGTTTTTGGTTGAAGTGTTAACATCTATGTTAACTGTCAGATCAAAGACTTGCTAGTGACTGCAAAGGGAGGGTGCTTTCAGGATTATTTATTCAGCTGTCAAATTAAAAAAGAAAAAAAAGTATAAATTAAAAATAGTCCAAATAGACATAACTGTTAATAGTCTCAGCCATCTGTTTGTCTGTTTGTAAGCAAAAAATTGCTAACAAGCTAAGATTTACAGTGTGTCTGGTGAATTGACTTAAATTTAGCCTGTGGATTTAGGTTTAAGTGTTACATCTGTGTAAACTGTCAGATCAGAAAGACTTACTAATGACTGGAGAAGAAGGGCACTTTCAGGATTAATCATTCAGTTATCAACTAAATAAGACATCATCTGAACAGTAAAAGGTAATGAGCTTAAAAGTTTTCCTTTTTTAAAAAAAAATCTAGTTTTCTCATCTTATTATGTTCTTCCGTCACCCAGCCCCAGAGCTTCCCATTGTGGAGAGGAGAAATTGGCTAATCCACCAGCACTATATCCGCAAAGACTATGATACCTGTAAGGTAAAGCACCTTCATCCTTCCATTCTCCCTATGAATTAGTCTGTCATTGATCTGTGTCAGTGCTTTTAAACATAATAAAGATAATGAATTACTGGTATGTGCAGGGTTCTGTAATACTGTACTTTATTTTGGCCTAATTATTGTCATATGAAGCCAGTAGATCTCTGAACAGATGCCTGTACTTGTAAGTGATATTACTGGAATACTCCCTCTCTGTTAAGATGCAAATGCAAAGAACAGGGTATAATATTCTTTCTTACATATTATAGGATAACTCTGGGGCGTATTTGGAATCGGTGCAGTATTGAGCTGGAACATTATATCTGGCAACTGCAATCAGACTCCACACACAAAAACAGCAATTTTAACTCACAGAACACAGGAGCAACTGGAATACTGCAGCCTCAGTCAGTTAGTTTACACTCTCAAAAACACTGGAAAATAAGGCCTGGGCTCAAAAATACTAGAGTTATCCTTTAAGTCTGGGTGAGGACTGCAAGTCTTTTTGAAACAGAATCAAATGTTTGTTTTTTCAGGTATATTAGCCATTCATTTTAGCAGTGTTCTTGTTCATATATGTCAAAATAACATCAGTGTCAGTTGTAGAAATAGTCTCCTATTCTGTGTCCATGTAGGCGATCATCAAAGAACAACTCCAGGAGACTAATGGAATGTGTGAATATGCCATATATGTTCAAGGTGAGCTGTCGTTTTCATAGTAACCCTTCCCACTCACACATGAAACATGATTTTAATTAACAGCTACATCAAATGGAGCCTGCGTGGTAGTCGACGCCCAAGCTCCCCATACATCATTTAGTTCCCCCAAAATCTGGTCTTTGGACCCCATGCTGTGCTTTTGATTTTTAATGTGTTTTTTTGTACTTCCTCATGTAGATGAAGATCCTCTCTTTTTGTGTTTTTATTTCTTGCTGCAGCACTAATCTTGCGTCTTGAGGGCAAGATCCAACAGTCCCTGGAGCTGTTTCAGAGCTGTGCCATCCTTAATCCCAGCAGTGCTGACAATCTCAAGCAAGTGGCCAGATCCCTGTGAGTCTGTCGCCTTCAAGTCCTAGAGCGCATCAACCCTTCTCCATTAGCTAACAAGACAGACTTAAAAGAGACATATACAGCGATAGCAGACAAACTGCAGGCTAGTTACGGCCAGAACTTTTTGTATTACTCTAGGGAAAAATTAATCCACCCCCAGTGAATTTTTCACTGTTGCAGGATTTCGACAACAGCTATTCAGCATGCAGTGATTAAGATGGGTTCATTTCTCTTATGGATTATTGTTGTTTATTCTTTCCATAGATTTCTCCTGGGAAAGCACAAAGCAGCCATTGAATTCTATCATGAAGCTGCAAGGCTCAACGAGAAAGACTGGGTAAAAGAAAAACACTTGAGTACTGAGTTTCTGGTCACTCATGCAACAATTTATCAAAAACAACTTCACGGTTGCTTTTCCAAACTGATCCAGGGCTGTTTTACTATGAGGCTTATAAAGTTGTATTTACATGGACAGACAGAACAATTAATCACTCACATTGATGTGTTCTGTGTTGATGTGCATATGTGCCTTGTTCAAGGGCAGTTCAGCCGTGGATGTCACTCCCCCAATCCAAATTTAACTGCCCCTTCGACTACTGCTGTCAGAATTACTGTAGAATTTGTATTCCACAGAGCTGTTGTCTTTTTTAGATTTGGAAATTAAATTTAGCTCAGCATTTACCCAGTCCTGTTTAGTTAAGCATGAACCAGCACCCCGTGTAAAATGTGACATTTTCTCACCCCAGGAGATCAGTCATAATCTGGGTCTGTGCTATTTCTTCATCAAAGACTTCAAAAATGTGAGTATGCATATTTTTTCAACACTATACATTAAAATTGTACTCTTTCACACAGTGATTATTTTGATCTTCTGTCTCCATCAGGCTGAAGAGCATCTAAACATAGCTCTACAGATAAATAAACATGACAAGACTTTCATGATGCTTGGGAAAGTTCATTTGCTGGCAGGAGAAACTGACAAGGCCATCGAAGTGTATAAGAGAGCAGTGGAGTAAGTAAAGTTCAAATGTGGACAATGTTTAAAAGCACGGAGAAGACATTTAAAGAGGAATGTGTGGAACTAATATTTAATAAATAGCCAATCATTCTAGATATATTGTATTACAGATTGCCTCCATGGTTCTGTACATATTTTTAAATATTCTAGGCATACATATACATCAATGCATGATAATTATTATGTTTCAAATTCAGGAATTGTTTACCACAGCTAAGTTTCTCATTAAAGTATAAGGAATATTTTATTAATAGCTACTAAGAATTGCACACCCTCAGCTTGACAGTTTTTTTCATGATGGTGCTAAGTCAAGATACTAAAAGAGACTGCCATGAAACGTGCTGTTCCAGAGGAGGTTGGTCATTTCCAAGGGGTTCCCCTTTTGATTTATCTGACCATTTTCAGTCTCTCAAGCTCATTTCAATAAGTGGTCCTCCTTCAGTCTCACGCAAAGTTCCAGCTTTGCCACATTTTAACTCCTTCTCAGTTCAGTATAAATTCTTTTCATTTCCACTTCTATTCACATGTTGAATATTTAAACATCAGGTCATGGCGTAAATAAGGAAATGACATCAGTGTCTATAATAGAGCTCATTATGGCTACCTCCTGTTGGGGATAAATGAATTAATCAGTGCACCAGTATTGGGTGCTTTTAATGAGACATACCACTGTGAGTCTTCTTTTAATGTCGATCTTCCTTTTCTCTACCATTCTTTTTGAGCCACATTGTCCCCCCACAGGTCATAATTAATACTCCACAATTATGCTGATTCAAAGCCTGATTGAATAATCAGCAGATTCCCTGAATATCAACTATGTTTGCTCAAGAATAAGTGCAGGCATTAAATGTAATTACAGGCATAGATAAAGTGACATTTTTCATTCAACTTGTCTCCTCCTCTATTCAGATACTCCCCAGAGAATACTGAACTCCTGACTACTCTTGGCCTGCTGTATTTACAGGTAGGTTGAATTTTTTTTATGATCTTTTCAGTGAAATTATGTGAACACAGGCAGCACACACTAAAGAATAAGCGTGGCATTTAGTTGTTAAAAACATCAAAAAAGCAAAGAATCATTTTCTGTTTTTGTTTTTTGGCAGCTTGGGAAATACCAAAAAGCATTTGAGCACCTTGGAAATGCCCTCACTTTCGACCCCAACAACTACAAGGTATGTGGGCACTTGAACAAATGTTATGCTATACTGTATTCACTGTCAGGTGCTACGGTCTGTCTTTCATCATGTGCTGTTTCAAAGAGTGCATCTTCCTCTAATACCTCTTTAATTGTTGTTTTTATTCCCAGGCCATCCTGGCTGCAGGCAGTATGATGCAGACCCATGGTGACTTTGATGTGGCCATGAACAAGTACCGAGTGGCGGCATGTGCTGTGCCAGAGAGCCCCCCTCTCTGGAACAACATCGGCATGTGCTTCTTTGGGAAAAAGAAATATGTAGCTGTGAGTGTTGTTTTTGGGTTTGCCTAATGAAGGACTTAATGAAGGTAGTACTCACAACAAAAGAAATTAGTAAACCAGAGGGAAATCCAACTTCAAACTGCTGAAGTGAAACACCCAGATCAGGGCTGCTCAGTATAATTTGTACACCAACCGTGGACTGGGCCTTTAATCTTTCTACAGTAGTCATATAGCACACACAGCTAACACTGCAATTTTATGAGCAGGCCTTCATGTATACTATATAGTATGTAATATGTTAGAAACTGCTGTTTGTCTACTGTGCATGAAATAGTCTTTTCCTTCAGTTCAACTAGCAAATCAGTTACTCAGCATCCACCACAGAAGAGATTAGACTAAATGATCAATTTGAGAATATAGTAATAAATCTATACAATGTTACCTAATCTGTTCCATATGCCCCTGCAGTATTATAAATCACCACTGTACCAAATCAGCTGTATCTTAGATTGGTCTTCATATTTTATTAAGACACTTTTGACTTCTCTCTGCCCACTTTTTTTCCCCCACAGGCCATCAGCTGCCTGAAACGGGCCCACTACTTGTCTCCTTTTGACTGGAAAGTGTTGTACAATTTGGGTCTAGTTCACCTGACCATGCAGCAGTACGCTTCAGCCTTCCACTTCCTCAGTGCAGCCATCAACCTGAACCCACGGATGGGGGAACTCTACATGTTGCTGGCAGGTACTGAGTCAGAGTGACAAAGTAATCATTCCTGATTTAATTCTGCCTTTAAAGAGAAAGTTTGTGACAGCAAAAAATATTGGCAGCTGGTTATTTTTTGCAATTTGCTGTTAAGCATTCATTTTAGACTTTACCAAAGAACAAAATGTAGCCGACAGATGGACTACATTTTCAGCAAACTGAACATGCTGTTGAAAGTTTTTGCTGGTGATAGCAATCATTTCCTTGCATTCACAATTAAAATGCCTTGTTCAACAGCCCTTGCATTTGACAATAATTTAGTGACAGTTTGTTTCATATTTATGATTAACAGTGGCTCTGACCAACTTGGAGGATGTCGAGAATGCCACCAGAGCGTATGAACAAGCTGTGACTCTGGATGAGTGAGTCTTACATTCTACCTTGACTGAATCTGAATTTGAAACTGGATGAGATTAATAAATCGTTTTTCTTCCTTGATGATCAATTGCCTACAGATCCAACCCTCTGGTTAACCTGAACTTTGCAATCTTCCTCTATAATCATGGTGACAAGAAGGGAGCTCTGGATCAGTATCAGGAGATGGAAAGGAAAGTCAACCTGCTTCGAGACAGCAGTAGCAACTTTGAATTTGATCCGGAGGTACTGTAGATTCCCATTGTTGTCGGTGTCTCAGAGTCAGTTGTTGAAGTTATAAGTCGCTGTCAAACCTCACTTTTTTGTCACTAACAGCTGATGGACATGGCTCAGAAGATGGGAGCCGCCCTGCAGGTGGCAGAGAGTCTGGTGTGGACTAAACCAGGCAAGGACTCCAAATCAAAACCAAACTCAGCAGCAGCCACCAAAACCCCTGGCGCGCCCCTCGGTACTAACCAAGCCCTGGGTCAGGCCATGTCTTCTGCTGCGAGCTACAACAAGAACATCCAGCTACCAACAGGTACAAACTACCAGGATGGTTTACTTAAAGTGATGCTTCTGGTGCGATGTTTCAGTTTCGTGTAAAAGCTGACAAATCTAGGGCCGGGCAAATATCTCAGAAGTTTGTTCTGCGAACAGACAAATCAGGAAAAAAGAAAAAGAAAGTGAGAACGAAAGAAAGAAAAAGAAATCATCTGAGAAGTTCTGTATTACACTGGCAGTGCAGATGAAGACAAATTTCACAGCCTCCACCTCTCTCCATTAAACCAAAGTCCAATTTTTCATTTAAAATGGGAACTTAAAAATATCTCTTGACAGTGTATTCACAGCCTCTTGTCTGCACTAGTGTACCAGATTGAATATATGGGCTAAGGCAAAATGGAATATGTGAAAAAGGAAGCAAACCTCTAGTCAGTATATATTCTTGGCAACCAAAGAAAATCAGTAGTGTGGAAAAATAATACACAGGTAAGCTAATAAATTCAAGGCTACTCTGAAATGATTGTAGCAGCTTATAGCTCTCAAAGGTGAGTGGACAGCAGTGCTTTTCTTCACAAGAGCCTGTGGGCTCTGTTTTCTACCACTTTTGTTTAGCTGCTAACAAATAAAACACCAGAACAATGCATGCATTTTCAATGACTGACATTTTACATACAGTAATTACCAGCTCTGACAATCTATCTGCTCTGCTTTCTGTGAAATAATGGCATCAATTCTTATGCTTTTATCATTTTCAGGAGTTTCCAAAGGCCCCTCCATGCCCCTTGAGCCAGAACCTGATGTGGAGAAAGCCCCCAGCCCGCCCACTGATCCTCCAGGTTCACCAGAACCCGCAGAGTCAGACAACCCCAAATCCAGAACCTCCAAGAGGAAAACTAAGGTGGAGGAATGAATTAGCTCGGTGGCTGCAATCTTGCTTGACAACTTTGTCATTAGATCAGTCTCATGTTACGGGGGAAAATTAAGGTTCTTAAACAGCAACCAAGCTATTTGTGGTTTTCTAGCTCACTGTAGTTAGACATGAAGCTTTGATTTATCGGCTTCTGGTTTAAGTTCATGGTGCACAAACATATCATGTCCTACACAATAATTTACTTCACATTGAAAGGTGAAAGGTCACTGCTCACCTCTGCCATTCCATTAATTTTAGAAATATTGAATGTGAGTTCATCGCTTGTCACCTCTTAAACCAAAATTCGGACACAATCAAGTGTTTCTTGTAAATCTGTGTTGATGTGGCAGGTTCGGTGTACATGTCAAAACCATTCCAATAGATGTTGCAGTTAAAGAATGTCTGTATTCAACAACATGGAAATATTGGCATTTGTGCAGTTGCAAGTCTTAATACTTGGATAAGCTTTGCAATAAGGTTAAACAATGAATTGTCCTTGTATTGACATTTCTGGGGTAGGTAGCAGTCCTTCAGCTGCTGTGTATCCCTGCAGCTAAATACATGTGAAGCTAATGCTGCGACAATCACTAAAATCTGAGGACAGAGAGGGATGTTTTTGAATAGTTAGAGGATGTTGTTTGTTTGTATGATAGGGCTCTTTTTGAGGGTTGAGTGTAAATAGTGATACATGCTTTTATATGTAGATAAATGTAATGTTTATAGAGAGTAATGTATTTAATATTAAAGAAGAGAGTTTAAATGAAATAGCTGTGTTGCTTCTTATATAAAGACCAGTCTGTGTGTTTTTTTAATACTGTGTTCTCTAATGTTGAGGTCATTCAGTTCAGCAGACACCACCAATAGGGGACAGTGTTGTTTAAGAGCTTTCAAACTCGTATTTTTCTTAATCTAACACACAATCCATGATCTGAGCAAGAAGAAGAATTTAATTGACTTAATTCATTCCTGTCCTACAATGCTAATGTTGAAACTGTCAACAGTTTTTCTTGAAGGAAGACTCACAGTAGAGTTTCTGTTTCTAAAATGTAAAATATGAACGTAGTGATATTATTTGTTTGTGGTTTCCATTCAGGTATTCATCAAGCCAAATATTTTTTTTACATATATATATATTGTCATGATGAACATCCACTAATGGATGCAGGGGAAAAAAAAAACATGAATAAGAGATAAACTGCACTGGTGTAAAATGGGACTTCATAAAATATCTGTGCAGAAGGTCACATTCAAACTGATATTATGTGTATCAATTACAATTTAGATGGGGGAGTTTGTATGTATTAACCAAAATCATTTATGAAATATACCCCCTCATATTACAATTTAAGTTGGTTTCAGAGATTATAAAACATTCCACTAAAGAAAACTTCACGAAAAATAATCTAGTTTCAGTACAGAAAATGGTTAATTGTTTTATTTATTTTTTCTCAGTTGTTGTGTTTCACATCCCAAAATAATAATTAAAATGACAGATGTTTGACTGAGTAACTATTTCAGATAACAGTGGATTAAAAACTATTCTCATTGCAATGTGATGTGATGGCAAAACGGTCATGTTGTGTTTGAGTTTCTCTCTAAGAATTTTGAATATGGGGTCTTACCTTCGTAAGAACAAGCTCTTCTCGGTTCTTCAGCTTCTATCTGAAGATCTATCTAAATATGGTGTTTAATTATAATAAAATATAGTCATTCTGTTTATTTATTTATCCCTCGTGGATCCCACAGATGCCTCTAGCGATTGGATGTGAGTTTGTTTATTGAGGACAGAGCTTTGGTTGTATTTTCTCTGTAACTTCAGAGATTTCGTAAATAGAGCTGTAGGGCTGTGAGCATTTTTAATGTTGGATATGATGATAGAAACACTGAGTTGTTGATGTGTTGTTCATTTTTCAGCATTTTTTTTTTCTTCTTTTTTTTCCCTGCTCAGTGATGAGTGTAAATATTTATTTTTGCTGTGGTTCATGACAGAGCGAACGCTGCTGTGGACCAAGTGTCAGGTCAAAGAGGTTAGTGCTTGTCAGTCTCTCTCCCTCGTAGCATGTGGTGTGGTTGTTTGTCATCGTTGTGCAGCCATGGCTGGAGATTGTGAGTGTAAATAAGTGATGTTGCTCGAAGCCAATGCTCTGATTATTGTATATTATTTGACTTCAAATCTTTGAGTCTGATCAAAATTCTGTCTCCATTCCTAAGGTCTTTAGTTTCTTAAGCAGGGGTAGAAGAAGTATTCGGATCCAATACAGCAGTGTAAAAATACTCCTTTACAAGTAAAAGTCCTGCATGAAAAATCCTACTTTTGTAAAAGTACTAGCAGCAAACTGTAGTTGAAGTAAAGGTACTGTTTTGGTCCATCTGACTGATATATTATTATATGTGACATCATTAGCTGATTAATACTGAAGCATCAGTGTGTTGTAGCTGCTGGAGCTGGAGCTAGTAAATCGGAGGGGTCATTAGATGATTAATGGGAGAGGAAAGAATAAGAAACAAAGTTCTGACTCACAAATTTGTTTTCAGTTTTTAGACCTTTTTCTCTAATCATTTATATTATTATTATTATTATATTGGATCATTTGAACATTAATTGAAATGAAGCCATATGAGAAGGTCAGAGAAAAATCACTATTTGATGGAGCTGTTAACAACTCACAGACAGCTGAAATGTGACCTTGACTATATACTGTTTTTCGTAAGACACCAGAACCACCGGTTTAATCTCTAACCATGCAATGTATTTAAGCATGTTATGTTATCCATTGTGTAAAATCTTCTTCTTAAAAGTAACTTGTTGCTAAAGCTGCCATGTAAATGTAGTGGAGCAGAAAGTGCAGTATTTCCCTCTGAAATGTACAGTACTTGAGTAAATGTACTTGGATACTTTCCATCACTGTACTTAGATCATTAATGGAGTAGTTGATTTGATCCTCTACAAACTACTGTGCCTCAGTAACACTCACTTCATTAGTAGTTGTTAAAATATTCCTCCACAGTAAAATAATCACTCTCTTTAGCCTTCAAAATAATTTGGTTTTAATGATGTGTTTATTTGTGTAAGTGACATATTTGCCCTGAAGAATCCATCCTACACAGAAACAGTTTACAGGAACACACAGTTTGGTTACGAAATATTAATGAGAGCAATTTTTCCTCAAAATGTGTTTATATGTTTGAATTTTGTTTTTACATCCGTGATTCTGTGCTTACCCCTGTGTGCATACATCACCCTCAACCCCTTTCACATGCTCTGACTGAGCTTACATGCTGCTGATCTGTAAGCTGCGCTGGATTTGGAATTAATATTTTTCCTCAAAAGTGTGTAAAGGCGAGGAACACTCTTCTCTCATGCTCCATAAGTATTCAATTTATAATTCTTTTTATTCAGCAAATCCCACACACTCCTGGCCACTTGTACTCACTTTATTTGCCACTTTGATGCTGATAAAATCCTCCCGCTCTTCTCAATGAAGCCTCACCTGGCACTGCTACATGTTGTTGAAGACTGAACCAAACCAGATCATCATTTGACCCTGAATCTTAGCATTTTATGCTTTTATGATGGAGAATGGCATCTACATGTGCTGCTATTATTGCCAAGAGACTGTAGTTTTTTCATTAGGTCCTTGTTAAACTGTGCATGCCTGAATTGCCTGTGGTCGTAACTTTTACAAGCCAGCTGATGGCCTGTAAGTTACTGCTCCTGCCGCAGTTATTTTTCAGTGCAGCTGTGGAAGATTGGTTTTCCATTTCTCATCTTTCTACAATTCAAATCGCCTGTGGAAGCGTCTCAGTACCTCATGGAAGTTTCATTTAAAGTTCTGTGGCTCCAGGGAATGATAAGTTGTGCCGTTTTTTCAGTGTTGGGTTTTTTTTTTAAATTCAGATTTTGCATACTGTTGAGGATGTAACTTATATTAATATACCTAAATAAGTACAGTATCTTTATAATAATGGTAAGTTGTAGTTATGAAATAAGTGTGTACTTTATTTTCCATTGTTACATTTTCATTTTAAAGCTCTAAAATGTTTTGGCGTGTTGTTATCTGCAGCTGCTTCACTCTAAAGTGTTGACTGACTTGTTTGCCAAGATGCTCACAGCTGGCAGGCTGTATTTTTGTTTGCTTCATTGCAGCACAGAGCTGACAGAAGCCTTATTTTGACAAAGAAGAAGAATTGCTTTATTTCCTTCATCCATCTAGTCTTTCTTATTTGAAGTACAGTGACATGTGGTGGTTTGATATTTGAGGATTCTGACTGTCTGGAGCTCAGATTAGATGTGCTGTTTAACCTTCACCCATTTTCCTACTTTGCAGCTCTATAACTTCTGCTTTTAACTTGTTCATGACATAAAACTACTGTAATTCTGTCCACAGCTCTTCATGCAGTCTCTGCCCCTTGTCTGGCTCTTTTAAATAGTTCCCCAGATGATCATGAGGTCTCGAGTGTCAAGATCAGTACTGGCCACTTGGTGAGGCTGAAAGTAGTCCACCACACTTTCATCCCCCCCTCCTTCCTTTTTCTCTTCAGTTACACACCATTTGTTTCCACTTTCCTCTGAACTCACCACAGTCTTCTTTGCCTCACACACAAGTTATGTTCCTGTTTCTTATTTCACTGTGTACATATATACTATCTAATGTTTACTGTTTTTCAGTTGTTGTACAAGAAATTAATATCCTTTACTAGAAATGATGCAATACATGCAGTGTGCAAATACAATCAAACTTCAAAACTCCAAAAGTGAATTGTTAGTTTTTGTTTTCTGGTGTGTTTCTGGAGCTGTTTCACCACCACACACAATTAGTGTTAATGTTTTCCAGCTGTGACCACCTCCTGCTCTTCCTTTGTGCATTGCACTGTGGCACAATCGTGTCCATCAGCAGTTCACTCAGAAATCTAGTGTTTTCTTTTTATCTACCTACAAATACAACTTTTTTATATTCTGTTTTCATCAGTATGTAGCATAATGCAGAGACAAAGCAACACAGTGGAAATGTAAGTGGTAAGTAGCTCCTAAAAAAAAAAACAAATCACAGGAAAGTTTACTGGAAGAAGGCCCTGCCAAACTGAGGTACGGCGGACCTGTGGCAACTTGATGTTTATATGTCTTGATTATGTTACCATCCACAGATCATAGAGTCAGATGATGAACCAAGAAAGTGGACTATACTGAGAGGACTGAGAGGAAGCCGTAGTGCCAGGTGAACAAGACGGCAGAAATTCAATGGAGAAAGTGAAGATGCCTTTGTCAAGGTCACGTGATTCCCTCTACTTCAATGAAGTACGTACACCTGACATTTTTAAGGTCATCCTTAAGTTATTCTATCCACCTGTTAGACTGCATGTAAGATGATTTAGCGGTTTCTCAGCAGGAGTTCTTAGCCTTTAATTTCAGGTATTCAGTTAATGTTCTGAAAGCTGATATGATGTGCAGAAATTACCTGGGCCCTCATTTATAAAAGCTGGAGTCTCTAATGAATCTTTAACGGTATCTTGACAACATTTTTCACTGTGTACACCAGTTTGATTTATGAGATTATCTGAATGAAGCTGAGTCTGCCCATTTAGAAAACATGTTTTGCACCTGTCTAATATAAACCACCTTGGGAATTGTAATGAATCTTACGTACCTTACAGATCAATTTACAAATTTCTATGCAGCACCACTGGCATCTTAATGTAGTGTTGTAAAAACTGAGAATTCAGTCACAAGCCCATCAGTTTTCTTTAAAGGTTAAACTTGTTTTGAAGAGTAATACCAGCAACATTAAAATTTTAAGCCACTTTGTATCAAAATTTTTATGCGGCCTGCATGCAGCTCACCGTGGGGGGTTCACATGTGGTTCTCAAGCCTGGAGAAACCTCAGCACAGCAGGCGAGTAATGCGCTACGTCAGATATAAACTTGGTTCAGACCTGATGCACACCAAGTTGATGTTTATTTCCTGCACACATGGTGAGATCTAATGTAATTCTGATGCTTCTCTGCAAATGAAACCTTCAACTTGAAAAAATTCAGCTCTCATAGACTGAAAGACATTATTTATTTAGAAGTTTTATTAAAGAACAAAGGCAGTTCATACAGACGTGTTGTCTGCTCTCACCAGAAATCAAAGGGACTTTTAGCTGTTCCAGAGACAGCTTCTCCAGGAAATTCAAATCCTGGCTGCTTTGTCACCTTAGCACAGTTGCCCAATCACAGCTCAGAATGGTTGTGAATGTTGGTTTGTTTTTTTCAGAAAGTTTCAGAAGTTTTCGCAGCCACCCAATTCCAAACAGGTCATTTGTCCTTATCCTCTGATATTATCCACAGGAACATCTCCTGAAATAGTGCCCTTGTGGCGGCAGGTGTACCAGACCTTCAAGCTTAAGCTTGGTTAGATTTACCGTCATGATAATGATGGGGTCAGTTCGGTTCAGTTCAGTTTAGGCACAAAAACTACTTGGTTATGTTTAGAAAGCAATCACAGTTTGGATTAAAATAAGTATTTTCTTAATTATTGTGGATAAAAACAACAAAGTAGATTATCGGTTTCTCATAGAAAATCATTTGTAGTGTCACTGACTTTATTGCCCTTTATACTACATCACCTGACTTCCTCCTTTGCTCCCGTCACAATTACTACTGCTGCTAGAGCTCAGCTAGTTTTGTATTTCTACATATTACTATACACATAAAATTGACTTGATTTGAAAGGAATTGCTTGTAGTGGCAGAGCATTTGAGCACATTTCATATCACTGTTTTGGTTTTCTAGCCTACAAATTTCTTGTTTTGGTTGTGTGTCTCACCATGCTCATCAACCTTGTTTCCAGCCGCAGCAGGCAGCTCTTTATGAGCAAAAAAAGCTCTGATAAATCCACTGGAAGCCATTTCCCCACCCCCAAACAATAAACAGACAATATTACTGACTAGCTGGTGAATATAGTGAAGCATTTAGCAGCTGAACAGTGAGATATTTCTCACAGGGGTTGGTAGGGACCATACCTAAAGCTAAGGGGAGAATGAACATTGTACTTACACGTGTTAGGTGGTCAAAAACACAACTCCAGATGAATTCTAATGTTGCTCTGTGTCTGCTCTGTGATGTGTAAATAGGCAATAATTTGCTTGCATGTTCATTTTATGAGACCAGAATATGCCAAACATACAGTACATTTCCAGCTTGAAATGTAACAGTAGTGGACTACAGAAGTATACACTTGACTTCATACGGCAGCATATCACTAAGAGAAATACCTCGACTGAGAAGAGCTCTTGTCTGTACTCTGTCTTTCTACTTTCCTGCCTGCTGACCATGTCAAAGTCCAGAAACTAAACTTTCCAATATCTCTGAGGCTGTTTTTATTTATTGATGAACGCTCGCTGTAACTCAGTGCTATTTCACAGTAACTAGGTTTTGTGCCTGGGCGGAGACTTCAAAGCAGCAGGGGACATAAATCTGTTTCATTAAGCAAGACATATAAAGAGTTGTAATCAAAACCTAAAAGCACAGCACAGGAGATCAAGACTAAATGTGTTGCACCCAAATTCAGCTGAGCAAATGCACGATCAATCGATGATTAAACCTACTGAATCGAGCATGTTTGGGTTTAAGACGCAATTTTCTTTTCAGTTCATGGAAAGCACTTTCTCATTGGTGTTCACATTTAAGTGGTTGTTATTCCTTCCAATAAGACATGTTTATGGTGCTGGCTGAATTGCTTTGCCTCCCCTGGATGTATGTATGCATCATGTCTGTGATCAGGGACAACAAACGCCGTAAGAAAAAAATTTCCCAGTGGAGTGCTTCTTCTTCTCTCAGCGGTGCTGCTGGCTATCTGGCAGGCTGTAAAGAACCGGGATGATTCTGTGCCAACAAGTGAAATAAGACCTCAGTGCTGACACTTTAGAAACATTATATTGTTTACAGTCATGCTGTTCGGCAGATGTGGTAGAATGTTTCTATCTCGGTGAAATACTGTGTTGATGGTGTACTTCAACTTGTGTGTGCAGAGCCTGGAGATCTGACCTGATTTTACTGTTATAACAGCTTCAAAGGAAAGGATCAACCCAAATAGTAAATAGGTCTGATACTGCATGTATCGCCATTCAGTTAAAAGCAGTGTAGACAGCGTGCAAAGCCTCCACATCAACAGTATTTAACTGTATGTGGGATTTTGGGTGATATTGCAGTTTTTTGGGTGATATTGCTCATAAGCAAATCCCCTTCCTGCACTGTATTGTTTGTAAAACATCAACATGCCTGTTTTTTTAAGTTAACATTACATGGAATTACATTTATTCACTTTTTTGATGAAAGACTGATATCACTCTCGTGTCCTATGAAGCCTATAGCCAGCAGCTTGTTAACTTACCTTAGCATTTGGACTGGAAACTGGGGGAAATACCCAGCCTGGGTCTGTCTAAAGGTAACATAAATCTGAGTATCAGCACCTCTAAAGCTCACTAATTAACACGATATGTCACATTTGTTAAATTTGCACAAGTATAGAAGTGTAAAACTTACACATTGGGATTTAACAAGGTGTTATTGTGCTAGATTTTTTTTTATCAGCTGGGAGCAGTGACTTCATGGAGCCTTGTCAGTGGAGACTTAACACCACATACATGAAGGGATAGGTGCAAAAGCTGTTTTTCCTCCTTGTTGCCAGTCAACTGGCTACTGGCTGTCGCTTCATATTCAGCATACAGATTTGAGAGTGGCACCAATCTTCTCATCTAGCTCTTGGCAAGAGAGCAAATAAGTATAGTTCCTGAAATGTGAACCTATTCCTTTAACAAATTAATGAAGCAGTAAGTTGATAGTAAATGGCATCAAAGACAGTTTTTTTTTTCCCATTGCTTTTATGTGTTTGGTTCTCTGTATTCTTTTTAATTCCAAGTTGACTGTATCTCTGAAATCATTCATAAGTGGATACAATGTGGACGCTGAACTTTTTGAGATGCTAAAATGAATTTTCCCTCCAATGATTGCCCTTTTATAATTCCTCTTGGCTTAACACAAACCAGTGTTTGGGATTTAGGGCAGCAATAGATGGATTAGAACATACAGACAGGATACTAACAGAGAGCGAGAGCGAGAGAGACAAGTCTCATACCCAGTGTGCCTTTGAGGTGCTGTTTCACGTAATTAATCTGCCTAGCTTCACTAGATTCATGCCATATTTCATGATGACACTAATAATGCCTAATTATATGATGTTGTAAAATCCTAGTTGGTGTTTAAACATGTAATTTAGGTAGAGTAATGGTGCATATAATGTATTTTACTTTTAATCACTCTGGGTTTTTTCGTGAGGAACTGAAGGAGCAAGGCTTTGCATTTCAATAAAGCCACTTGATTAGGGAGTATGGTTGTTGCTGTTGTTGTTTTTCGGCAGATACTGTTTACTCTGAGCTCTGCCTCCCAAAATTCCCCCCCTCCGCCCCTCTCCTGGAGACAACTCAAAGACCCCCTGCTGGCAGCTCAGCATAGCAGCTTTATCTGGGTTCTCCGCTCGTCCCGTCTTTCCACAAGCCTCCTCTCATTGTGTCACCCCAATGTGTCAGCCACAAGCTGCAAGTCACAGTCATAAACAGCATCTCAGGGATGAGAGAGCCATTCATTAGAGCATCAGCACCAGCTCTCTCAACAAAGGTTCACTGTTTCATTTCCCATCACTCCATATGCATGTAAATTAATATGAATAAAGAGGCAGGGAAGTGGATGTTTTGCTGACGACAGTTAAGGGAATTTATGTGCAGAGCAACAGAGATCATTTTCAAAGTTAATATCTTCAAAGAGACACTTTGAAAAGTTGTTGTGTACATGCACAGCTAGGAGTAACGTTTCCCCATAACCATGTAAAAATATGTACAGTATGTACAGTAACAGTAAGAAATACATGAATCTCAAGCCAGTGAATCACATCGACTTTAGTTTTCAATGTCACCTTAGCTTTAAATGATCAGATTAATGCCTGTTTAGGTCTTTGTTTCCAACATGAATACAGAATCCAGCAGCTCTGAAGGGAAACATGTCCCTTTTGGCTATTTTATAGGGTCTATGGGAGTTTGTCTTTGATGAGAGTTTAGGTTTAACTAAGATTACGGTGCTAAAACAAAGGCTGCAGAGTCCAGGGAACCTGATCACAGGCATAGCAGGGCGTAGTTTTGAAGCCAAATAAAAAGTGGACTTTATTTGAACTTCTAGGCTTCAGGCATAACTTTTCTGATGTGAAGCCTGCTTATAAAGAGAACATTTTGTGCTGTAATATTGTAATAAAAGTCATTAAGACAAAGTGTATTTGTGCTAATTAATCCTCCATCGTCCCAATGGAAAAAAAAACACCTATTGCAACTTCTTCTAGGGTTTTACAGTAATTACAAAATTCATGCATGCTGCCTGTTTTTCCGTTTAGTACAAATACTCAGTTAAAACATAGGCTTTCTTTCTGACTAGCAAACCCAAACTGCAAGTTAAAACTTATTTTGTGTTTGACTGCTTGGAGAGTGCTTTTGTTGCATATCTTTAGATCTCTAGATGTGAATAATTACCTGTCTCAAAATAAACTGGCACAGCATTGACTCAGGGTGGGATTTCAAAGTATTTCTGATACTTTGGGAGGCAGAGTTTTGTTTTGTTTTGTTTCAGCAGCAGATTTACTTTTTGCTGGAGTGCTGAGCCAATACCAATATGACTATTCAAAAAAAGAGCCAGGAAGCATTTTTTAAAATTGGGAAAGGAATCGCTTATTTCAGTTATTTATTTACCTGGGTGCCATTTTTTATGGAGTGCAACTTCATAATTATGTGAAATGTGACTCAAGTCCCCGGTCAGTTTTTCCTCATGATAATAGACTCTAACATCATTTTCCACTCCAGCAAGCTGAACCAGACTCTTATTACAAAAGTGGAAATTTAAGCTTTGTGTTAAATTATGGAGTACAGTGGATGAACCCGACTAACTGAATTATGTTTACTGCCTAAAGACGATGCGCCTTCATTTTAAACTGGTTACAGTAAAAAAAAAACTAAAAAAAACTTTTACTCAATAAAGCTGATATGCAGAGTCATATAAAGGAAGTTGAACATCACCAATGCATCCATCCCTCATCCCCTATCCTACATGTATTTCCCTAGATTTTTATTAGATGAGATATCACCCTACAAGAGTCCACTCACACCCTCCCACTTCACTGTTTTCACGTCTCTCTCCTCAGCAGCCTGTGAGAATTAATTTTACTCATGTAAGCAAAATACTGTCACTGCAGTAATTGGGTAAGAAAGACTATTTGTTTCATTCCTCTCTGGCTTTATTGATCTGTGGAGCTATCTGAGCCGTGTGGTGAGATTGTATTCCATGCAGAGTTCACGCAGGCAGGTAGGCAGGACGTAAACCAACATGTCAGCCCCGCTGTCATCCGGTGAACCCCACTCCTCCTCTGTGAGCACATTTAAAATAGATTTAAAAACAGCACTTCCTGTCATGGATGCTTTACTAGCGCATTTGGTTACTGGGTTTTAAAAATTTAACTCTTGTTTTCTCACCATGATAGACAGTTAGAAACCACATTGCAGTGTTGGTTGGTTCAGTTTGTTCAAAAGGACATGAAAGGTTTCTAGTGGTAGACCAGGATCGTGACTGCTAATTCATATAAAACAAACAGTCATACTCCCAAATAACTTCTACATCAGACACTAGGTTGAAAGTAGCAATGACTGAGACTTGGCTGCTGAAATAACAAAGCGAGCAGGCAGATAGCTAGCAGGTGTAATGTTTATCATGTTAACCAACTTAGCACTTATTAGCACTAGGCACAAATCACAGCTGAGGATGATGGATACAGTGCATGTAATAGTCTTTGCGATAGTTCAGTTTGGACAGAAGTGGTGGCTAACAGTCATATGTTCAGTATTTAGAAAATGTTATTAGCTGACATGGCAGGAGATTCCCTCTGTGCGAAAGAAAGCTGAAAATAACTACTGAGGACAAGATGTGGGAGGATCTGTGTGCAGGTTGCCACAAAGCACTCACGGGAAGAATTTGATTGGAAGTGGAAAATCATGGGGTTTTGGACCCTGTTGATTGTATCAACATTTGATAAGGGCTGAGAATGATAGGGGATCACTCCCATATTTTGTGGAATTGCTGAGCGCCACAGGGATTTTGGCAGAGCACAAAAGAGAAGGTTAAAAAAGACTATTGATAGCTCACTTGATCCATTGTACTATATACTCTGGGGAATGCCCACAGATGTAAATGACAGAGACCAAGTATCTCACGCATACCTGTAATGGTTGCCTGGAAAATGCAAACTATAAATTAGATGAAAGTACTATCACCAAACCTGACTCCGTGGATTTAAAGCAAGCTGAAACAAGTCCACACAATGAAACTGATGATGGCGCAACTGCAAATTAAGATGGGGACTTTTCTACAGAGTTGGACTCTACTGAAATTACACCTGAGGCTATGAATAAAAGAACACAAAGAACATGGACTGCAGTGTATGAGTTTGAAAATAGTTGTTAGCTCTGTGCCCAGTGTCAAGGACTAAAAGTCATAATCCAGATATTTACTGTCCAGTAAAAACCAACTCCACCTCCGGCTTTAGTGATTTTTAATTTTCAAGATGAACAAAAGGATTAAAGCAAAAGTATAACTTTTTGGAAAAGACTCATTCGCTTTCTTGACTGAAGTCAAAGGTAACAAAAAACACAATGTAAAAAACAATAAGCTGAGGTGTTACAGTAAAATATGGGTCAGACTTTTTCTTAACTGTGGCATTAGTGACAAAACTTTTCAAAAATGGTTACACTCCAGTTTTTGTATTGATTAAAGAAAGAAGATATCACATGTTATTTAGTGAGCATTAGAGTAGCTGGTGAATCCTTTTTATTGTGGACAGAACCAGGCCAGCTGTTTCTCTATTTCCAGTCTTTGTGTTAAGCTCCAGCTTCATGTTGAACCAACAGATGTTAGAGTGTTGTTGAGATTCTCATTTAAGTCTTTTATGTTAGTACAGCCCACTGTACTAACATAAAATTTAATTTTTGTACTAACATAAAATTTGATTTTATGTTTGTTTTCTTTTGGAGGAAAGAGCAAAATGTAAAGTGAGGATGCCTTCTAAAAATAATGCTATTATGGTTTTTAATAATCAGTTAAGTTCATACAAAACGCATTAAATAGAAAGAAACCAAATCAAATCAATATTTGATGTGACCATCCTTTTCTCTTTATAATTGCACCAGTTCTCCTCTGTACATTTGTGTACAGTTTCTTAAGGCACTTGGCAGGTTGGTTGTTACAAGCATATTGAAGAACCTGCCACAGTTCTTCTGTCTCTTCATGTAATCCTTCATGATGCTGTGTCAGGACTCTGTGGGGACCAGACCATCTGTTGCAGGACTCCTTGTTCCTCTTGTCTCTGAAGACAGTTCTTTATGACTCTGGCTGTGTGTTTGGGGTTGTTGTCACACTGCAGAATGAATTTAGGACCGATTAGACGCCTCCCTGATAGTAATATCTGATCTGAAGTGCTTCAAATTGTTACACAGTACCGTATTGTTTTTTCTGGACAGTGACAATATGGTAATTATAAATATATTTAATTGTAAACAAGGAGCAGAATGTTGAAATGCCGCAGTAAGATCCTGAATAAAGTTTGTTACATAGAGGCAGTTAACTAAGTTGAAGTGGTGGATCAAAGCAGCAGCTCTTCAAAGGCTGACCACTTGTCATCTTAAAAAAGTCAGAAATGTGAATTGGTGATCAGAGACAAATGTCCTTGACAGCAAGAGCAGCGAGACTTAGAAGTAAATAAAAATCAAAGGCTGAAACTGGGATTTTGGACTCATGATTTAAAAAATTAAGACACTGCGTAAACTCAGGAGCTGTGTTTATAAATGTTAAAATGACCTGTAATAACAGCTTTGTTGCTGCTTTACAAGAGATAACATCTCAAAGAGCAAACCAGCATTTGATTTGGAGAGAGTCAGATAGCACATCAAAAAAACCGTCTAACTTATAGATTGCATAGATAATTTTAAACCTGAGCACATCAAAGTTAGAAAATTCACCAACAGCAGCAGGGCTACATTTAAAATGTTTTTTTCAACACAAGAGCAAGGCCTCCTACACGGGTACCAGTCTTGGGAAAGCTGATAAATAGAGCTTGTAATCAGGAGGCTCAGTTGGATGTGTTCATCGCTCCACAGCCTCGTTTCAGTCGAGAGGGGAAAGTCCATGAAAAAAGAGGACTTTAAGTCATACAGACAGAAACCTTTGAAACAGCAAGATATGACGCATCGGGGGGAAATATGTTCTCTTGGTGATATCATGAGAGCAGCAGAGCGACGCCTGCACAGGCAAATGATTATATTACAGTTTGAAAAGCAGTTAAACAACTGAATCATCATGAGAAACAAACTGCCACAGTAGCTGGTCTCCGGCGGTGACATGACTATTTCAGAGTGCTGAAATAGTCATGGTGCAGGTCTGATGTGCATGATATCATCAGTGATTTTGTTGCATAAGTCTCACATTCAGTATGCCAGAAGTACACTACAAGGCCAGAAGTATGTGGACACCCAAACATCTCACCTACTGTATGTGTGATTGCCGACTGTTTAAGAAACATGGGCATTAATCTGCTTCTAGTTTCAGGCTTTCCAACAAGATTGTGGAATCTAGCTGCAAGGATTTTCTCCCACTCAGCTATGAGAGCATTAGTGAGGTCGAGCACCGATGCCGGGCGATAAAGTCTGGCTCGTTGTTGGCGTTCCTGTTCATCCCAAAGGTGTTACATGGGGTTGAGGGCAGGCCAATCAAGTTCTACCCAATCAGACTCTGAAAACCACTGTTAAACTTTAAAGACCTGGCTTTGTGCACAGGAACAAAGTCTTGTTAAAATAGAGAAGGGCTCCCAAACTGTTGGAAGCACACTGCTGTCTTAAGTATAATTGTATGGATTTTTCATGCCAGAGGCTTTGCAAAATCTAAAGCCATTGTGTGTGGAATTTTTACATTATTACAGCAGCATCTTCATTTTTGGGGAAAAATAAGACAGCTTGTGAAAACTGGTGCAGTGTATTTGTTGCCTCCAGCCCATAAACGGTATGCACTGCTATCTGTCACAGTGTGTTTTGATACAAACATTGTTGTGTGCTAAAGTGAGAAGTTTTCAAACGCTTTAAAGCAAACAAACTGACACACAATCACTCTGACGATTCTATTCCCACACTCTTTGTCTCAGGGAAAACAGAAATGACAAGGACAATCAGATGGCATGGATAGTTTTTATACTATGTATTTTAAATGTTTATAGTAAACCCAAACCATTCTATTAAATCTGGCCACAAAATTTGTTGGTGCCAGGTTAGTCCAGTAGCAGTGTATCATCTGAACACATCTACCATGATCAGGACTCAGAACGAGATGCTTTCTGACGCCTGCAGCTCAGGAGGGAGGCACTGGGGGAGAAGTTTTACAGCTCGTGAAGTGAATTCTGATAACTGTAGAGGTGGATCACATCGAGCCTTCCTCCATGTGCTTTTTTATTCATGAATACAGCAAGCGATGAGTTATAGAGAGAGCAACAGTAAAAGAGTTGAACAGCCTCAGGCCAAGGGCGAGGGCCGGTGAATAATTGAAAAAGTCCTGCCAGGCAGGGTCCAGCTGTTTCCCTCCGCTGGGATCAATCCCTGGCTGACGTCATGTGACGTGTGACGTGACACAGGGGGTCCCTCTTGAGATGCAGATTGTGACGTGTGTGTTAACTGTTTGTGTGGAGATTAGACTAGTTAAAGGATAGGTTCACATTTTTTCACGTTGGTCTTAAAACAAAACTCACATGCTTGTATGTACATCTCTGTGATCATTTACATTTTCCATTCTGGATGTAAAGAAATCCCCTCTTGATGTGGTTCTTTTGGAAGTGATGGAGGACAAAATCCACAGTCCATGTTCACTATGAAATGCAGCTCATATGAGATTTCAGTAGTACTGGGAAAAAAATGAGCCGACATCTCTTTTGTACTGACTCCTTTTTGACTTTGGTATATGCCAGGTCTGCACTGGTACATACTGCTTCAGGAAATAGCCACAGCCTCTCACTCTGGATCTGGACGCTGACAAAGGATCTCACCTTAGCAGTTCTGTTGGTGACTCACTGAATAAAGTTTTTGCCTTAGGGTTTATTGTAGCTGTATGTGCTTGCTGCTGAGACTGTTCAGTGCTACAAACCCGTCAAAACCTGCAAACTCAACTTGACTCGGCTGCTTCTGATACTGGCTTTCATACATAATCGCAGTCTTTCTTGTACGTACCAAGCTGCTGTCCATATACCAAAGAATACCAAATGCCAAAGACAAAAGCCTGTTAGCCTGTAGATACAATTCCTGCGGCTGGGCCTTAAGTGCATGTTACAGTTAATATTTGTCTTGCATATTGATTTAAATACTGATAGTCTCCAGTTCATTATGTATTGCTGCTACTGTTGTGTTAAAATGTACACATAATGTTGTACATTTTTATATGAAACACTCAAAGCTGACGACTTATGAAATCATTATGTAGCCTACAACTTTTGGGAGGAGAATGATGGATTAATTGCTCTACTTATACTCAGTACCTAATACTTGACCCCTTTAAATAAATAAATAAATCTAATGTTCAGTATATTTAGAGGTCCAAATCCAGGTATACCAAGTCAACACACCAATCAAACCTCCTGGTACTAGGGCTCTGCAGCCACATTATGTGGGTATCTTTCAGAGTTACAGTCTTTTTAGTGCCAAAACCTGTCTATTGACATTGTCAACTAAAAAGGCTCACTCAACCTAATCTAGAGGTGAGACACTGTATTAGCTCCAGCTTAACATAGGCATGCAATTTTGCACAGAAAAAAGAACTGTGGATTATGTACCCCATCTCTTATACTGAAATTGCTTTAAGGGGGCATCTCCTGATGACTGCTGTGGATAGGAGAAACAATTACAGTGACCAGTGTTCATATAGACATGAGAGTGTTGGATTAAGATGGACATAAAACGTGAACATATCCTTTAACAGTGAATGCCTCCAGCAGCCACTGTTTATGTGCAGCTCTCCTATAGAAATAAATGACCTTGCTAAACACAATGTAAATGTGAAAATGTCAATGATAATCTCTCTGTATCGGTGTGTGCATGTGCATGCAGACATACAAATACACACAAACAGTTGAGTTTGTCATGTCATTCAAAAGGGTCATAAATCAGCCCTGACCTGGGTTTAATTGCCCCCTGAGCAACCGTTTCATTGTTTTAAATGCCTCTCCAGCATGGCATGGCAGCACAATAACTTCTTGCAGGGAGGTTTTTAAGACAACCCAGTAACAAATGTTGCCGGTGGTGCTGGAATTGCTTTCTTGAGACAAGCTGAACAACCAAGCATAGCATTATGCTTCTTCACGGAATCGATCCCTTGGAAAGGATGTTACTTGAATTAGGCCTCTTGCTCAGAGACTGTTTCTAAGCACTAAAATGGTCCAATGTTTATTCATTGGCCTGGGCTGTTTATCTGGGGGATAGGAATCAATGAATGAAAGAAAATGGGTCCATTTGAAAGAATATCCTTAATTTTCTTAATTTGCTTATCTAGTCAAGCAAATTTAAAGGAATCAAAAAATCCTTTAATCTATTATTTCATCCCCATATCTCATTTACCCCTTATTAGACCTCAGTAAATATTGGCTCAGAAACCTACAGCCAGTTGTCTACAAATTCATCACCAAAATTAAACTGGATTGGGGAAAAAAAAGGTTTAATTATATTTTACCTATCCCAATCTCAGCATCTTATACAGTGCAATAAATTTTACATTTTAACATGTCTATTACTCCTTTTACAGTATCCAGCTCCTCTCAGATGAATTGTAACTTCCTTTCTAAATACATAAAAAAAATAACTTACATTAGACAGATAATAAATAAGAGATAATAATAATAATTAAAACACCAATAACATTTAAAAAGTAGAAAATAATACATAGTTGAAAATGTGAGGTGGGGTTGTACATGACCATGCAGGTGAGGTTAGTTTGTACATGTATAAGCAAATAAGCAAGGCAGCAGAAGTGTTTTCCTCAAATTTTTCTGAAATGTTTTGAAGAAAACATAAGGCTACTGGGATAACATTTTTGTTAGTGTAATGAGAGAAAGATTTTAATTAAAATGTCTGGCATGTTGCAAAAACTTGATACTGAATATACTTGCAAAATTTTCACTTACAACATGATTAATTTATTTTTAAATAATAAATGCTCTTTGAAAGAAAACACCACTAAAGTATAATTAAATGTTACTCTGGCTATGTAAAGATTGATGATGAAAGATGGTATGGTATTGATGAAATACTGAAAACGTCAATGGGGACTTGAACAATGAAGCACAATTTGTTGGACACAATACAGTATTTTATTGACATTTTCATTAAACCAGTCTTTAGCTAACCAAAACCAGAGCTTTTGTTGCTTAAACTCTAACCTCATGCAGAATTCAAGATGCAAACTACAGGTCTCTGGTGTCAAAGTCCTGTGCTTTGTACACCCACTGTCCACTTTCAACCACCTCTGTACAATATATGAGTGGTACAATAATGTAGCATTTGATTCCCTGGAGAGAGACCACTTTCATCACTAGAAGTGACATTTCCCTTAAAATATATTTGGCAAAACAAATTAGTGGCTAATGAATTTATAGGAGACAAGGTTGTTGCATTTACAGCTTTTTATTTACATATTCCCCAAGTGCCCTCATAAGAGCTAGTGCAGGTTTAAAATGTTACTTTTCATGATAGTACTTCACAGAGGCAATCTAAATAATGCCTATCATCATCAGAATCTAATTAATGGTAAAATGGTTGCATTTTTTCTCTACTGACCTTCCAGCAGAGAGAAGGCAAGTGTGAGCAGCTAAAAATGAACTCAGTACTGAGGTCAGATATTTCAAGTGCTGCAGCAACTTTCTAAAGCCAGACCCCCTGGTGCGTATTTTCTCTCTGCCAGCCTCCAGCAGCTAGCAGAGATGAGCTGTCTGGGAAGGGAGGAAAATGCAGCGCTTCTCGTCTCATCTCCTCTTAATCCGGCATCCCCCACCCCCCCATCGCCACTACCACCACCCCCCACCCCGCTCAGTGACACTTAGCACTGGACAGTACTTCCAATATATTCCACATCCCATTTCACCTCTGACTAATTGGAAACCTGGAGTCTCTCTGTGTTTCTTTCTTTCATGATTTCTTTTTTTTTTAATGTTTCCTTTGTTCTTCCTCTTCCTCTCCCCTCAGTGTCTGCCGCCTCATTTTTTTCTCTATCATCTCAATGTGAGAGACAGACAGTAAACCAACCCCCTCAGTTGTCTGTAGCAGAGAAATGAGAGTGTAACCTGTGAAACCAAGCGCGCCCTTTATATTGGTTCATCTGCATGCAAGAGGGGGGCCGAGAGACTGGAGGCTTTATTGGAACAGATGACCTCGGGTTTATGTTTCATACATCATTATCACAAAGCCAATCTCACTCTGGATTCTAAATGCACGGGCCTACAAGCATACACACACTTTATCTCCATCTCCATTTTCTTTTTCCCCTTGTCTTTGTCACATACACAGGCACACACACACACAGAGCAGAGGAAGGACAATGTGCCATAAGGGTTTTAGTCTGGGGACTGGTGGTGGTGCACTTAAACTAACAGCAATTACCTGATGTGCAGCATAGAGCATGTGGGGAGTCCGGGGGAAATCCATCAAAATGCAGTACACCCGGTGGGCCTGTAATGAACTGGTGCTCTCCCAGCTCCTGCACTACACATCACATCAGTGTCTGGAACCATGTATTAGTCATGGCCAATGAAGGCCTAGGACAGACTTGTGTGTACATTTAAGAAAGTCCATTCAGATCTGGTAATGCTTTTTTGCGCTGAGTTTAGTCATGGTACATTACCTCTTTGAATTTATGTTAAAGACCTGCACTTTGTAAAGATCACTTTCCTCTGTTATTGTATCTGTCTATCTATCTTAAAGCTTCAAATGAGGGCTTTAGTTCTCTAATTAAAAATGCAAACACAGAATTGGGGCAAATCTTTAAATGCTTCAGATGAACAAGCCTTATTCCATCAGTTTCTCCCCAACATTTTTGTGTGTTACTTCTCTTAGCAGACTGACAACACATGTTTCTGTCTCCAAAAATGACACACATGAGCATCTTCTGATCTGCTACCTCTGTGATCAAAGTTTGGTTAAAACTAAAAAGTTAAACATCAATATACTTGGTTAAGGTTAGGGAAAGATCATTAGGTTGTTAATCAGAAAAATACAAGCACAAGTGGATATGAGCATTCGAACAAACTACAGATGTTGCAGCTTTTTTCATTTTCTTGGTGAAAACACTGTCCATTGACAGTCACAGACAACACAATTTATTAATCACCTTTTGTTAGAGAATAATAGGACATACAACAAACGTGCCAGACAGGATTCAAAACAAGAGCCTTGCAATTACACGATGCACATCTTAGACACCCCAGGACATTGTGCGCTTGTTAGTCTTGTTTGTTTTGGTCTTGTCTGTCTGATGTTCATGAACAAAATTTAATTTGAGATTTGTAACAGGGAGGACAATGTATAAACCCTTTAGCCTCCTTCCTCACAGACATTTATCCATTTAGTTTTAATATTAAATGTCTTTTATTATGATGTTTTAATTGTGAAAACAAATAAACAGTAAATTGGCAGGCAGCATCTCCTTCAAGACTAGACCTTTCATTTGACTGTTGTAATTTTTGTAGGTTGGACTGAAAAGAAAAGAAACTGACAAGAAACATTCTTTAAAAACATAATTTTAATATGACTGGACTCCAGCTGCCTGTTTGTTCCCATCTGTTAGTATTGTGCTCTGTGTTCAGGTCACTGTGTTCAGGTCACCTCTAAATCACAGTCCCCAATTTGACGCTCGGTATCGGTTCAGCGGGAAGTTGTACAGATTCATTTTCTCCTCATGACATCCCATTTTAGGATTACCTGGGGGGGTATTGTGTTGCCATGGACAAGTAACCTCCCTTACTAATCTGTCACCAGGTTTTAATGGATTTCTATTTGGGATATAATTATCTGGTTAAGTTGTCAGTCAAAATCTTGTTAGACGTCAGGATGCCCCTAAGGTCAGAAAACCCAACATTCTCTTGGCAAAACAGTAAAAGAATCACATTAAATTAAACTTGTAGAAAACTCCTAAAAATTAAAAATAAAAAAATAAGATGAGGGAAAAGCTGAGTTGTAGTTCAAACATTTTTTTAAGTGTAAATATTCAGAACTAAGGGGATAAAGAAAGACTGTCACAAGGTGGTGCTTACCTTCAAACAACATACTGGAAATTTAAAAGAATCACATTTGTGTGGGACAAAATCTCATATGATAACATCAGAGTGGAAAGGATTATGTGTAAACACACAAAGGAAAGAAGACTAAAGGCATTAAAACATTGCTAAGCCTGCATTGTCATACCATTTTCACTGCATGTTTCCTTATGTGTAAATTTTAAAATGTTTTTTTAATGATCCAGAATAATTAAAACATTGTAATGTCTGTTTTGCATATTCAGTTTTTTCTGTTGTTTGATAGTTTCTTTCATTAGTAATGCCATGATCATACAGGTCTTATTCTTCATTTAATATGGCTGAACATGCACCCAGATTAAACATGGGTAAAGGCAGTGCCTCCCCCAGCATGGGGGTTTTCAAAGTCTGACTCTGGGTGTGGGTGATTATGTATTCTGGAGTAATACCAAGTGTATTTTTTTATATAATTTTGAGGGGGAATTATAGACATTTCTTTGCAACAGGCTTTGGAAATAATGTTAACCACAGAAAGTGTAAAAGTATGTGTATCATGTCTATGTGCTCAGATGTGACAAAGGTATGACTTCTTTGCTCTCTTTCTAATGTCACAGACTGGCCTAATTGATATCTTCTGGGTGCATACTAGCGAAGGTTGGGTAAGTGTAAAAATGATATTTGCCTCTTTGGCAAGTTTTTGAATTAGCTTTTTTCAGATACTACAGCAACGTTACTGCCTTTTTCAGGTACCTGCGGTTAGGAGAACCCCCTTCTTGTTCTCTATTTATAGGTGCTACTCGTAGCTTGAGTTGTTGCCATGGTGACAAAGCCAATGTTAGCACTAACAGCTATTTACTCACCAGTCTAGAACAAACATTGTGAATTCAACATTTAACTTCGTTCCTTTACTCACCAGGAGCTGTCCCCAGCGGTGGAAAACAATTCCAATATTAATTGCTTTTTTACTTCTAGTTCTCGTAACCCTAACTTCTTTTCTTCTACTTAAGTTAGCTTGCTAACCGACGAGTCCCGGCCCCTTTCGTCTCATGATACCATTCTTTGATAGTGACCCTGAGTCCAGTCTGCCCTCAGTCCAAGTTGTCCTTCATGACATTAAGAAGTTGTGCTCCCCTTTAGTTGAAAACGCAACGACGGCTGAAGCTGTTGCTAAGTAAACAGCTGTTGATACTAGCGTTGGCACTGTAGCGATAGCAAAAGCGTACCCTACAGTGGTGCGACATACTTGAAGTTCTGCAAACAGAACTAGTGTTAGCATTATAGATATGTAGCCTGAGGACTAACTCAGAAAGAAAACATACAAGGCACCTATTTATAGCCAATGCAAGAGTCAAGTTATGTGAAGTAATGACAGTGTTCACATGCTGATGTTTAGTGGTAGGTAGGCGTGATCTTTACCTTTTCACCATCTTAGTGTATTAACATGCTAACATTTGACAATTAGCACTATGGTGTCATTAGTTTTAGTGAGTATTTGGTCATAATCCAAAGCATGAGACAAGTTAAAAAAATTTGACCTGATGATGGTGATAGATGTTAAATTAAAGTTACTAGAAATCATCTTGAGAAGAACATAAATATGTGTACATTTCTGGAAATCCATCTAATAGTCTAATTGTCGAGGCATGCTGAGGGCACTAGAGGTCAGTGGGATCACCAAAATCTGAAGGAGACATCCACTGACTACCATGACTGTCTGAACAAAATTTCATGTCAGTTCATTCAATAGTGGTTAAGATATTTCAGTCTGAACCAAACACTGCCTCCCACAGAGCTACTGGCTGCAAAATATATAATATAGCTTCCATTTACTGAAAAACCTATTGGGTGTCAAATAATGTTCCAATTACGTGGGAATCTGACAAAAATTTTGATAATAAACTTACTCCCACATTTCTGTGGCAGGCAAAGAAAATTAATAAGTCATCATGAAAGTCAAGCACATCAAACATATAAAGGAGCCAAATGTAACAGCGTTCCTTTAATTTCATCATTTTTCCCTCCAAGTGATTTAAATTCACACTTTGAGACTTGTATTCAATTTGAGAAATATAATTTAAATTTCACCCAGGCATAATGATCAGCATGAAGGTTAGATTGCTGCTGGCCGAAGCAAGGTTATGAAGCGTGATAATTCATTGTTAAATGGACACATGGCCAAAACCACATGTGTCCAGGATCCTTGGGTACCTGCGGAGTATTAGTGCAGAACAGGGGGGAGGGGCTGTGGGATGCTGGATAGAGAGGTGATGACACTTGGCTGCAGTAAGCAGGGATCTGCTGTGGGCACATATACATATATATACATACACACACACACCCTCATGCCAGGATTTTAGGAGGTTGGTTGGAGGTGGAGGGGAAGGCAGATGGGGGAGGACACGACCAGTGTCTACAGGGACAGCTGCAGACGTCTCCCCTCCTCATCGCCTCACACCTGTTACACATAATGTCCGCTACAGCACACAGAGCATCTTGGGCGAACCCCAGCACGCGGCCACACGCTCTGAGAATCAACAAACACGAGCCCACAAACATACACACACACACACACACACACAACAAACTATAATAATCATAATGGGGGTGACATCCAGATCATTCATTCATTCATTTTTAAATTAGTTGCCCTTAAAGGAAAAAGGCAATGTTGTAGTTTTAAATACATTTCCTCCTTATTTATTTGGCAGTGAGTGTGAATAGTAATTACAAGAACATTATCAGGCAATTAATTAAAAGCACAGAATGACTATGAATCCCCTGCACTGAGATATTCAGTTCATTGACCATGCTACTCATCCAGAAAGCCTTTATCTCTGTGTGAATTTGCCATTGAATTATTCAGTTTTTTATGTTCTACTATTTCTCTTTTAGCAGAATTGAAAAACTGTCCAATACTCCATATCTCCCAGTGCTTTAAAATTAATTCATGAAAGAGAAATGGAAACAGTCTTGGTATAGATCCCCTACATTTTTGATTAGTATTGTATGCAACAAAAAAGTCTCAGTATATGATGAATAAAGACAAATCTCACTTGTATTACTGATATTTGTAGTTCAGCTTTAATGGGAAAACACTTTCTTGCCAAGACTTAGATGAGAATATTGATGCCTCTTTCAAGTCTGTACTGCAACAATACCGACTAAGCTAAGCTAAAAGGCTGCTGGCCCCAGTTCTACATTTATCTTACAAATATGAGAGTCATGTCAAGGTTTCTTTTGACAAAAAAGCAAAAAAGTTTATTTCCCAGAATGTCCGATAATACATTTTACTCCTGTCCTTGAATTTACTCTGAACATATTCTTTCATTAATATATAACATCTATATTACCCAAGTCAGTAATCCAATACAACTGATTAAAAGGCAACTTGACGTGACGACACCAACCAAGAAAGGGAGGAATTTCTCAGAAGGTTGACTGTCAGAGGGTCATGGTTTTCCATCTCAAATGTTCCTGTAAGTTTTCAGTTTGCTCTGTGTATTGATGGAGGGAAAAAGCAATTGCGCCCTTGAAAGCTGCCTTTCATTGGGTCTAGGAGAGTGGTGTAAACATTACTCCGAGAGCTAAACTAAAAGAGTGAGAGACGCCAAAGAGGTCAGGTCGAAAGAGAGAGGTCAAAGTGACTCCGACATCCTTCAAAGTCTTTGTTCCATCTTAGATATAGTACCCTATTAAAGCATTTCTGGGTAAAGAAGCTGAAAGATAAAGAAACTCATTTAATAGGCAGAGAGAGAGGAAAAAACAACATAAAAATGATACAAAGACGGAAATCGATAACTATTTGACTTTGTAAACCAGATCACACAACTTCTGTTACCTCCATTAAGGGTATAGTCACTAACAAAGTTTCTCTTCCAGAGTCCATGACTGCTGTTCCAAACCCAAACAGATGACTGCAGGCTTGTTTGCTGTAATGATGTCAATGGATTGTAACCATGTTTCCATTACCTTACATGGTGCTGTGGAGAAATCCGATTTTTCACAGCTGTCCAGGCAAAACCGCATAAGTGGTCCAAGGTAGAGAGTTGTAAATTGTGGAGGTTCAAGTTATTTCATAAAACATAAGGCCTATGGCAACTAATTTGGAATTTGGTGCTGGGCTCTTGATGTAGCCATTGTGTGAATAGGGTGGATCTGTGTTTTAAGTATAGGAAAGAGAGTTTCTCTGTTATACATATATATATGAATAGCTGGTATATTCAGAATGTATAAAAATATTAGGAGCACATGCTGTTTTCCTGACATGCTGTGATATGGCCAAATAATAGTAAGGGCAATTAAATGTCTGCAATGAAAAAAAGCCTCTAGAGGTATGAACATAAAGTTGTCAGTAACCCAATATAGAAGAAATGTGTAGAAGTCAGTCTTTTATACTTTTCCTTTTACCATACATCTCATGAGAGACTATGCTGTGAAACCTGATGGATCACCACAAACACAGGCTGTAGTTAACTTAGGTCAATCTAACATGATAGATGCCCAGTACCATAATTACTCAGTGAGGACCAAAATCCATAACTGAAAATAGTCCCTAACAGTGACCAGTTGTTTTGGGTTATTATCAAGCGACTTTTTGATATATTCACAATGTTTGTTTTTTGTTTATTTGTTGTTTTTTGTTTTGTTTTAAAACCAGCTTATTTATCTTTATAGGCCACAGAGAAGCTGTTGATGTGGGAGCATATTGAGAGACAAACTAACATAACTTCTTGTTTTGGTCTTTTCAAAGATTGTGCTGTGTAAAATACTAAATATTAACCTTATCCCTACAGGCCACTATTGCAGTTATTTTTCTCTGGTATGTGGGTGTGATAATAGGACAATTATTTCATTGTTTGTTATCAGGCAATTTAACATGACAGCTTCATTTATCATGATGTTGAATAGATCATCTCAACAAAATGAAACAGATTCTAATATTGTAATCATAATGGAATTTACCTGGAAAGAGACTTGTGTATGTATGTTTGTTTTGTCTCCTCATGACACAGTAGTATGATTTGTGTTTTCAAAGCTGTAGCCATCAAGCAATATGCTTTGGGGAATGCAGCCGATTCCAAATTCACCATGTAAGTGCCTTCCTTTCCATTCTCTGGTTATGCTACAGAGAATATTTCAGTACTTTTGTGCTTTTTGGGTTATGTTAAGATCATAAAACAAGAATACAAAACTGCGATGTCAAGATACGTGAATTAATTATTCATTGTTACTGAGAAAATGAATCATAAAAATAATTACAAATAACTCCTTTAGCCTCTCTGGGGAGTGTGACGGCTGATCATAGACACAAATCTATGAAATACGCCTCATTTCAATTCAACTACTAGCCATGGCAAAAGAAGCGAGAATATATTTTATTATGCTGAATGCTTTGCTGCTAAGATTAGAAAAAGTCTGGTTGCATATTGCACTCCAAATGAGATAGTTTAGTCTATATATAGGTTTTGTACATTTCTGCTGCTGTATTTTATTGTACCTTTTTATGAAAACCCTTCCTTTTTCCCAGCTTGAAGACTCCATTGACTGAAGCTCCTCCAGTTAACGTTGCCAGCTGCCTGAGGCGAGTTTAACTAGGAGGTGAGATGCACCTAACATGATGGCAGGATGCAGCACTCAAGCTCTTCGTCTGTCCTCCTTGGTATTAGGCCCCAAGCGGTGGGCATGCACGGGGGCTGCACATGTCTCCTCACTCCTGCTGATGAGCTGCCCCCATTTCCTGCCTGGCAGTGTGTTGTCGATGGTCATGCAAAAGCCGCGGCGTGCAGTTAGTCAACCTGCAAATTATTGCCAGGGCAGTCAGTATCAGTGTGAGGAACAGGCTGTCAGCACTGCGTCTCTTGACATTTCAGCTTTCTCGGCTGCCTCCTCACACGTAAACATGGCTTTGTTTGTATAGACACAGCAGTGTATTTAGGTGACCTAGGCATGCCGTGGTCGTACATGACCGGGCCTGGTTATCCACCAGAGAATAATGCTTATACCCTTCAAGCTAGATGGTTTGATTATGAAACAATCTGTTACTCGTTGCGGTTCATGGCAAAACCCTGCAAACATCCTATATATCAAACAACTCTTAGAATCTGCTTGGCCAGCACAGATGTCAATCAACTCTTTCATCCTGTTTATCATTGTATCTCACCCAGCCCCAAATTATAGGTCCATATGTTTTATATCTCGACTGTGATTTGATTATTTGTTAACTCTTTATCCTAGAGGCAGTTTCACAAAGATATGGCATTTTGTTTCTTTGTCGATACTACATTAATCTTATGTCTTTATTAAAACCTTTAAGTCTGAATATATAGATGTCATAGCACAGCTTGTTTCCCAATGAAAAGTATATATTACAAAAAACATACACTGCTCAGTCATTAACACACATTATTCTCCATATTCTTTGTGTCACTTCTTTCCTTCCTCTCTATTTTTCATCAGCAGAGAAGCAGTGTTTTGCTTAAATAAGGATGCTGGTTAGTAGTTAATGATTCGTTAGGTGTAGTGATCATGAGTAGAAAGGAGGTCAAAGCCACAAAGGATTTTGTTCCTCCTGCATCGCGCTCTTTATCTCGTCTTTTCCTCCCATATGCACATGCACACGTATATATTAATTACTTTTGTATTCTGTGATCTTTTTAAAGATTATTCTGCAAATGGTAATCCAGTCTGTTTTGACTGGGAAATGCAATTTTAGACCATGCAACATTGCAAAAATAATTGATTAGTGACATTTTTTGGTTAAAGTACCATGACTTATTGAGATTAAAAAATAAAAAGGAAAGATGAGAAACCAAAGATTAATTTGCTAAAAAACAGCTTTGTTTTACTCAAGAGTCCAGAAATTGCTACAAGCGTACCTTTCCTCACATGTTTGAACACACAAAACCTCACAAAGATGAAGTGGGAACAGAGCAAAATGCCCATTCCCATGTGCTTCACATTTTTATTAACTATCGCTGCCCTCACTGCAGCTCATTACCGTCCATATAGTGGGAGTGAAAGGTTTGGAGGCAGCCAACCTTTTTCACCTCCCATACCGCTTTCCTGAGGGCATTTCCCTAACAAAAGGCTTTGTAATCTGAGTAGCAGGTATGTTGAGCTGACGTGTGTGTGTGTGTGTGTGTGTGTGTGTGTGTGTGTGTGTGTGTGTGTGTGTGTGTGTGTGTGTGTGTGTGTGTGTGGTGGTGTGTGCCGCCTTAGCACAGCAAGGAATGGGAGGTCAAAACAAGAAAGTGAGGGAGCGGAGCTGGAAGCACACATGGATTTTACAAATGCTTGTACACTCTATGCATTATTCTAGTAGCCATATGAGATTTGACATGTTGAGCTGCTGAGAATATGTTCACACATAGAAACACCTGGCACATGAAAAATCTCAAAACACAACAATTCTCACCTCAAAGACTTAAGTTAAGATAAGATAAAATGGTAACACTTTAACTACCCCTATCTGGCATTTGTAAGCAATATACAAACACACACTGGTAGCTGTAAACAGATACCAGGCAATTTGAACATGTTTAATAATTAAAGTGTTACCAATAAAACTTTATTGGTCACAGAGAGAAATTTAGTACAACGTGGCACACAAGAAAGAATCAGTGAGATGAAACAGAATCAGGATAGATAGAAAATACAATTAACAAATAAAGTGCATAACATTCATGTTTCTATCTAATAAGTCACAGATATGGAATATTTAGAATATATATTTATACAGTATGTATGAATGCTATGATAAATCAAGCATAATGTAAACACAATAGTATAATATAAAAATATATTATTATTAATATTTGATATATACATGATTAGCCTGGCTACCAGTACTAGTTCCTAATATATATATATATATTACCTATGTATATATCTTCAAGTACAAATATGTAACATGGTGTGATATTTTGACTTGGCGAAAATATGTTTTTTGTTACTATGCTTGTGATCATATTGACATAAATAGAAAGGCAGAAATGTAAAGATCAGCTCCATCATCAGCAGGTGATGTTTAAAAAAAAACAACAAATGCCAGAGGAAGCAGCATGGTCAAAGCATTGATATAGCTAGAGTAATTAGCTGATGGCGTGCGTGAATAATAAAATTACAGAGGGTATTGATACAACATAGTGTACCTGTATTAACAGGGAAAGGGCCAAAAAGCCTGATATAAACTTACATTAGTGTTCGTAGTGTGGGGAGACATCATCTATTAGAACAAGCCACCTGTTTACGTCAAGCACAAAGAGACAGTACTTTCAAGCTGCAGAGGGAGTCCTCAGGAGCTATCTTCTTGGGCCTCCTTGTCTGTCAGCTTCTTGAAGCGTTGCTAGCTGAAAAAGTGGACATTTTTGGAGACTTTCCTGTGCTGCATTGGGCAGCTCATTAATCATTTCTCTTTAGAAACCTCCACAGCTGCCAATGACAAATGCGTCGGAGGCTTGCATCAAGCTTGCACAGCTCCACAGTTACTGTCATTATGGCAGCAGGGAGGCGTAAAAAGGGCAGAAAAAAAGCGAAGATAGGGGAAGGAGGTCAAAAAGAACCTGCCAGAAATGAGGGGATATGAAATGTTCACATGAATGATGGATGGGTATATTGTCCTAATGACCAGCTTTTATATGAGCCAGTTGAAGTTTTGTGCTGTCAAACTTTAATAGCTTGAATTAGATGAACACAATCAGAAAAGCCCATTCAGAACAGAGCGGTTCCTTATTCATACTTGATTCTTTCACCTGAGAAAGCAAAAGGCACATAGATGTGCTTGACTGTGAAACTCTTTTATCAGTTTAAAGCAGGCCGTCGGCGCTTATAGGGTGTATTTTCTGATGTGGATGGTAATCCAGTAAATGTCATTGATTAAGAGCCAGGTAATCCATCAGCGTGAGATTATTGGATCGGTCGCACCTGCTCAGGCCAATTCCCATGAATAAAATGACTGTGTTAATCCGTGTGGAGGAGCGGTCCTTCAGGCTGAAGCAAGGACGGGGCGCTGCATGGAGAAAGAGCTGCCTGGCCGGTGTTTAGTCTGAGATATCGAAACTTTCTGACCGAACCACTTCCTATTTAGTGATATTGGTGGGTTTTGAGAACTGGGTTTGGGCGGAGGAAGGTGGGGGTTCTGTAGCTTTCAGTCAGTCATACAGGGTAATTTAAGCCAGATTTAGGTGAGCTGTCTTCGGAATTCACGGCAAATAGAGGTGCAGGGGAAAAGTACAGGTCAACAGAAGTGAGCACAAGGAAAGAGAAGTCATTGTGACAAATTCACCATAAATACTGTAGTGACTCGTGAAATATATAACATTTTCCTAGCCCTCAGTATGTTGCTTTACCAAGAAAATTACACTGCTATGGTAGTTATTCAAGATATAAAGTAACCATGAGGGGCCAATTGGTTAAGTGTTTGTTTTACCACTTAAAACTGCTAAAATAAACAGCAGCTTTCATTAGTGCACAACCATTACTTCCAGCCTATGTCATTCTTGAGAATCGAGTCCGTCTCTCAAGTTACGCTTACTGCACTGTCGATGTCATGTTTACAACCACTGGGTTTATTATGGACCCTGTGGCTTCTATACAATGGGCCTCACTGAATTTTACAACACCTCCCAGGTCCATGTATGTAGCTCACATACAACCCGTGAGTGACACGTTGTGTAATGGAGACAGTTATATCCAGGGGCAATGCTCTTTGGCAACGCGGACATGCCTGTGAGTGTATATTGGAAAAGCAGAGGGGCGAGCAGGGGTCATGGCTGCTCGTAGCACCTCATCAGTCAGCCCAACTTAGCCCAGAGGAGGGATTGTTTAAATTTGGCTCTGTGCTCGTCTTGAGTTACGTCCGGATGGTCGATGAAGTTGAGAGATGGGTTCTTGCTTGAGTGAGCATTCGGCCAGTTCTTGACTTCATTTGAAATACCCAGTCTTTTCACATGACATCCTATAGTTTCCTCTAAAGAACAAGTCAAAAAAAAAACAAAACACTGCTGATACTCATAAATTCACTGTATTGTCTGAGTTCACTGCTGCAAAGGTCACAGAAATGTGCTCTCTGGCTTATTTAATCAAAACTGTATTTGTATCTTGCTCCAGATGGCCCTCCAGACCACGAGGAAATGGTTTCACCTGCAAACAATCAGGCATTGTGATCATAGGTACCCAGTCATTGGAAACAAGCTGACATGTTGCTGGTCATGTGTTATATCACTGAACATTCACTGAATGTTTTCCATATGGTTTTATTTGGAGTCCACAGTTTAGTTCTATTTGGTGCTCACAAATGATTGGCTCATTGGTGTGGCTAGACCAAACATGCTGTTTTCGCTCAGAAGAGGTGGAATTCGTGATGCTCATTTTTTACTAAATGTCACGTACTTAAAAGCATGTTAAGTTGAATGGACAAAAAGTCAACTGTACATCTGCTTCATTTAGTGCATATGCTTGATTCGCATCACATGGTAGGATATCCTGCTCTTATTTTTCACTCTTATTTTGTGACTTTGTGTTGTTGTGTAAGCAAATTAGATAAAAAAGCAAAGTGAAAATATTTAAAAAGTTAATGACTAAGATCTTTTAACTTCATTGTATTCTTTTCATGGTGGTGTGTTAAATGTAATATTTTGAGTTAAAATATGCCACAAAACATATCTCAATGGCAGAGACTTGTCAAAGGCCTATGTGACCCAGGGCCATTGAACAGCCACCAGCAGCAATGCTGGATATTCTAGATATTATTATCTAGATATTATTACTCAGGGGTGGGTGCTCATGGCTGTCAAGCAATATGGGAAATGATCCTGATTTTCTCCCTCTTGCATCAGGCTCAAGCTAGTACTAGCTGCTGGAAGATGTTACTATATGGCTGACTCACAGGCTAGCAAGCTCTTGCAATTGCTGAAAGCCAACAAGGATATGGGTGGAGGGCTGGGTGGGCGTAATGGAGCAGGGAGAGGGAAGGGTGGGAGGAACAGAGTGGTTTTTCAGTGTCATGCTATGCTTAGCTCCATTCCCTAGGCATTTTGTAGCTTTAAAAAATCCACAGCTACATCAGCACTGAAACAGACAGACAGAGCTGTCTTCAGCAGTGAGAGAGAGCAAGCAGTGTTAACGTCTGATTTCTTCACTGAGAGTTACTGAAGCATGTGAACCAGCTAGCTGATCTGGTCAGCCTGTCTTGTCACTGCGTGCGTCCCACAGTAGCATCAGACTGCCCTGAAGGCGTGTGCGCTGCTCAGGGGTGTGTTCTAAGCTCTTATGCTCTATTAAATACAAGAATGGCTGAAACTCTTTGCAGATCCACCACCCACTCCTAGCAAGAAACCATATTTGGCAAGAGAGGGGGCACTTTAAATAGCCCTTTAATGGTAGGGTTGATCCGCGACAATTAATTAAGTGATGATGTGTGAAATATGTGTGTCTTTCAGTTTGTTGTGAGGTTTTGTTCTCTCCAAGTGGTCCAAGAAAGTGCAATTAAATTGCAGCTGCAGGAAATGAGACAAGTCAATAGCATTCTGAGTGTCTGTATGCGTTTACCATCATTACAGTTACCAGGACAATTACTGAGATGACTTTGCAGTGCTGATGGGATCCAGGTAATTAGAACGTGAGTTGTTGTGTATTATATTTCTTTATTTTTGGCATAGTTATTTTCTTTAAGAGTTTGTGTGTATTTATGTTTATGTCTTTATTGAATTAATAAAAGAAGGGTGAGGGGACAGATTACCTGCAGCTGTGCTTAATTCAAGAGCTCCCTCTCTCGATGGTAATTGATCAGTACCTACTGGAACTGCTGGGAAGGTGGACTGAAACCACACAGAGGGACAGGCTGAGACTGTCAGCCCATGACACACAGTGGAGAGCTGTGCACAGCAGAGATAAGGGTCTAGGAGCCTCCAGGATGCAGCAGGTGGGAAGTGAGTCTGAGGAACCAGGTGACAATGATGATGATGTTGATGATGATAATGGTAGTAGTGAGACCTGGGAAGAGAGCAGGAGAGTTTGTCCGGCTGAAACAGATGAGAGAGAGAATAAGGAGACAGAGGGAGAGAAGGATGCAAAGACCTTACCCAACCAAGCAGAACAACAGGGGACTGGGGACAGAAGAAATTGAAAAGAAACCACGTGAGAGCGGCAGCCTAGAGACAAAACCAGATGATTGTGAAAGGAAACATGAGGGTCCTCCACCTCTTATGAAACACAGACGTTTTTAACTGTTGAAACCAAGAGTTCAGAGAGCAGACATTTCAGACACGGACTATACAATTTCTGACTGAGCTATAATATTATATAATATAAATATATAATACTATGTCATTACGTAAACCCTGGTCCACTCATCTGCAATTACCATCATAAAAAATAGCCCACTTGTTGTACAGCCAGATAGGGACAATGCACACCTCCACATTCACACAATGACAAGATATTTAACTGGTCTCACAGAGTCCCATTCATCATCATGACTGTCTTTGGTGGAAGGCACATTTCCCCTTCACTTCTCTCCATAAGATGAACAGCTCCACTGGCTCCTTTCGAGTCTCTCTCTTTTATTTCTCTCCGTCCTCTCATCCTCTCTTTGCTGTTGGATAAAGCCACCAGTGGCTCTACAACTAAGCTGTTGGGTTTTCTTTCGAAGCACATGTATTGTGCAGAGGATTAATGCTGATAGCCAGTATGATATTCACCACATAGATTAAAGCGTTGCGCTATTTTTATATATAGCAGCTTTTAAATCCAGTAAACAGCATTCTTTAAAATCACGATACGCCATAAATCATCAACTTCCCTCTTATATCATCAGCACACCACATACTTATTGCTAATGAAGACATAAATGTCAAGGGCTTTTGTTACTGAAGAGCATGCATCTCAAAAAGCTTTGTAATGTGACCATATATTATTGCTTCTCCCACTTAGTAATCTAGCCACAGTGGAAAACATCAGCGGTAAGCAGAGTGAATGCCGATAAACCAGTGTTGTCTTGCTTGGTAGAAAAATACTCCCACTGTATGGCTCAAACAGAATGATAGTTTTCAGGTTAAAGCTGCATCTTTCTATACTATTCTTTTCTTTCCTATTTCTATTGAAATCATATAAGATTTTTATAAATTTTTTCCCAATACTGACATTGCTTTTCCTGTTATTATTATCATTATATATACAATACAAAAGAGCATAACGTATAGATGGAGTGCAGTAAATACATTCAGTTAAATTAATCACACTATGAAACAAACCCATTAGTGCAGAAATAATGTGTGTCAGAAGGGCATCATACCAATATCATGCACTGAGCGTTGACCATACCTTAATTAGCATATGATTGCATCAGTGATATGAATCCTCTTAAAATAAAACAGTTTGCAGTCATACTTAAAAATGATTGCAGAATCGACACAGGCGACAGATTTGTGATCACTCGTGGCTCAGGCTCTTGATTGATGGCGCTGGGATGTCAGAACCGGGTGAGGCTTCTGCGACTTCATTCTGCTCTGAGCGGCCTTTCTCTTTCTCTCAGTACTCACGTAGATCATCATCCCGAAGCATGCTGATGGTGCTGAGTCTGATATGTGACTGGTGATTGATAGATGAGAGTCATAACATGACGCTTGTCTGTGTCAGATATATTTTGGGCTGCAAAGTGCTTGATGATGCTGCATCTTTAAAGTAAGGAGATCATTAATTATGATGATTGAGTGTTTATTTAACACAAAATTGAACAGAGGAAAAATAGATTTATAGTCTAGGAGGAGATGATGCCACAGTCTCTTTTCCTTTTGATAAAATCTCTCAATATATGTTTCCTTAGACCTGTGTGTGTTCATGTGAACCAACTGTCTGTGCTGTGACTATTTCACAGAGATTCGTTCAGTCACTGCTGGGTTTGCATGTTTAGTTTCCTGTCGTCTGTTGTGTGATTGTTTCTTGAACAATTGTGTCCTGTAATAGGACGAACACACGCTGCCTCTGAGGACTCAGATCCTCTCCCCGCCCCATGCCACCTGGCATAGCACAGAGACATGGCTCTGTGCCTTGGCATGCAACATGCCATCTCTCCTGGCACATCTGCTTGTGGAACTGAGGATGGGACCCTTCCTTCAGGGCTCCTCCGATCATTGTGGTTGTCCTCCCCGGGATGCCCGGAGGCTTTCCACCTGTTCAGTAGAGACCTAAAGTGCACCTCAGTGGCCTCCATATATCACCCATAATCTCACCATATTCCTGCTGCTGTGACTTTAGGAGTCTTTGTTAGCAGCATTTAAGACAAAGTCATGTACAAAAATGTTGGCTATTGTGGTACTAAAGAAAATGCATGGACAAAAATGGCATAGTAAATCTCATAGTAAATTCGTATTTCTGCACCAACTAAATAAAACTGTGGCTATTTTCATATTATCAATAAAAGCGACTAGAGCCAATAATCAGAAGAACAATTACTAAATTACTGTATGTGGTTTGAAAATTCGGTTTATAACGCTTCATACATTCAAACTACACAATAAGTAAATACTGAATCTAGTCTAGCATTTGTGAAGTTGTTGCTCGTGGGCGTGGATGCCTTAGAAGCTGGCTGAATATCATGAATCCAAATATATTACTTCTCTAGCTGATAAGTCCAGCCAGCACTGACTAATCAATAGGACGGGTTCGATGTGACCGATCTTATTAATGATTTTCAGCAGCTTAGAGTGTCCTGATGACATTAAATGCACCATTTTAGTTTTAGCCACTCTCTGACTCACTGGGGATGTAATACATAAAAAAGTGTATGTAAAAGCGAAAGAGGATTTTTATTATTCTGGTGACATCCTGTTTACATGAAAATGCTGGTTGAAGATTTGCTTTTTGAGTAGCCCTCATGACAGAATTTGTAGTATGTTTAGGCCAACTTACACTGTAAAATAGCAGGCAATGATATTAAAAGCTTTTTCATCCTAGATATTCCAGTTTCTGACAACCTCTGTCATTAATAAACAGTATAATACAGAATATGCAAAAGGACATAAAGACTTCACAGAAAAGAAGTTGCTCATTCACTATTGCTTAGTTGGTTGCAACTGGCAACACTGTTTCCTTTGTAAATTAAGTTTGTGTATTTAGCATAAATGGTAATCATCCCCTTGACATATTAAATATTTTGCATTTTTAAATGGTGCCAGCAGTTTTGGCACAAAACCATTCTACTTTGGACACGCTGTTAGCTCTCATGTTGGTTTGAAGCTCACATAGCCAAATGTGACTGTGGAAACCCTCTTTCATAACTGACAAATGCTGTTAATTGGCATCAAATCTAATATGGCGTCAGTTTGTAGCAATTGTAATTAAATTCTCTAGGAAAAAAAAAAGTCCATTTTCACACAGTGTTTTGTTATTTGTCCTGTCTGATATTCACATAGAAGAAGAAATACAGGACATGACATACAGGATTGAATGCTATTTAAAATGCTGTGCCGCTACATGTAAATAACATGGATGAACTGTGTGAGACTGCATGCAATTATAAAAACAATTACTATGACACCTTATTTATCAAAATATACATGGAGTCATGACTTTTTTCATAGAAGGCTCCAAATTAAGTTTGAGAGAGAAATATGTTATAATATCTTTATACACCATTTAGGTAATTTTATATGATGTCTCTGATAATATAATCTTAGATATTGTGATTTAAAAATAAAGGCAAAATGTAGCTTAAAATGCAAAGTAGGAAATGGTTGTCGCTTTCCTCCATCCATTAGGCTTTATGATACGTATGGCAGTGGCTGTCGCGCACACATCACTGACAGATTCAACACCATCATACATTTGGAACAGTCCCCAACATTTAAGGTGTAGACTGACGTACTGAAATATTCTCTTTGTGCGATGAACTGAACTGCTATCTTATCTCTCATGGTGACTTGTGTTTATGACTCACTAAGAGTCAGATCAATAATTGAACATTTGCAGAACATGAATTAGCAAAACTGATCTTAAGTGCATATGATTTTGATAGCAGCACTCCTTCAGCTGGTGGAGTGAATTTTGTAATCAAAGAAGGATCTTTTGTTCTGATCACACTAATACAGAACAGAGGAATAGTAATGTTCCTAAAGACCTCAACACATCAGAGATACATTTTCCAACAAGTGACTACAGCATCCAGCTTTGCAGCCAAGCACACACTGTCTGAGGGTTATGAATGGCTTAATTGGCAGTAAGCGCCATAAATGTCCAGACAAAATATCCTTCGTGATGAAAGAGAGGCTACTACAACAAACTCTGATGTAGTGACAGTGTCAAGAGAGTTTCTGTAAGGCGCTCTGTGAGTTCAGAGAACAGTCCGGGTTGATTTCCTGTCATCGCAGGCACCTAATCACTTCCAACTCATGTCATTGTGGAAAAAGAACAAAGAGTAGCTCAATGGTGGAAGAAGTATTCAGAGTTTCTTCCAAACTAAAAGCAGCAATAACGCAATGAAAAATAAAAGGCTTGCAAAAAGGAATTGGTACACAATTACTGGTTTTCACTGACAAAAAAAATCTAACCACAAGGTCAATTGAGTTGCTGCTAATTTGCTCAGTGCTCGGGAAAAATGGAAATTTGTACTGTTCTGTGGAAACCAGGCGACTTGTGAAATGATCAAAAGCCCCAGAACAGCTACTTAGTAGACCTTGTGATGAGATTATTTTGTCAGCTGTTGTTATTCATTTCAAGAATTAAAGAGTTTCTGGATTGTTATGATTATTGATGTGTTAATCAATCCATCCATTATCTATACCCAAATAATGGACAGAATCTAGCTCCTCGGTTTCAGGGGACTTGCACAAAGCACACTGGACATTGCACAAAGAGTGGTATACACCTTGAACAGGTTACTAGTCACACACAGGGTTGACATATAGAGACACACAAGCATTCACACTCACATTTACACCTTCAGGCAATTTAAGAGTCTTTAATTAGCCTAATCTACATGTCTTTGGACTGAGGGAGAAAAGAGGAGCACCTGGAGGAAGCCCACACAGACAACAAACATCTTAAGCATAATCAAGATTTAATGTTGTAATTGGTCAGGGTGGAGCTCAGTTGGGTTGTTAAATCTATAACAACGAATTGTATCATATAGGATAATATATTGCCACAGCATTCAAAGATGTTACAGGTGTCATTCATGACTTCAACAACTACAGTTCCTTATTTAATCTTTTTATCCAGGTGAAGTCGGCCAACCTTGTTTTCTTGTCTGAACCTGTTCTCTTTTGCTCATTTATATCCAGGAGTTGCCTTATGTTTAGTTTGTTGTTGTCCACTTATCCACCACTCTGCCTTTCTCAAGCGCCTCAACAGTATTTGTAGAAAAAGCAGAGGGGAAAAAATGTCTCAGTCAGTTTCTACACCTACATTTTCTCCTCCAATCTTGGAATTCAAGCCAAAATATTCTGCTTCCTTTTGACTGAATTCTGCATCAGTACTGTGCACATGCATACATTTATGGCCTCATAGACAGCACCATTTGGAAGGGATTCGTATTAATCCAACTGGATTTACAAGGCTGATGTGATTTCATATAGTATTCCTGTAACATCCAATTGTGCCAGTGACTTAATATTCTCTTAACACAACTTCAAGTGTGAATATAATTCAGCTATATTTCACTATCAAAGCCAGCAACTGCTCAATCTCCTGGGAGCGTTTGTCACACCACGCTGCACAAACGCCTCGATTTATACAGCAGCTGGTGCAGTAAATGTGCTGTAATTGCACAGTCACACATGGATTCGGGTGTGTTCATAGTATCACACCAAATCTATTCATCTGCAGTCCATGTGATAATGATGCTTGCTCTAGCTGCACACCAGCACCTCCTATTTCCCTCTTAACCCGTCTGAACATTATTTAAGGGTATTGTTATTATGCCCGTTCCTTGCCTGCATATACATTGCCAGCTGATTGGAGGAAATTCTTTTGTGTTATGATCTGATTGGGCATCTACAGTGATCTCTGCAGTAATGACCCATGCTGGGAGGTGTTACAGGAGCAGATTTGGAGGCGCTATCCTGTTAACAAGGAGCCTGCTGAGACAAGCTGCGAGCAACACTGCTCAGAGATGTGTGATTTCAAGCAGGGCCTGCCCGTTGCCAGACAGTTGGTGATCTGCGTATCACTTTCTTCTTTATTGTTATTGGATATGACACTGAAAGAAAACTGGAGTGCTTTAGCTCAGAAAATATAAGAAAACTAAAAGTGTATTTTCATTTTGTTCATTTATTTTAGTTTTTTTTTATGTCCATGGGTTTACTCTGTTTTCTTGTGAATGTCATACATAAGTCAAAAAAGTGTGGACATGAGGGGAAGTTTTAGCTTTTAACACAGCACATAGTATATTGGGATTTATGTGCCATCTTCTATCTTACATTTGCCATAGCAGAAGGAAGCTTAACACAGACTGACTCAACCATTATCCTTATTGATTTCTCTGTCTACATATGATTCAACCCTTTTATCCTCATCATCCTCCAATCACAATTTACAGAGGTACAGTTAGAGTAACTGTTTAACCCTAGTAACCTCAAATTTAGACCCCCTGATTTGTTTACAGGCCCCACCATGACCCCAGTATAACAGTAATGCTCTGTACTGGATGAATTTGAGGAGAAAATCCTGAGTAATCCTGGACCATGAATGGCTGACATTAATTCCTCTAATTCAAAAAAGGCTAATCTGTTCTAGTAGGTGTATCAGGCCCATTGCTGCAAGTCAAACTCTATAGATAACAATGTCATCACCCTTTGGTCTGAAATATTGGATCAATCAAGCACAGTCATCGGGTCAAATTTGTAATTTGTCCAATACTTTAGTTTATGATCTAATATCTGCAAAACTAATGACATTACTATCAGCCTCAGCTTTGTGCTAAATGGCAAATGTTGACAATGGTGAAATATCTGTATCTATATTATATCTGCTTAGCATCAGCATGCTAGTATGGTCATTGTGAGCATGTTAGTATCCTGACATAAGAATTTAGCTCAAAGCACCACTGTGGATAAATACAGCCACACAGAGCAGCTAGTGCAGCTGTAGACTCTTAACCTTGTTTAAAAAACACAAGAATTCAGAACTAAATGATGACCTCTCTAAATGTGATTACAAATCTAAAACAACACCCAATACTTTCTTATATATTTCTGTTAAGCTGCTGGTTTTGAGCACAGTACATGTATTTTACATACATTCCATCAAATGCAAATATGGAGTACATTGTTTTTTCATCTTTTGATTTGATTTTGACATACATGACAAGCCATCAGTCACTTTCTGTACATTCCAGTAATATCCTCCAAACAAAGCCGCTGACTAAAGAACAGCACACAGACCAAGTCCAGGCACTGGTGTAACATTCTGTGAGAAATTTGATTGTAATTTGCAAAGTCCAAAAGTAAATTACATCCGTTATGTAAACCTAACCATTATCTATTGTTCAGGTAAAGGTAATGCACCCACTGTACATGCAAATGACCATGCCTCAGCTGTATGACTGATAGCCAGATGGGAAAAATGAACATTGTTTCCTTAGGAGAACAAAGGAAGAACTATCCATCATTGCTGAAAACAACCCTGACTACCCCTGTGCTCCGTAGGCTACATGTAGAGTAATTCTCTGGGGGATGTATTCCAGACATAATGAGAAAGAAACATCGGGGTAAACAAATCGACTTTTTTTTTTTGCAGGCAGGCCTAATTACAGGGCAGGAATAAATAACTATTGGAGAGGAGACAGGCACGCTAGTGTAATGCATTGTAATTGGCCATGGGGAGTTAATGCGTCATTTTTCTACCTGACATGTTGCTGTGGCATGCTCAGTTCACAGTGAGGTTCTCTGATCATACAGATGTTTAGCTGCCCTGGCATGCCGCTGTGACTTGAGCAGATTGTTTTGCAGCTACTTCTGTGATAGTTTAGTTTTTACATTTTGATGGAAAGGAAGAACTACTGCCTGGGTCATTTTGGCCACATATTGCCTCATGTTGAATTTAATCTCCCTCTTTAGAGGAAGTAATCAGATTCGTCTTGGTGTTTTTTTAAAACATGAATGAAAGGAAGGATCATCTTAGCTCTGAGTAAAATGTACCCTTGGACACCCTTAAGTAGGGATCAAACAGAGATCACTGCCTCACTACATATGTATCTGCTTCAAAAATACCACAGCAGAGCAAAACGGCGGGGTGCACTTGGAGCTCTCTGGCCCCAGTGTCACATTGATGAGCACTGGAAGTGTTGAAAATATTTTCACTTTTATGCATTTCTGGACAAATGCCAAGACAGTGTGTCATAAGAGATGGGTGCATCCCTCGTGCATCATATTGTCACTGTTTTTTTTTCACGTCCAGGTTATTTTAGGAGTTTCTTTTTTCAGCGTACCCACCTAACCACAAACCACCTCCTCTACTTCTGCCTTAACCGTGTTTCGCAGAATGCCTTTCAGTATCCAGTGTGGGGCCCTACATTTGTTGCCTTCACTCAAAGGTCAACATGTGTACATATATTACTGCAGACACACCCGTTACTCAAAACACAACCTGTCATGATAATTATTTCCTTTGCCATTTTTGGCCTTTATGTGGTCTTCAAAGGTGGGAAATGCCAAAACAGTAGTTTGATACCATCTTTGTAACAAACCCTTGCAGCAACTGGATTAAGTTTTTCCTTTAGAGGAAGCCCAAACTTCAGAAAATTAATTGGAGATTTTCTTCTTATATTTAAATGCAGCTTTAGGTTTAAACATCTAAACAGCTCTAAGTCTGTTTGCTCTTTAATTCTTCGCAGGTAACAAAACTAGCTGATATTCATAATTGCTGCATTAAAAAAAAAGTTCCTAAAAGAAACACAATTGTGGTTTAATTGCACTGAAACTACCTCAAAGTCCCATCACATCTTCAGCTTGAAGATACATTCTTTGAGTAGAATTTTTTCTAAGTACTAATCTTATCATTAGTCATTGCCTTCTACACACATGTAATTCATAAAACCAACAGTGATCCAATGATCCTACAAACATCAAGGCATGATTTGGCAGTGGCTGTTGTGTCCCCACGCTCTCTCTCTCTCTCTCTCTCTCATTCTGGTCAGAGCGTTCATGCACTTCATGACAGATGAGGTGGAGTAAGGGGAGGGGGGGAATATCCCAAAACTGAATATTCCCTTCACTGTAATCGTTTCAATCTGTTCTGCCAGAACAGATTGCGGTATTTTGCTTCCCTGTTGGAGTGCTGTGTATTTCTCCTCCTTCCCTCTCTTATTTTCTCCCTCCTTCTCCCCCTTTTCCCATTATCACAATATGGCACTCTCCATTTCATTGTCAGTCTGGGCAGCACTGCCATAGCATAGACCCGTTACATTGTGCCTAGCCCTCTGGCCACCTCCCTAGTGAAGATGTATGATCATCTATCATGGATAAAACATTACACTACACCGATGTGCCCACGAGTCCCTGCTTAGGCTGGAAATGGGGAGGATAAGCACAGAAAATACACCAGTAAAATTGGCCACCTACTATCAAAACGAAACGCTTAAGGAAGCCTCTATCCTGTTTGTCAGGTCAAATTGAATGCACTTTTCTGTACTCAGAAAGCATCGAGCATGCAAGATTAGGTGCTGCTTCTCGTTTTGTGTTTTTCCGGTGATCCCCGAGCCCCATTTAAGGAGTTGCAGTCCCTGTTGATTGAGAGAGTCCCTTTAAGTGGCCATGGCAATTCCAACAACAACAACAGTCGACCTCCTCTAGCAGGAAGAAGGCCCTTAACCACAAGAGCTGGGGGCTGGAGGGAGGGGTAGGGGGGTGGGAGGTGAGCCAGGAGGGAGGCAGCTTGCGGTTGTACATCTTGGGAAGGCTGCATGTGTTGCCCAGACAGCCCCTTAAGTGACTTCACCTCATCTCAGTGGTGCTCATTACGCCCGATAGAAAGCCATCCATTCAGGGCAGCAGTATAAAACAAACCAACCCCATCTGGAGAGAGGACAAGGGGGTGTCAACAAGGGCTCACAAAATTGATTGGGTTCTGTACAGTACTGTGAATGGTAGAGGGTGGTGCATCTCATCATTTTTTAGTGGTCTGTAATTTTTGCACACTTCACTCCTTGCTGTCACAATTACTGTAGCATATTTTGAAGTTAAATATATCAGCAGGGTTTCCACAAAATCTCTAAATATTTACTCATAAAACAGAAAAAAAAAAATTCAAGTGCTTCCACAGTTGGCTTCTTTAAACATATTTCAATGGCTATAACTCAAAGCGGGGCACCGTGGCAAAATCCACACAGCATCGAGTATTCATTTTGAAGCCTGTGTTTACGCTGCTCAGTTTGTTAGCCTAGCGTCTCCAAGCAGCGGGCTCCTGCTGGGATGTTAAGGAAGCCTCTGCCTTCACAAGATGGAGTCTAACAGAAAGGAGGGGAAGATGTGCAGATGACTCTGGAGACAGCATTATCTTCTACTGTCAAATTCGTTTGAAATGCCAGTTTTGACAAATTACACCTTCCCTCAGCCTAATATCCCCCCCGTAATGTCCTTTTTCTTTTGAGTATTGCGCTTGAATGTACATGTATGACTTTGGAGTGCAGGAACTGTCCATATTCAGCAAATGAACCGGAGATAGAATGACTCACGCCTGTCTGTGAAATATGCACAAACACAAGAATTGTGCCTGTGAACTGTAACAGGGTGAACAAATTTATCCAACCAAGAGCTGTTGGGCTTAATGGCTTTGATTTGAATTTCCATTCCTTTCATTAGAAACCATTGACATTTCAAGCACACCTGTACGCTATTGTCACCAACTAACCTTTAAAAAGAAGAGTGATGTGTCTTTCCTGAGGAGACAAAAGCCCAGAAAGAAAAATGCTGTCACAATGACCCACTTTCTCTTTAGTCTGCCTTACAAAACTAACAGTTTTAAACAGACTAAGCCAACTAATGAGGAAAAAAAACATCACAGAAGTGAATGTCTAAAAATACCCACTTTATGTTCAGCAGTAATTCCATCCGCACAATTCCATGTGACATAAAAAGTTTATTTCATGTGTTTATTCAAGTGTTTGACATGCCTGTAGACAAGGATACATTCAAGTATGTTGCCTGCTTCAAAGCAACAATCCATCAACTGTTCCTACTTAAACAATACAGGAGTTTTACAGAACATACTGCATGATAAATGTAAAGCTTATGGTCCCAGAAGACCTACAGGAGGTAGATAAGAATGGAAGCTCCTCATGAGAAACGACTTTAACTCTGATGTGAATAAACCAACACTGCAAACAGGGTTGGGTCATATTTGATTTGATGTTATTTAGTACTGTAGCAGCAGTACATTTCACATCCTTATTGGTTGCAGCTCACGATTCTGCTCCTCTTTGTCGATGCAGTTTGACTCTGTTCACCATATGTTTTTCCATGCTGCTCCCTTGAAAATAAATCAAAGCATTCACAAACTTATCTCCACAGCATGCTTGGAATTTATGGTCGGAGCTTGTGGTAAAATAGACCTGCGTCAAAGCTGTATGTTCCCCTTCACATATGAAATAATTTTACTTTCTTTCTTTCCTTTTCCTCACAGATGCACCTGCAGTTTGGCCACAGTGATTTTGGTCTTTCTGGAGCTCATGTTGCTTTGAAAACTCATATATCAAAGTGATGATTGCCAGACCTCTAACATAGCTGCACCTCACTTAATATGACCCACCTCTGCTGAACTGTTTCTACTTGTGATTAAGTTACTTGAGTGTTTATATAGTTTTCCCTTATTAGTTCACATATGGTGAACACATTTCCAACAGCAGTTTTTATCAATTCTGTGCCTATGACATCTGATAAAAAAGGTATGCACATTTAATTCATAGGTGTGGTATTACATCAATTATCACTGGGATTAAATTTCAGTTCAGCAGAAAAAAAAATGCCCACAGAACCACACACTGCCGTTTTGTTTCCACCTACAGAATAACAACATTTGACCATGAATGAAATTTTCCCATGGTTGCACACCAGCCCCTGCAAACAATTTGTGGATGTTTATGCATCTATTAGACATTCCTGGTTAGAATTATACAACTAAATCAGTAATAACTTAAGCACTGTTTCTTGTATTTTATCATTTGTAATGACTGTATTCACAATCTGGCCCACATTTTCACATTCTGTTTTGATCAATATTTCATATCCAATGTTTCAGACTCATTTTTGAATTACTTATTTAGCTTGTGTTGGATACTGCATTGTACATACTTTTGCTTTTTGCTTTAAATTTTGAATATTCTGGGTTTTGCTCAGGAGCAGATATTTTACTGGAAATCCTGTAAGTGACATTTAGCAGACCTGTTCTGTCCACTGCCTAGAGCAAACTGCAGAGTGGTTAGTACTGTGGATTTTTTTAGTGATAGAACAAAATCCACACTATTATCTGAACTAATAATAGCTCACACTTTCATAGATCCCAGTTTATTTGGTCACTGTGGGGTACAATTCTGCTCCTTTGCCCTCTGCATCCTCTCCATGACTTCTGACGTCAGTTAGGCCACTGGTTTCACCATGCTGTGTCCTGTGATATTGCAGCTGCACACTGAGAGGTAATTAGAACAATGATTACTAGCATCCAGGAGAAGAGCGAAGACAGAAGAAGAAAGTGCTGACATGTGTGAGGTGAGCTGTGCCAGGGTCTGAAAATGTGCCCAGGCAAGCACATGTATGACGGGGGTGTCTGAGTGCACACGGCTGCTTCCTGCTGAAGCAAGTTATGTGTTGTGCAGTGGCAGGTGAGAATGCTCCATGAGGCCATGTGCTGGTGCCATCTTTAGCTCAGGGTCTGGGCCAGGTACACAGCAGCTGTTTGTCTCTGTGGGCAAATGACCCACACACACCCACACGCAAATACACACCCATGGAAGAGGAAATATCACTCTGGGTTCAAGATTGAAATGTCATCTTTTTTTTCTTTTAAATTTATGCACGCAGCTGCACATACGCAGCAATGCACCACACATATGCAGATGCTCATTAAGTCACCACAGCCAACACCAATACATTGACCATAACTGTCCTATCTATTCAGTTAATGGTCAGGTAATTAAACTTGCATTGTAATTTAGGATTGGAGCTGCTCTTTTGTGTTCAGTGGTCAGTAAATGAGGTGATATTTCATTCAGAGTGTAAATAATCCAGAGGATGAACCTAATGCCATACTAGAGACTGTTCATCTGGCTCGTCCATGAGCTGAGCCTCGTGCCTCTTAATCCTGTTCTAAATAAGATCAGGATCATGCTGGGATCACATTCAACTTGATGCCAGTATTGGTAATCCACACCAATCAGTTGAACAGAATGCTGAAATTGTCGGAGAAGTGGTGATATTGATCAGCAAGATGTGAAAGAAGTGAAAATAATATGGCAATTAATTAGTCAGTACATGTAGAAAATATATAGAGCAGACTCAGTATGTGTGTAGATTTCCCTTTAATCTGTACAGATTTCAGTTTTTTCCCACCGTGCTACTAGCAGTCCTCTGGAAATACACACGCATCCATTCAACTTAACGATGCCTGAATATGTTATACTGTACATATGGCTGCTGCTTTTAACAGGGTTCAAAATATTTAGAAACGTTTGAAATATTACGCTTAACAGCTGCCTCAAGTGCAAGTTAATCCACCGTCCTGTCAGTGCAGTAATCTAATGGCCATTTCCTCAACTGCATGGCTGCCATTACTTGATTCATGATGTGAATATCTCTTTAATGTCAGAGATTTGAGATTTGGTATGACCTTGTTCTTTAATCTGGAAGAAATATGTTCCCAGAAAGCAGAGCAACAGGCTATGGGGGAAAAAACCCACTGTTAAAGAATTAGAAGCGAGTTTGAACCCAGCTGTGTGCATGTACATAATATAATTGGCCCTAGGATGTGAATTGACTTTAACAGGCAGGTCTGCTGTGGAATATATTGCTTCATTATGAGGAGCAGAGCATACTGTAAAAAGCTGTGGTCTGGTTTCATGTAGGGTTGGAATAAATGTTTTAGGTTCTTATCAGCAGACTGGGGATATGTCTTGTATGGGAACAAATGTTGGACATTACATTATAATGGCCAGTCATGTAAACCCAGCCACAGGCCAAAATCATGATAATCTGTCTGACTGTACTGTATGCTGCCTTTGCTGTGTGTTGTACAATCACCTTAATATCATGCATTATGCTACACGTTCTGCTTTTTTTTCACAATTAATTTTAGAGGGCAAGATTTTTCCAGTGAAGCCTGTGATTCTGACAAGACCATATGTAAATTTTTATCTTCAATTTATCTCAGCCTGCTGGTACCAGTGCCTGACCCTGCTTAGAAACCTGACTCCTCCTCACAAGAGTAAGAGTCAGTTCACTGGACAGTTGATAGTAGAGATGCAGACAGGAAACAAGTAGGGAGAGAGGGGTATGACATGCAAGAAATGTCCTGAGCTGGAAACAAACCAGTATTGTTACCATCAGGTCACTGGACACCCTAGACTTGATTGTGAGTTTGGCACAATCTGGACCAGGTCCATACCATTAATTTGACTGATTTTGAGGTTAAGGCATGATTATTGGTGTATAATGTTTGGTGAAATATTATTTTGCATTTTCGTTTCTGAAAAAGTCAAACTCTCTCTGACCCAGTCATGTATATTAAAAATGAATGCAAGATTTGCAGAAGCGAAAAACATCTTGTGAATCCAAACTGTAACCAATTTGCATGATTAGTAACTTGTTTATTATCTCTTCTATTCATTCCTGCCTTTATTCATTCATTCACTCATAATTGGCATGTCTGCCCTCTACTGCCCACCAGGAAGCATGGCACATGACAGATTGAATCATTCATGCCTCTTGCTGAACTGTGCAGAGTGCTGTGTGTCCTTAGTTTCTTGAAATGAGCTCAGGGCCAATAACATGATTACCAAGTTTGCATGAACTTGGTGGAAGGCATTTGTCTGACATCTAGTCCTTGACAGCACCTAAAGAGTTCTAACAATCACAGTTCAGTGGGATAATTTGGTCCACTCAAAAGAAAATGACTGATTTTATTTGTACCAGAATGGCAAGAGCTGAGAAATAATGTGACAAAGGTAAAAGGAGAACATTGTTGGCCCAAGAGGTGAGCCCTGAGGCGCTCCATGCAATCAGTGGAGCAGAAAGAAAAATGTAATTAATTGAAACTGAAAATCTTATGTTTGACAGTTAAAATGAGAACGGGCTACGGGCAGCGACAGAGATACCAAACAAAAAAAGGCTCTGCCATGCCCATAGGGGGAAATGGTCATGATTAATATGTCATGGATTACTCGAACCAGTGGGGGGAGCTGTTCCATGTTGCTGAGTGAAAGGCTTTGTTTGATTTGGGTGATAGAGCAGTGTTGGAATATCACTTGTTTCCAAACAGGTCACCCTTCCCTCTTCTCTTCTCCCTAAAGCCTAGTCACAAGCTGAGGGAGAATACACCACTTTGTTTCCTTTGCTTTCATAATTCTGCTCCATTTAACTACAAACAAGCAGTCACTTTTTATGCCAGCAAATACAGAGCCCTCCTCAAAAAGGAGAGTGATGCAAATGTCAGACTTTTCACCTCGGTTTAATACTCTCTCAATTTCCTATCCTCAGAAAACAAGGATATTTACTTTATCTCTCCCTTCATCCCCTGTCCTATATCAATATACACCAGCCCTGGGATTATTTTAAGCAACTTGATCTGAAACTTAAGGAACTTAATCCTATCTTCTGATTTTCAGCCACCATGTGACATCATCTGTTAGAATCAAGTTACAGATGTTGGCCTCTGCGTCTGTTTGGATTTCTGTGAATATTTTTCTAAACAGGAAAAGATTTTTTTACCCATTATTTGGTCTATGTATAAACTGGTTATGAGACAGCTGCAGTGGGCATGAATGTATCCCTGGAACTTGCTCTAGTTCTACTGAATTACAGCTGTTTAATCGCAGGATTAAGCTACAAGAGGTAAAAGTATTAACTGCGGTTAACTAGATTCACTGCTATTGAATTCATGACTAGTGGATATAGAGGGCTCTTGTGGCATGAATTAAGATCATGTTTTACTGCTTTTAAGATGAATCCCAGTCGCTGTCCCCCTGAGGACCATGAAAACTCAAGTGCTGTCGGAGGTAAATCCACCTCAATTCGGTTTAACCACTTTTTTATTTGCTAAACATAGTCTGACATCAACTTTAATGGCCTAGATTTACAACATTAAATATACAGTGCCTACCAATGTCAAAGAGATGCCAGTAAGTCAGTGATGATACAACAGTTTTGGGGTGAAGTAAAGTTCACAGTTTTTTTCTGAAAGTTTAATTCAGCTTTCAACAATTTGAGGCTGCCCACCATCTAATTTGTAATGATGTTATTATTCTAGAAATAGGACAGATTAGAGGAAGGTGAGTTTGTTGGGTAATATGAAAAACATGTTATTTTCAGGCCACCATGCTAAATAAATAAATCAAAGCTGCATAAAGAAGTGTTGACCATAGGGAAAGAAAAACTCCACAGCAAAGAGCCTTTAGTATAAGCTTGTCAAGGTGGCACATAGTTGTTATATAAATGCAACAATTTACCATTGAACCTGTCAGCAAACAGCTGTCCTCATTGCAGGATTATCTATGAGGCCCCTGGGCAAACAATTGCTTTTGGGCCCCTAATGGACCCCACTATACAGGGAAGTTTCATCATTTCTCCTGACAAACCACATAGCACTGTAAAGCCTAGATGATTGGTTGACTAATAGATTGGCATAAAAGTAAGTTGGTAGCAATTCTGATAATTGATTGTTTACTGTAAAATGTTTTTTAAGCAAAAATACCAAAATTCCACTATTTGAATATGTTCATGTTTCAGGTTGTATTTATGGGTCTTTTCCCACAGTTGTTGACATTATTATCTCATATTTGAGAGGCTGAAAACATTTAGTGTTTGCCTTTTTTTACATGAAAAATATACTTCAATGATTATTAAAAAAATAGTTGCTAATTACTTTTCTATCGACAAATAGATTCATCCACTTATTTCGGCTATATACTGTCAGGTCTGGTAGTTTCATTTAAATAAGAAATTAGAATTAATTAAGAATTAATGTGTTTCTTACGCAAAACTCTTGTGGAGTAGAAAAAAAAAGATTCTCCTCTGAAATATAATGAGGAAGGAATGAAAATACTCAAGTACAGTAAAAGTACCTCAAATCTGAATTTAAGTACAGTACTTGAGTAAATACTCTAAGTGCTTAGTTACTATGAGACATAATTTAACAAATGTATTGTATTGGATTTGGCACTAGTTAGTGATAAACCTGTTCCAAATAGAATTATTTAACTCAATCTTAATATATAATTTAGATGTTGTTCATTATATTATAGTCATGTATTCACTTAGTATCAAGTTGAGCCTTTAATGTGATAGAAATCGTATAGAATAAGTCTGCTTTGGCTCTTGCTAAGTTTGTATTAACTTGTTATTAATGCTGTTAAAGGTGTAAAATTCGCGTAGCTAATTTTAGCAGGGCAGCAGACCCGCCAGCGTAGAGCTGAGGTGTTGTCTTTGGACTGAAATCCCACACCATATTTTGGAGTCTGCCTGAGCACACTCAGACAGCCAGGATCCAAACTTCCGTGTGGCTCCACACCCTGTTTTCCGGAGAGCCGGTGGAGATCCAGCCCTTCAACACGCTGCTCTCTTACGTCCCGTCCGTGAGCAGTGAGCTGGCCGCGGCGGAGATTTCTCCGTTTAGTCGGATCTTATCTTTTCTCCAACTGAGCGCTTTCTAGTCTTTTTTACGCACTTGACACATACCGGAGTAGTAAAGTCGGCGCGGTTTTGCTCAGTCGCCCGCAAATGTTTTTGTCCTTGCGCTGCGCCTCCGTGGCAATGGATTGATTTCAGTGTTTTTTCTCCGACCTCTGCCTCGACCAAGTTGAGAAAACAGTCTCTCTCTAACCTGCGGCTTTCTCTCTCCAGCTACATGTTTCATCCGGCCAGTTTTAAAACTACCTGGCTCCGGATGTTCCTGCACATTTTAGGACTTTGAACTTTTTTTGTCCCTTGTGCATTTACGGGAGGTGGCCCGGGGATTGTAAGGATTTCTTTTTTAAAAAGCTTCCCCGGGGTTCCTGAAGCCTGCAAAGATTTATTTGTGAAAAGTGATGGCCGAGCGGGGAGCTCTGTCGCTCCTCTCTCTCCTCTGTCTCACCTTTCTCTACACGGCGACCACCGCGGCAAAGCATGTCGACAAAGGTAAATACCTTTAAATCACTGTTAGTTGTCCTGCTGTATGTATGTTTGTTCACACCACGATTGAAGAAACTTACCTACAATGTATCACGAGTTGGGGAAAAAAAAATTAGAAAGACACGGAATGCAAGCTGTTGGCTCTGGAAATCAGACATGGAGCTAGGCAGCTAATTCTGCTGGGATTAGGTCAGCTTCTCCTTCACCATTTACGCAACTTTAAAAGTAGGCTACTTTTCCATAACGGGCACACTATTTACTCCCAGACCAGCCCTGTTTGAGGCTGTAAAGCAACATGCTTTCCCCCCTTCCTTTTGTCTGCATAGAGGCTGCTTATGGGTTTCTGTGTTTGTGCCTTTCAGATGATTCATAGACATGAGATAAAGCTGTTTCACATCACGTCTTTGGGTTGTGTGCAAGTGTATTTGAAATTCTAAAATATCACATTCGTTTGCTGAACTGAGATCATCCATCTGTCTGTGTTTGACTAGCTCAGTGGTCATGGAAATGCAAAGGATGGATGTAACTTGAACCTGACAAAAAAATGTAAAAAAATAAATAAATAAATACACTATGCAAAGAAGAGTCATTAGTGTTCACTGTCAGGTAATGAGCCAGCATCATCAGTCCAGCAGACATCTCATTACCTGGGCGTCAATACATGTTTAGCTGATGGATAAACAGAACCTCATTCATTTGCTTCTGTTAATTGTTTTGAAGTGAGGGCACTGCACTGCAGTGTGCACTTCGCTATGTCTTATTCCAACTGGTGGTGCTCTGTAGAGAGACATTACACTGATATTAGAGCTGAATTCTTCATATTAGAGGTATTGATTAGAGTCTGTATGTTTCAGCTTAACCCACCACAATCTGCTATAAGCACTCCAAGCTGTGAGTGCCGGCGATGAATTGGAGAGCCATGAGAAAAAAATGTCTTTCCAGCAGTCATTGGAGTGCACAGCTCCAGCCCTTATCACATACCCTATCGTGACAGTCATATCTTTATCATTTAAGCTGTTAGACGTTATCAAACACAGCAGCATGTGGTCTGGAAAATTGCAAATATAACTGACTCTTGTGCAACATGGCCCAGTTTTTTCCATCATTCTCGTGATATGCAAAATAGTTATGTGTGTGTGTGTGTCAAAAAAAGAAAAAGAAGGCAGTCCATGCGCCTTTTGAAAGCTTGTTTATTTGTGCCGGTTAAAAAGAATGAATTTGCAAAGAAGACAGGCCTCAGAATGACAGGCCTCTGCTAGCTGTTGGGGTCTCTTGCGTGTGGAGCCTGATGAAAGACCCTCTCCTAGAAGCACTCTGCAGTGGTGGAAGGGGAGATAGAGAGGGAGAGAGAGAGAGAGGGAGAGGGAGAGAAAAAAAAGCCCCTCCTTGGCTTTGCTGGAGATCAGTACAAAAGAGAGAGATGGGGGTAGGGTGAAACAGGCTGACTGTCTGGAAAGTAATAAAACCAGGAGATTAAGGGGACCAGGGAGTTCCTTTGGGAGCTTTGATTGATTCCAGAGAATTGGACTGGGACCCACACGCAGAGAGAGTCTCAAATTACTAATTGTGGGGTCCCCTTCTCTGAAAATATCTGTTTATTCAAAACACATTTCTTTGAGGTCCTGACTGTGGCCAGAACTTATCTTTATCAAAGTTGGCAGAGTTGCAACCGTAACTTAAAGAGTTGCAGTCTGGCTCATTTGGTTTGGGGACACATGTAATAGATAGTCTCATTTCTTTTTTTTGTTGTTTGTTTTACTTTGGATTAACCTGTTTAAAAAGTTCAGCCTAACTGCTGCTATTTTTACCACTTCCTTGTCTGTAGCTCTTAGAAGTTGTTGGAACTTTAAAAAATGCCCCAGAAGTTTGGTTTTTGTAAACAAGTGCCTGTTAGAGGAGTGTAAAAATCCATTTAGGCTCTATCTTATCTGTGTAATCCTGCTGGGAGGGAATTGTGTGCTGATTGTCTCCCTGAGGACAATGCAAATAACTCGCTGAAATGTGTAAACATTTGGCAACCCTGCCTGCTCTTACAGACCACTCTCTGGGGTTTTATCCTCACAGACCACCTCAGATGCAGCCTTACCCGGCGTTTATAAACAACTGTCGTTTTCTTTGGCGCATTTAAGGTCTTCTCTGTGTGGACTCTGCTGCTAAGAACATAATTTACCACCTTTGTGTTGTTGTGTTTGGAAATCCCAGGTGGTCCTGCATCCCCAGTGTGCGGGGAGAAGAAATAGGAATTCCAAAAAGCTGGAACTTATTCATCCTGAATTTCAAGAATAATTCACTCCTCGCCCTCATTTTACAGTGAAATCTGCATGCCAAGTGTAGTGAAAGGTTTCTGTGACACAAACGAATTTTACAACTTCATCCTCAGATCAAAACAGCTCAACCTTCTCCACTCATTCAGATCATATTATGACGAGTTGAGAGGGGACGTCATGCAGAGTCACCTGCTGTCTCTGCTGTATAGAGTATGCTGTTTACTGATCATTTATTTATGGGCTCCAATCGCTCATAAAGTCCTAATGACCTCCATCCACTGAGAGACGGATAATTGCACACTTGGCCAAGTGTTTGATTCATCTGCTTCACTAATGAAACCACCCCCATTAGGAAATGCTACTGATCTGCCGTCGCCCCTGATGTGGGAGCTCAGTTTGTTGCTTTTCAGTGTGCTCGGGTAGGAGATGGCATGGTGAGGTCAGCAATTTGAGACCACAGTCGAAAAAATAACAACTTGTTTGTGCTTTTGTTCCTGTTTGCTATTTCAGCGGCTAGATCTGCTCGTGCAGGGTTTGTAGGGGTTAAAATGACCACAATTACTGAGATAATTTGCAGTAACTGTCGCAGCAGTTTATCACATGTAATTGGCAGGAGGGAAAGGTGGATCAATATCCTCTGAATAGATTGAACGGCATCTGCTGTTGCGTTTCTTTGGTGGCTGGGGGTCAGCGTAATCATCTGCTTACAGCTTAAGCTTTTAGCTGACTATCTGAGCAACCAGTAGGACTACTGACTTATTTAATCTAACAAGGCTTGCCTGTCTGCTAATTTGCTGCCATATAGCGATTAAATAAAACAGAAGTGTATGCTGAACTGCAGGAAGTTGTATAGACATAGTGCAGTTAAACTATAGCAAGATCTCTGTTCTTTGCACCCTGGAAAAAATGCACATCTTGAAGCTTACATGGTTTCATCCCATTTCTCAGCATATCAAACTTTCACGCATCAGCTGTTAGTCAGGAGGTTTAATGTTTGCTCTCCAGATTGAAGAGATTTGAATTCTCCCTCCACACACTATACTATTTTATTCCAGTATTTTTCCTTATGTTTACTGATTGCTATTCAGCACGCTGTTTTAAAACTGTTACTCTAACCGGCATTGTTAGCCCCCCTGTGTGTCCGAGACATAGCCCGGGCCAGCTTGCCGGTTGCTCGTGGTAGCCAGGGCTGTTTTGAGTGGAGGGAAGCCAAGCCCGCATCATGGTCTAAAACCCAGAGCGGATCATGGACAAGTCCACGGCTTCTGCTGCCCCCCTGCTAAGATGAAATTACCTCTATCAGAGCTGCTTATAGTGTGGTGTGGTACAGAGAAATGTGACAGAGGTCTACTTCTCCTGTTTTTCCACCACAGCCTGTATACCAGCCTCTCCTGGGATTCTGATCCTGGTACACATTCATACATACTGATACTGGAGAAACATTAATATTGTTACATTTATTTTAACCATATTACCCAGCCATACAAGTTTCTGTTCGTAAAACTGTCCTTTGTATGTTTATGCACTGTGGGTGGCACCGCAGGTGGTGAGCTGAGAATTTGTCTGCAACAGTGTCTTTAAAAAAAAAAAAAAAAGATTGGTATTTTCCCTTAACAAAACCAATACATTCAGTATACTCCAGTACAGAAAACCAACTGATATTCACATTACAAGCAGCAGCTGTAAGTAGGTGTGACAATTGCCTTCTGATTTGTGGGGCAGGACAAATTTGTTTCCCAAAAGAAATGATGGTGTAAGAATCTGTCAGGCTCAGCTCAGAAGATGACAGTAATTGATCAATTGGGTTTACTCAATGAACATCCACTTTGCTGCAATTAATCAAGGTAATATGTTGGAATAAAAAGCAGAAAATTAAAGTTTCTAGTTTCCTAGCTCGGCTATTTTAATGTTAAAAGTTCCACATTTGTAACAGCAGTTCCCTGTTCACCAGTTTCATCATGACATTTTGTACTTGCAGAGAAGAGAAGCTCTTTTTTAACACTTACTCCTTCCTCTAATCAATTTCCTGGGGGGAAACCCTGGTCTCTGGACATGGGAAAACCCTTTCATTTAATGTGGTGCAAAAGGAGTTTAGGTGTTGTCCTGAACCATCAGCTCTCTAAGCTCTACTTTGAAAGCTGGCCTATGCCTTATTATCATTGGTCAGTTCACAAGAAGCATCTAACATCAAGTGTGCTCTTCTTAGAGGCAGAACTTCTCTCAGATTCAGAGGTGTTCCTGCTGTGCCCAAAAAGATGTCAGACGCAGCACCTTGCCAATCCGGCTTCTGTCTGTCTTCTTTGTGTCTGCCGGCCCTTTCATGTCAAAAACAAAGAAGGCTGGAAAACCTTGCTGGGAGTTTGAAAAAAATTGTGTCTAGGGGCCATAAAGCTGTCCATACTGCCCTGTGAGATGACTCCTTTGAGACTTCATGCTAACCCGAGGGACATTACATCAACAGTATTTTTATCTTTAACCGGAGACGTCGCTGGAAACATGTTTGCTTCACTGATTTCCACTTTTCCTGTACTTTTGGTTTTTAAAAATAGAACGAAATGCAAAATTTCTAATCCGCTGTGGTGCTGTTGTGCTCTCCAGGCTTCCCTGTTCTGCCGTGATTGAATGATGCTCAGGCTTAATGACCTCTGGGAGAGCAGAGTCTTTTTAGTTTCCTTGGAGCCGATGCACATTGTGCAACATTGTAAGCAAAGCATACAAAGAAGAGGCTGAAATCATGGGTTCGTGACAATAACATTGTAGTTTATCATCTCTGTTATTAAGCTGCTGTGCGCTTCAACTATAAGGTGATTTCTGCCATGCTCTGGAGAACTAAGCTGGTCACGGTCTGCTCCTCAAGCCTTGCATTTACATATATAAAATGTACAGTTTTTATTTTAGATTTTTAGCATAATTCCATGAGTGCATTTGGACATTGAAATGTATAATACAGTAACTATTTATAAAAAAACAATAAAATGATCTAGAAGGCATCTTATTAGGCAAAGTGCTGCACTGATATAATCTTATCAGTTTCTGTTTTTGAAACAAGGCATTACCTTTGGACCAAACATTGCTGCCCACATTTCTGAATCCTTCAATCATCAGTTTTTCTATGGGTTATTTTACTATGTGTATGTGCATTGTTGCAGTGGCCACTGTGTGTGAAGGGTTTATGTCAAACCAAAAGAAATAAAGTGTCATTCTCATGTGCAGATAGTAGTAGTTCTGTCAGACACAGCACACAAAATGGCTAAAAACTACTTTTAAGTGAAGATTGTGTGAATAACAAGCTAGTAGTCTTGCAGCATGACACGTTGTATAATATTTATGTTCTGCTAGACTGCAGTCACAGTTGGTCATGTTTTTCAGGACAGCGTGGCATTGTCCAGTCTTTAAACTGCATACAGAAGAACTGCAGGAACCAAGCTTCTGTGTGTCAGTGCACATCTCCTTTATAAGTGCAGCATGACGGCAGCAAATGGCAGTGCGTGTGTGTGTGTGTGTGTATTGACGCTAGATTTAAGTAGTGTACTGCAAGCAAAGAAGTATTTTCCCCTGGCCTGGCATTCAAGCAAAACCTCAAAGGAATGGGCTTCCAAAGGAATCATTTAACAAGCCTAGCAGGACAGTGAGGACTTTTTCCCCGAAAATTTTCCTCAAACTTTAGCTATTTTGGTTCTGCCGAGCTCCTGTCATGGTGTCTCCTGTTGGTAGTGGCAGCTGCATAGGATTATGACACATGCACGCTGTGCTTGTCAGATGAGCCTGGACTAATGAGTGCAAGGCTCTCTTATACACAGAACTGGTTTTACTGCCCTGGGAGGGGCATATTACATACATTTCCTATTAAAATGAGATGTCTTAAGCCATTTTAAATGTTTGAATTCTTATTTTCTAATTCTTCTGAACTTCAAAAGCTTTATTTAGTAAAAGGGCATAGTTCAAGTTACAGCAGCTACTGAGCAGTTAAGGAATAAGGCTTGGCTTATTTTATCTTTCTATCATTATTGACAAATCTAATGAAAACTCCATCACTAACAATGAAAAGCTAGAATTGTTGGACTTGCTGCTTTGGTTGAAATCTTTAAAAGCATATCTGAGTGTTTCTGTTGATTGTGAGAAAAAGGATGTGGGATGTCTAGTGGAATGTTTCAATATTGACAAAGAGATTTTCTACTGAAGCATTGTCTCACAAAGGCATCTCAGAACAGGTACATAAACCTGAAAGATAGTGACTTTTCACAAGGAAACAAAAGAGGGGATGATGTGTAATGATTTGAACAGGAAGCAAGAGCGCCTCAGAATGACAGATATAGCATAGACTTTATTCAGTGAGCGTAAGCTAAACAAGGAAGAAATGGAAATGTTAGTTGATGTTACCTTTTTGTAGGTTCATCAGCTGTTACTCTTAAGAACCTTAAATATAATTAGTGCAATTTATATTCAATGTAGTTGTGAGGTGGCGGGTCTCATGCCTGGCAGCAGTCCTGGCTGTAAATTAAGAGAGACTAATATTCTTCTTGAAAGACTGATTAATAACCTTCATTTGGTTGCAGTGTATCTGCTGGAGTTCCAACATCCTGCGGCTCTCGGGCATGAATTTATTCTCTGCTGTCTTCTTGGAGGATGTCCAGGGTGTGATGAATTAACCTGAGAGTCTTCTCAATGGTGTGGTTCGTGGTGTAGTGCAGCAGTTAAGTAGCTTGTGCTTCAAAGAGAATACAGGAAAAACAGGAATCAATGCAGCTTTTCCAATATAATGATTTTTGTTCATCGTTATTGTCCAGTATGGATAGTGCAATTTGAATCCTGTTACTCCCAACCCAGAATAGTTTTTTATGGATCCTATTGCCGTCTGTGCCCCAGCAATACACGTTCAGACTGAGGCTGATGTGTTTCATTCACCAAACTAACTTGTATTGTTGTTTCTGAGCGCAAACATTGTCATCCTCACCATGCTTGTCATACTACTGATGCTAGGTTTACCAGTATGTATACGGGGGAAAGATCTTCCACACTCACTCATAAAGTATTAGTCATCCATGTACACACACAGCCTCTCAGCCTTCATTCAGTCAAAGGAACTTATCATGTGCTGAAAGGGTGTGGGGGCAGTCAGTCACAGAGAGAGGATTGTGAGCACTGCTCAGTCGCGCTGGCTGCCATCATCTTGTGCCCGGCCTGTGGCTCTTGGCAGCTTTAGTCATGGTGGGATGTGTGTGTGCGTGTGAACTGGGTGGCATTTAGGCGTATGCTGCCCATCCGGGGCCAACAGCTGTCGCATCAACAAGTTAAGAGCTTTCCGACTGAACTTGCCTTTCCAGCAAAAAAAAAAGAAAAAGAAAAATGTTTACCTACTTCTCACCGTAGACGACTAAAGAAATTAGATCGCATTTCTGTGGAGTATTGCAACCTAGATATCATTGATCCATATCAAAAGCTTACACCCATTTTGAAAACAAAAATGGGGGAGGAAGGTATGCACTGGTAGTCAAGTACCTTCGTTATAATATTACGGTATTTTCAAAGTTCTTATTTAGTTAAAGACAAAATTACAAGGATTTGCTCACAGCCAGAATTGTAAAGACGTTGAGAAGTTGTGTGTGGTTTGGGTTTGTCAAGAACTCTCTCATTTCAAAATGTGTTAGGAACAGATTTTTATAAGTTTCTACAACGAAACTTTATGTTTCATTGAAAATATTGATGATGCATCAAGGCTACCAAGAGATTTAGTTTTTTTTACATGGGTGACTAAGTCAACCCTTTACTTTCTTGAAATAGTACCATACCCAAGTCAATACAACTGTTACCTACCAAGAGTTTAAATCATGGTGTCTGTTTAATAGTTGTAATGAGCTGCTACTAGATTTGTGCAAAACAGAAACAATTCTGTTTGAAGTTTAAGTATTTTTCTCCATTATTTTCTTTTGGTCTATATACAGCAGGAAACTGGTTTGTCTATTTTCGGTGGAAATCCATAGAAACCGGGGCCTTTCAGCTTTTTAAGCATAGGGTATGCAGAGTGTTCTGGCAAGAATAGTAAAGAAGGCAGCTATTTTTTTGTCCTACACGGTACTTTTCCCAGTTACAATGTCTCCAGCATGCAGCGCAGCCGCTTCCGGGATTGTTGAGTCTCAGACACTGGTTGAAACAACCAGGGTTTAGAGTTAAGATTACTGGGAGGCCCCTGCACAATGTGCTATATCAGCCAGGTACATCTTGAGCTCTTCGATCTAGCCTCCGCGGCTCTAACATTTTGATTCCACCTAAGGTGAATTTTGAAAAAATTCCTCCAGTATTAACCAATGTTTTACAGTAAATCCAAGCTGAAAACGATTCTTTAGTGTCTTGCATTAGATAGAGGCCCCTTCGGTGCTGTAGGGAGTCCCCTTGGCACTTTGGGCTTCACTGATCGCGCCTTGACTTCTCACTCCGGCGTTATTGGAGCCAGTTCTCTCAACTCTGGAGCTCATCCAAAAGCCTCAAAGAATAGAGAGGCAGCTGAAATGGGTGAAGGTTACAGCTTTAAGCCTTTACACCTCGCCATGATGTATGGAACTGGCCTCTTGATTCTGCTTTCTTACCCTTCACAGGTGCTGAATAAATGTCCTCAGCGCACTTACTTGAAAGATGACGGTGTTTCTCCTTTTATATTAATGTTACACAGCTCAAATACAAAATAAGCTCTGAGCTTGGCCACAGAAAATGCTAACTGCAATCTTGAAATTTTACTTTTACTGTACTACTGTAGTATGAATTTTATTGTTGATGAAAAATGCCAAGTCTCATGAGGGCAAGGCCACTGGCTGTACGCAGCTCTGAGAAAACGGGAGCCACTTCGACGGGTTTCTTTGATTTAAGACTTCCATTCAGGTTCTTAAAAATAATGGAGCTGGGTGTCAAGCTGAATTGTCTTTTGAAGTGGTCTAATCTTTTGAACTGACGTGATGACTATACCTCCCATGTGGGCTTATGTACCAGGACAATTGTACAGTAATAAAACGACACCCCAAATTCCTTTACTTTCACTTGCGTTTATCTTTTCTAATTTTAAGTGCTAGTCCATGACTTTGGGAAGATGATAATCTCTAGTGTGTCTGTTTTATGGAGTCTGATAAATTGGAGCTAGTTGGCTGTGACATGAAAGTCAAGTTAAGAGGAGTTACATTACTAATGGACTTACACAATACAAGGGAAACACTGTGTTCCTGCAGGACCTTATGACTCATCAGATTTCATGTGCACATTCCTGGAATGATCACGAGATTGTGTGAATAATTTTGTTCACTTTTCTTTGCTAACTTTTTATATAGGTGTAGCAGTGTTTCAGCTACTGTTTCATTGAGGCGAGCATAGAACTCTGAGAGCAGCATCTGGGACAATATAGTCTCTTGAGCTGCCCAAATGACAGATATGACCTTTCCTCTCTCCCTGTGTCTGATATGGAGGAGGAAGAGGAGGATGACAGTGAGGCAGATATAAGCTCCTGGAGTGAGGTGATCATCCGGGTTTGAAGGCGCAGAACGTGGGCAGTGATGGAAAGCAGCTGCATCAATTCCTCTGATCTCTTAACCACTGTCCCTTGAACTCCTGATTCCACTTTCCCCATCACCACCCCACGCTCCTGCAGCCCGTGACAGGTCACCCCAGCCAAGGCAACTGTGCATGGCGAGCAAATGGATGGCGGCTGGAGCACTCTGCGGAGGAATAGGCAGGCGGCAGCATTCCATCACAGGACCCAGACACAGATGTTAAGGCGTGAGACACGAGGGACGTGGTTTGGAGTGGGATGGGGTTGGGAGGGCCAATGGTGCAGAGGTTTCCTGGGCATGAGGCAGTACGGGTGGATAGCAAGCTAGTTGTTACCAACAGATTCTAATGAGGTGTCCTATCAAGAACCCAGGTAGGAGATGAAATACTAATGATCATAGTTAAACTTGTTCGTCGGTTTATTCCTCTTTTCAATCAATAAGTGCTAGGGATGAGGAGGTATATGTCGGGGAACACAGTAATTGGGTATTTCTTCCAGTTTCAGATTTAAGTGTAGTTTTGAACCCTTGTGTAATAGGGCTGCAACTAGATTCACAGTGATTATTACTATTGATTTCCATTTTTTTAGCAGTTGATAATAGTTTATAATTGTAAAGCTATAACTTCCCAGAACCTACAAGATACTCCTTTTAATTTACTTGTTTTGTCCAACCAACATTACAAACCTAAGGATATTCTTTTTACTTACTGTGATTAAAAAAAAAAGTAAGAGAAAAGCAAAACTCACCTTTGAGTAGTTTGGAAACCAGAAACGACAGTTTTGCTTTTTGATAATGACCAAAATGCTTGATTATCAGTATTGCAGTTGATCAATTGTTTAATTGACTACAAATTACTTCAGTCAGTAAGCCATCTTAACCAAATGGGGAACATAGAGACTTGAGAGAGAGTTGACAGGTGGCAGCATGATGCATGATTGTCATAATCTTGTGGGTAATGCACAGAATTTTAATTTGATTCATATAAACAATACAGTGAAATTTAAATTACCACCATTTATTTGATAAGCCCAAATTCAGCAGAAGCTAATAATTTACTGATAAAATGAGACTTGCCTATCAAACATTACCTTTCAAACACGAACAACAGTGGGCACCGGAGCCATGTAATAACTATAAAGCAGAACCATTATTTAGAATATGAGTGTGTATGTCTCTCCTGTGAAGGGCAGTAAGTTCTTTGTATAACCTTTTTTCCTTCAGAAAAACAATAATCCAAGTGCTTGAATTATTGTTTGGAGAAAAGCAAAATGCTTTTTCTGCTTTCATACTCTTACTTCACCTGGAGTGGCCTGCAATTAGTCCTGAGGCAGTTGGCATGTCATCTAAGCTTTGTACACCTGCTGAACAAACTAATTGGGGCGTATATAATAAACACACACACACACACATATACACACACAACTTCGAAAGAAGATCCTAAATATGTCCTTCCAGTCTGTTTTGCAGCTATATGTCGTATAATATTGTAGGAAGTGTAAGTCTAAAACGAAAATTCACTCCAACATTATCCAATTCATGCAGGTGAGTTAGCCTTTAATCTGGGTTTGCTCTGGCACCTCACGGTCCAAACCAGCATGAAGCAACAGTCTGTCCAGCCAAACATGTGAATTTCCCATCACTTGAAATCCAAGTTGCACTTTCTCATTTCTCCTCAAAAGAAGATGTTGTATGGTCTTGAGTTATAAGAGTAGGTTTTATTAGGCCGTTGAAATTGTGGGTACTGTCATGATGACAGGACCTTTATAAATGAAGCCCAACCTAATGAGCCCTGAATCAGTGGAGCCCTCCCTTCCTTCTTTTTGTCCCTTCCCATCTCATTGGTGCCACTTGCATTCTAGCCTGGCGGGTGAGTCTCAAATATAAATGCTCACGCACCCTTCCGGCCCTAAGCGTCTGTGTGGTGGGGGGGCTAGGGTCTGAGTGCTCCCTGGAAGGCATGGCATACCTAGCGACGGGCTGTGGTTCGCCCTAGCACTGGCTAAGGCTAGTAATTAATTTCTAATGAGAGAAACATGAATTTCGCATTAGCTAGCCCCTGGCTCTAGCCTTATTACGCCCCTTTTCCCATTTTAGCCTTTCTCCCACAGTGCAGACTCTGTAAAAACAAGAGGCCATGACAGCCTCCTGGCCCACCGTGCTTTCGAGGCAGTAGCGCCTATATCTCTACAGATGAGCCGAGAGTGGATTTTATGGGTTGTCTTTTCTGCTAGTCCCACACACATACCTGTGGTTCATGTGCATGCTGTAGAAGCTAATCTGTGGTGTTAACTCTTTAACACGCAAATATAAGAAAATACAAATCGCTGGTTTTGAAGATGTGAGAGCTCTTCTTGGCCCTACAGCATACTGCCATCACCTGCTCTGGGGAAATTCTATTTGTATCTGCAGCTGAAGTTTTGTTCATCACAGGTCCCATCTAATTCCTATTTTTGTATTTTCTAAATGCTCAAAGGGAATACCCTGACATTTGGGGAAATCTACTTATATGTTATCTCACTAAGAGTTTTAACTCGAGGATCAATAATAATTTGAATTTCTATGCATTTATTATGGAGATAGTGCTTTGACGCACTTGGCTTATCACAGAGGCTAGCATGAAATAGCCAGTCCCATGCAACAAAGGAGGATTGAGCATTAAACTCAAACACGATTTGCAAATACTAACAGCCCGAATGAACCCAACAGTCCGAACGAAGTGAATAGCCAGTGTGTGGGCTATTTCAAAGGCACTCACGAACGTGTCAGTGACATGATGGTGTTGCGCAGCCAAAACTTTGTCTCTTGTAAAAGAAGATTTCTTACCGGTAGAGCACAGTCTTCTCGTCATCAATATTAATATACTATGTAATGTACCAGTTCTTCAGATGCATCACCAAATAACGTTAATTCCTTTGAAAGTAAACTGAGGCATCATCTAACATCCTCCAAAAATCATTTTAGTTAAGGAACAGAAAGTTTCACCTCCTATCCAAAGATACTTAATTAAAGCACTGCATCCGGGTGTTGTGGGTTTCTTGGTCAATGCGGTGTGTCTGTATCGATAGATTTGAGGGAAACACCAGGTGAAATGTGTGTGCCATTAGGTGGCCAGACCTCGTGTCCTCCCGCTGAGCAACAGTGTTTCAAGCCCTCCCTTTCTATTTCATCCACTTTGAATTATGCCCAAGACTTGCAATAGTTAAAGGCAGGAAATGTCTGTACTCATAATAGAGTTGCGTAGGATGCCTATTGTGTTCCTAATTGACCAAACTAGGTTGAGTGATAAAATATTAGATTTCTTTTTAGCATGTGTTAGTTTCAAAGGTAGACTGTGGTGTGGGTCAAAAAAAGGTGCAGCTACGAGGCAGTATTTATTGTATAAATTTAAGATTTTTTGGGGCTGTTTTATTATGTTCTACTCACCAGTTTGTGTGGAAATTGAGGCTGCAGTTTGAATCCATAACTCGCCCTAGTGCATGTACTTCTGTTTACATGCAACATATAGTACAAAAGTACAAAAATGTGCTGTGAGAGAACACCTGATTTGGGTCTGTGCTATGGAAACCAGTGGCACCCTTCAGTTAACTCTGTCACTATTTGTTTAACCCTGTTCAATATTGTTAGATCATCATTTTTCTCTCATGGAATGCAGGCGTGAATTCACAACTGTATAGAAAAGCACGTGTTGTCACCCAGCCCCAGGAAAGTTGTTTGGTTCCTTGAACGTGGACTATGCTGCACGTGAGCTGACTTTAAATTCAGAGAAGATTGCAATGTAGTTGATTTAGGGTTATTTCTACCACTCATTAGACAAATTCAATGTGTGTGTGTGTTTTTTCCTTAGTCATTAGCTTTTCTTCCATGAGCATCTGCTACCCAAGGTCAAGCAGGGCGCTAATTCATACACTAAGAATCAAATGAACTAGCTCTAAATCGCCTCTGGTTCTAATGTTGTGGACTGTAATATCTGGGCCCAACACTAAGCTTCAGTGAATTGATGTCAGCGATTCCCCAGATTACGGATAACCAAGCAGGTTGTAATGAGGATCTTTCCCAGATTAACTCCAGGAGTCCAATCTGAGTGGGCTGGCTTACTCTCCTGTATCATCCCAATCGTCCTCCTTACCTGGGATTTACTAGCATAAGGAAAGGGAAATGAGGATCAGAGGTGGCGATAAATCCTGCAAGCAAAGCCCTCAGAGAAAATGAGATGCACATATGGCATCGTCAGTCACCAGCCCCTCGTGTCCTCGCTCCCCGATAAACTGATTTTTTATTGCCTAGGTGATGGGAGGCGAGTCCCTGAGTGGAGCTCATAACCAATGCCACTGTCAGCTTGGCCATGCTTTCCCATATTAATTCCTGTCCGCAATGACACCTGATTAACAGCTCTGCAAATGACTTGGTTTTGGCATTTGTGGCATGTGAAGAAACAGTCTAGTGAGCCATCTCCCTGTCCCACCATCTCCAGTGACAGGCGTTACAGTCCGGCACCAAGAGTCTTGCACCACGCCACCAGCCCACTGTGTCCATGCACTGTTAGGTTTCCTAAGGTCCCAGTGAAGATTTGCAAGCAACCAATGAGAATGATGTTGATTTAGATCTGTTTGAGACCCTGTGAGGAAATATGAACCACTTCTTCTGCTTCATCACTTTGCCCATGCCTGCATGCCAAGGACTAGCTTTTAACCCCAACTGTTCCGGATGCGGTACTAAATGTGTTTATTTGAGGGATGCAATTTGATGTTGTGGTGTAACTGGCCCCAAAAATAACCAAATATCTGTGACCCAATGGGTGCTCCATTGAGATTGTGGTTGAAAGTCGCCCCAGTGGGGCACAAGGTTTTAAATCATGCCTGTGGGGGGCCAACCCCGCCCTCATCCTCACACATCACCTCCTCTCAAGGCTGTCAGTCTCCTACAACGAACACAGGTGCACCACACACAGCCTGCCTTCCCTCTTCCTTACACCCTCCCACTCACTCCTCCTCTGGCCGGCCGCCCCTGCTTTCCACTATCACCACTGTGTTTGATGTTACCACTATTCTCGCCGTAACCCCAACACCCTCAATGTGTAATTGTATTAGATCTGCCATGGTGGCGTTATTTGGTCAGTTCTAACTGGGTACTAGCCAAAAGGCTTCTACATGTACCTGCAACCTAAGATATTAGCCGAAGTATCTTTGTGTTTAATTTATTTGTTATGGTGCTGCGGCAGTTGTGGTCTTGGGCTGAGTTCTCTAGTACCAAGGTATGTGATTATTTTTATTAAAGACCCTTCTTTCCTAATTCCCTTGTTCCATCCTCTTTTAACAGGCGAAGCAAGCGTTGAGCTTTACATTAAAACCCAAACCCCCAGCAGTCCTATGTTGTAAAGTGAGGAACATTGGTGCTTTCAACTCACACACAACATACGTCCAGACAGGAAGATGCTTAAGAACCCCAACACACTTAAAATACTCTTGAAAATTTATTGGACTTTTGTCAGTTGTGCCTATTAGCAGCTTATCTCCCCATGAATGCGCTCAGTGTGGAAAAATATTTGGATAATAATAGCTTTTGGCCACACCATAAGGAAAACTGTCATTATGACTGAATATCTGTTTTAAGTGTGTGTATCCAGGCCAGTCCAGTCAGAATCTAGGTGGTGGCTCATCGCGGTAGCATATATAGACCACCGTAACAAACTGAGATAGAGTTTACAGTGGAATCTCAGAGCTTCTAGTGGCACAATATCACAATAAACATCCAATTCCAGGATTTAATTGTATCTACCCTTTGTCCTCATCTAATCCTCTCATCAACCAACGGAGCCCCAAATTCCTTTGTGGGGCCTCCTGCGCCCGCCCGTCAGGAGTGATAACTTGTACACACACAGTTTTGCTCCTGGAGAAACAGTGGGAAGAGGACCGGGAGAGAAGAAAGATGGTGCAGAGGAGAATTTGAACAAGACTGCAGAGGCACAGTGAGAGAAAGAACTGGCCTTTACGATTACGCACGCATCACAACCTTGACGGGCCACATTAGATCTCTTTCTCCATAACCAAACCACCAATAATAATGGCATGCCCCTCTAGGGCTCTTTTATTTTCCCTCCTCTCAGCCTTGCCCCTCGAGTATGCTTCTACCCTTTCCTTCCCTGTCCCCTGCCTCCCTACCTCCATCCTATCCTACTCCCTCTCCTCTGCTTTCAGCTGCAGATCATGCAGCCAGGAGCCATGGCAGGTACATCATCATACAACACACACAGCCCTGCAGCAAACTGTAAACAGGGTCATCATCAGACAGACAGATCCACCTGCCTGAGAAAGAGCACGTAGTGGAGTGTGTCGGTTTCCTGCTTTGTGTTATTCTAGTTTCATGAGCATATTAGCTTTTGTTTTGTCGCGATAGAAGCTTACAGACAATGACAAATGAATGACAAATAAATTTGTAGAGAAAAAGAATAAATAAAATGGAGTGTATTATAAGCTATTGTTGACATTTTCCAATGCACAAATGGAAAAGAAGGATGACATTATTATGTCCTGGTTGATTGTCACTACAGTAAATTGTATCTGGTTATTTGATAGATAATAAGTCCCTAAACAGCAGCTCTCAACTCTAAACCCCTTTAATGTTCTTTGGCTCAGACTACAAGATTCATAGTTTATTATAAGTTTTATCTATCAGTAAGCCCAAGAATCCACACAAAAGGGGAAAATATTTAACAGCGCACACAGTTGCAACGATCTGCAGACGTGACAGTTTAACAGCAGTCACCAGCATGGACTGGAATTGTAATCTGCCAGTCAGCCCAGACGGGCATGTGAGGTGTGTTAGACACCAAATTATCATGTTTATTGTCAGCAACTTTTGCAGCCACTTGACTTGAGCAAAATTAAAAACAAATAAACATCTCGATTACATTTCAATTCCACACTTCATCTAGATTTATAAAACGCAGTAAACAGTATATGTTTTATCAGTCAACCCTTCTGTTATATTTTGACATTGATTGTACAGGAAGGACAAACAAATATGGATGAAAAGAAATTTCTAAAAAGAAGTTGACCAAGCAATCTGTGTTGGATTCCATTTTTATCCCGAGAGAAATGAATGCCTGGTGATAATATAACATTGAATTTAATATTACATAGTTAATAATAGTTGGCTAATTGTATAGCTTCTTCAAAAGTGTACTTACGTGATAATCGCTAATCATGCGTATGGGCTGACTGGGTGATAACATCAACATGCTAAACACAGCACATGTGACATTTGGAAAGACACTAACGCCACTAACTCTCTCACCACGACAAAATGGTAGCATGCTGTATGTAAGAAATGGGAATTAGATGTGCAGTATAGCACCATCATGCTGTACTGTTAATCCTGAGCTACCATTGGCTTCCAAAAATCTAATTCTGCCTAGAGATTACACGTCTTCATTATCTCACTATGGCAGACACTAAAGCAGTATAAAACTGTTTTTATCTAAGGTAGAAAAGTGGAGTACATATGTCTGTTAGTACAAAAGGACTGTAAATCTTTCAGCTTAATATTATTTTGTCATGCCCTGACAATTAGATTTGTGACCCGGGTTGTGGTGTTTCCTTTATTTTATGCATGCTCCAATGAGTCAAAATCTATCCAGTGCCACGAATTATGTGCCACTTAGGAGACTTCCATTGCAGGTTGTAGTAGTTGTTCTGACAAAGTGGCATCTTCATATTTGGTGGCTGCAGTCACAGATTTCTTGAAATTGTGGTTGTTTTAAAGCAACAGCGGTTCTCATGTCACCTAGTCCCGCTGGCTTGTGTTTGTGTGGTGGTAGTATATTTCTCCTTTCAAAAGACACTACCTAACACATCAGGGCTCATAACACCAGAAACTGGGTCTGCTGATTCCCTTGCTGCGGATTGTCACAGCAGTCAAAAGAGAGTACATAAAAATCACGAAAACGTGTGGGTGGTGGGGAGAAGGACCCTTGGTTGATAGGATTAAGGACAGGTTTACAACACTCATATAGGAGAAACCATATTTCCTGTCTTACTTATGTGGATTTCATCTCTCATCCGCTTCCAACTGTATGTCCTTCACTGTATTTCATGTAGATTTAATGTAGATTAGAGCACTACATGCAGCAATGCTTGCTGAGCAGAACAACACTATTCCTGAAGTGATGATTTTGCATAGGGGAAAGAATACAACTGTGGCCTTAATAGCTTGTAGTTCAGTCAGGAGGTCTCGGACTCTGCCAATTGGCATGATCAAACCTCACTGTACAGTATCTAGTATGAAGCCAGAGTCAGCCAGTTTTGTGTGAAAACAAAACAGCCTAAGCGCCATTTAATAATTGGTGACCTTTCTTAACTGAGTTTACAGCAATGCAGTAGAGACAAAACCTCTTGTGCTGCTTAACTATTTGGTGTGTCTGTGGTGGTGAAGACTAATTATGACTTAACACCACACAGAGGATCTCAAGTAAGAGGGGACAGCCATTGGGGGTCCCAGGCCTGTGAAGCGTGCTACCGGCCCACCGGAACCTGCCTCTCATTCTCAGCATCCTCCCCCCACCTTGGTGCTTGCATCTGTCTCCTGTCATCTTATTAGATCTCTTTTCTATGAGACATGGGGAAAGGCCATTGGAGCCCAAGATGGAGGCAAGGTGGCTGCTTGCCTGGCTACTGAGAAGGTGCAAATGGAATAAGTGTGGAATGATTCATCTAGCCTAGAATTATATTCTTTCAGAACTGGGGAGACCTTCCATCTTCCGCTTAGAAATGTCTGGCTCAGAGGAAGAGAGCAGGCTTTATGAAAGCCCCACACCTAGCAACCATCATGCATATGAGAGGTAAACAAACTGCAATATCATCTCTGTACAGCCAGCCATGGGAGAGGTGCTGTTCGAGATGTTTGACCACATGGATGATAAAACTCCTTTTCAAGAGGAGAGCAGAAATAAGGAATTTTAACTTCCTAGCATCAAGGGCCCGTTGAGCTCGAAGCCATGAATCACTTCTAGCGGAATGTCAGCCATATCCAGCTGCAGACACCCCACTCTGCTGTTTGTTTCTTACAAAGAGGGAAGGGGAGGCAGCTCAGACAATTTTTGACTCTATAGAGTCGTCTTGAAAATTGTAAATATATCCACTAGGAAGCTGTGTGATTCTTCTGTCTTTGCTTTTCCCCACCCGTTGTTGTATTTAATGAGCCTATTTACATTCATATTGAATTTGGTTGGGGTGCTACATGCCCCAGCTGTCATGGACAGGCCAGACTCATTTCCTTTGAGCAGCTGAACACATATCCATTTGTACTAGTCTATGATGAGATAAGGAGAGGTGTTCTCCTCAAGCAGTGGGTAAATGTTGATGTAAATTAAGACGCTGTCCACTGTTCCATTTCAGTCGGATGATATAAACAGTTAAATATGGTTCTCCTTTAATGTCATATTGTGCCAACATAAGTGATGGTTTAGTCACAGGATTGTGGGTCTGCAGAGGATACATTCCTGTATAAATCCCAGTGAAAACGACCAGCTCTGATTGATAATAAAATGCCGAGGCTCGGGTCCATGGCATTTGACAGCACACTGCAGAACTAAGAGACTGGAGCAGGACTTTAAGATAGCGCGAGACTGCACCCAAACACTCCCGCCTTCTCAAACCTGGGATCGTCCGCGCATTCTCCATCCAGCCCTCCCGGAACCCTGGTTAGTAAAATGATACCAGAGGTATTTGTCCACCAATAAGCACTATGCCTGGTCAAGTGCGCCAGGAAGACAGGGGTCAGGCCTGCCTTCCAACTACGGCACTCATCCACTTCCTAGTAAGGGTCTCCCTAGCCACCAGCTACAGGTCGCCATGGAGACCAGGACTGGGAGCAGAGTGTGTTGGGGGGTCGGGGTCATTGAGAGCAGCAGATAACCATTAACAGCCCATTCCATGGCAATTATAATGACCATCCCACTGGCTCGGAAATCAGGGGCCTGAGAAAACAGACACAGAGCTCACCTCTCTGAGACCAAGCGTCACAGTGGTACAGAAAATACCTGAGGGCTGAGAGGGGGAGTTGAGATGGTTTGTTGTGGTTGGAAAATGGTGATCAAAATGCCTGGAAAGCTATAATGAAAGTGATTAATGGTCAGGATGATGGAGATCGTACAAGGAAATAATAGTTTTCATTTGTATAAGTATCCGTCTATACAGAAGTCTGTCTCCTGGTTATTCAAGGACAGTATAATTGACAAGAAGGGCATACATAGCTCCGCCTCTTCACCTTTCTTCGCTCATACTCAACACCTTGACTGCCACCCATCGGGCTATGCTAAGAGCAATCACTTGTCTAACTTGTTAGGAACGCTGTTCACATTGCAAATAAGGAAGCTCACACATGGGCTTGTAATCAAATCTGAGGTCTGCTTTGCCCTCAGGGGATTTTCAGTCAGTCACAGCTAGTGCTCAGCCACAGCTGCTTAAGTGCCGTAGACCAAACTACCCATCTCCCGGCCTCCCTCGGCTAGGAGGAAGCTCTTCCATGCTGCACAACTAAATGTATACACCTGTGCACAGTACAAATCCAGGCAAATAAAATGCAAACAAATGTCACACAGATGCCTATGTCTTTAACACGCCTGATGTAAGGTATAGATACACATGACACACATACACATACACACACATATAACACACTGCACACACACACACAACAGAACAATTAGGTACACAGACAAAAGATTATTGCTACACCATTCAGTACAGGCTTTTGTGCTGTTCTTCTGACAAGTATGTTGTATAAAGGCTCCTCAGCTCTCTCAGTCTCAGTCTGACCATGTTTCCTTTAGTCTACCTACATTCATAGGACTGACACCATACCTTTATCACACAGACACACCTGAACAATACTAAGGAGGAATTCCCGGCAGCTCTGATGCAGACAGCGGTAGTGTGATCATAAATAGCTTTAATTACCTGGTGTTTTGAAGTAAGTGGATTTTTATGAGAAGCTATATTAAAACACCTGGATACATGACAGATTGTTAGTAGAGGGGGCATAAAGTTGTGAAACGGTGGTGTAATGTATTTAATTTATTTTAGATATCTCCATGTCTCTTACCTGGATACATTGTATATGGTATGTATTTAATATGATTTTGACAGGATGGGATTGACAATGATATTGATAGATCTAATTGGTAGTTGTGGATGGCATTTTAGAACTTTGGGGTCCCAGTATTTATGTACCTGGGTCACCCAATAAGATATATAAAACTACTGCATATAATAAAGTTTACTTTATTTCTGTGTATTATTAACATAGAAGGTTGTTGTATTGCATCATCCATTGTTGTTAAAGGTGCAGTCCAAAGGAAACGAAAGGTTAATCCAACTGCTACAGACTCAAAACACCACACTGTAACCTGTTACATATATATATTCTAAACTGATCATCTTTGTAGACAGAGTCCCTAGAAAAACGCTGAATTTGACATCTAGTGCTTAATTGTTTCAAAAGAATACTTAGAGATTGGAGAAAATAGGCTTACATTATCAAGTAAAGTTCCATTCATAAATAGTTTATTTAGAAAGCTGTACACAGCCAACATAATAGACCAGACCTTGACATGCAGTTTGGAAAGAATAAATTGATAAAGATGGAGTGATAGCCCTTCATTTATTATTATCTGAAACTCCGAATATTGCCCAATTTAATTGGTATAAGTATCTGTGCAAAGCTTCCTTCTAACATTTTACCAATACATATACACTCAATACACAACCGGTGACTAAAATACTAGTCCCCGCCCTCCGCCATTGTTACCTCAGATCTTTACTTAATGCCTGGCTACAGTGGGTCCAGTTAGTGACACAGGCGGTGGTTGTTGTTATTCCAGACATTCATGCTGAGGGTCGCTTATCTCTGTGTGCTGGCGGCACTCCCTAGCAGCAGTTCAAGCCACCCATCGACCTTATCCTATTATGGGTGCTTACCAGTGCTCAGCCTCCTCACAGGCATGCAGGGTCACTGTGTCCCACTCCTCTTAATCCCTCTCTCTCTCTCCCCTCTCTCTCTCCTGGCTGCAATTTCATTTCATCTCTTGCTCTCCTTTGCTTTACCTTTTTCCTGCCTCCTCCTCTCTTCTCTGCCTCTATAATATCACATGGAGAGGCTATCACCTAGGAACCATCCTCTCCTTGTAGGCTAATGTAGTCCGGAACACAATACACACACGCAAACACACTAAATGCACTCTACAGAGTATACACACCGAGAGAGTAGCTCTTACTAGCGCCATCAAGGCCAGACTCCTCAATTAATTTTGTCATTAACTCTAGAACTCCATTATCACAGCGCTTGTTGTAAATGCTATGACGCCTCACCCTCACGGATAGGGAGACACTGCCAACAATATTGGCGTATTGGTGTACACACACAGTATAACATACATAGATGCCAATTCTGTCCTTCCTCTGACATCCATTTACATCCCAATGATGGAGTGTAAATCCTCAGGCACCGCGTGGGACCTTCACCCTTTCTTGTGAGCACATGTTCAGGTTCGCACAGCCTATCTGCTACCAGATAGGGGGAGGGATGAGGAGGGGTGATGATAGGATGCCACGCACGGTGGAGTAAAGCAAATAAGAAAAGAGAAGCAGCAGAGTGGTTATGAGGAGAAAGCGTATGCCACAGAGAGAGCCTATGAAAGAAATGGAGCCAAATCCTGGCCAGCCATTCCTTGTATTTTATTTTATTTTTTGACCTCTCACCACTTGATAAAAGTTGCTGTGGCTCAGGCTAAACGTGGGACCCAGTGGTGAAGTTAAGCCATCAGGACTTACCAGTCTATTTCCCTCGAGGGAATCTGCTTGGGTTCCAGCTCTCATGCCTGATACCCTCTCCTAAGGCTCACACTTGTCTGTCTCTCACACCCCCCCCCAAATGATCCCGCCACAGCAGTCATGCAAGAGCAACCCCAATCTACCCTGAACCCGGCTATCCTGTTACGACTCTGACCGTGATGAAAGTGATCTTGTTTAGTAGAAAGGGATAAATCTTTTCGTAGTTCAATTCTTCCAGGGTTTGAATCGTAGATAGTGCTTGATTTCGGTATGAGCTTTGAGGAATTACTGATGTTCCACTTCATTCTGCTTCATCTTTCCTTGCTTTAGTGGGTTGGTTATCCTGACTTAAGATTTTCGTTTTTTTCTTTCTTTGCTTGTCCCCAAACAAAAATGTGCCGTGGTGCATTTTAGGTTTTGAGTGAGCTGTGTGGATTGAGTATTCTAAGCCCATGGCTTATGGTTGAGTCTGTCTACAGCCTACAATGCTGTTTAGATTATCCTCAGCATTGCCCCGGAAGAGGCACCACGGTAAAGGTCTCACAAGTATTTATTTAGGGTTTGTGTATATCCCTAGAGACTTCTTGTGTTGAATCTAAACTCAGGATCTGTCGCTTGTCTTTCTCTGTTCTACTTTGGGAGTATATAGCAACCAACTATACTTTTAAGAATGTGTGATTTAGCTGAAATTCGGCATCTCAGTATCAAGACGAAATGCCAAAATGAAAGAACATAAACCAATAGGTTAGACAAACACATTCTGAAAACCCCTCCAAGTGCACTACTGCACCTACCAGAAATGTGCACTTACTCACTGCCATCTGACATTGTTGGCACTATACAGCATCCCCTAATCCATACTTTAACTCATGGGGTCCAGCGCGCTACCATCCCAGGAAAGTGTGCCATAGCTTGTTGTACCTCTGTCGGTACATCCTCATCTCGTGTCCCGATCCGGGTGACCTTCCCAGCATGTGCTCTGTTTCTTGTGCTTGACTGTTGTCCTGTTGCTGCTTCTTTTTCTCTCATCCCTCCAATTTAACCATTCCTCCTTCAACTGTGCCACTGCTCACCTTCCGGCGAATTGCTATACAGAGAGTATATTTACATGTGTTTTAGTACTCACTCCTTTTCTAAACCCCAACCCAAACCCGTCCCTGTCCTCCTGATTGTTGCCTAGAAAATTCGCTAAACATCATTTCATATCCCGTGGAGTCATTGACACGCCTGCAAAATATCCATTTATAAATAATTCATTCCCCAGGCAAGACTCCCTGCTTGTGAACTGCATGAGTGTAAAAAAGGTTAGGGGTTGAGGGGTTTGTGGTGGTGGTGGTGTGATGTGATATATGCCAGACATACAGGGTCAAAATATACTGCATATAACACAATAACTGACTTTATATAGTAACTGAGATGGTTTAGAAGATGTAGATCATCAGAGTTCAATACGATTACTTAACGAGTGGCTCCAGCAAACCAGTTCTGCCTCTTCCCTATTTGAACTTTGTATCTCCCTTCCCTGGTACAGCAGTACTAGTCCAGCCAGGAGACAACCCAACATCCCAACCATTCAAAACCCTCTCAGCCCCAAAGATTCTCTCTCATCTTTCTGCATCAAGAAATCTAGGGGTTGGATCTGGGATTGTGCATGGATCTAATACCTGCCTCCCAAAGTATTTTGCTTCCTTGATTTGGCTGGGACATGGGATTGCTGAATGCTTTTAATCGCCCCTGTCTTACTGACGTGCGGGAGCCAAGCCTTGAAGCATCTGAGGGGCCGAGAGATGGAATAGATGGTACAGGAGAGACAGTAAGTGGAAGCCAACTCAAGAGTGGAAAACTGAGACCAGCTGGCATCAGACAAATTCAAGTGAAGTTAACATCGATAGACATTATTTGGTAGTTAGTTTTTTTTTTTACTTTAGGGAATGTGAGTTAGAGTGGAGGAAGGTGAGGACAGATGGAAAAGTGAAATGCGTCATCAGTTGTTTTCGTCAGTAAATGTGACTAATAGTATATATATGCGTGTGCAAAAAGCTTCCTGGTCTTTTACTTTATCACAAGTTTTGCACTCTTCAGGGTCTGTTGTTATGCTTAATACTGCTTTGCAGTTAACGCGTGTACATACTGGTTTGCCTTTATTACGCTGACTCCATGTGGGACTGGTGGAGGTTATTGCATCAATGGTAGTCTACCAACTTAGATGCTCAAATAAATTAAATTTCTGCCACTTTTGTATGAAGCCCATTGTTTATCAATTTGTAAAGCATCTAGATACTTTTTGCATATTAAAGTTCCTCCAGTAGACTGTCGGCTGCTGCCGTTATAATGACTTTTTGTTCAATACAAGTATATCTCTAGTCGCTGCAAAGCAGCTAAGTCTGTTCCTTAGACTTTACGCGTTTCCGCTAATGAAACATCCGATAGCTGCACAACTCTCATCGATCGAGCTATAGAAAAGCTTCCATAACAGCATGTAAAGGAACGATTTATTAGATTTTATACACAAACCAGCAATCTCAGATTTTGATTCTGTTACAGAACCTTGTTTTGTCAAGACCTCGGCCACTATCTGGCCCAGCCCTTTAGCAATAACAGTGTTTTCTGTTTGTCTGAAGTTTGAATGAGCACCCGTTCAACAACACACACATACATTCTAGGCTCCGGCCCACAATTCAGAGTTAAAATAAATGTGGCACAGGGAAGAACTGACGAAAGCACTGTGGCTGCAGGAAGGCAGAGGCCACTTAATGTTTAGCGCCCCATTTTCACCCTCCGCCTCCACCCATTCTAATGATGCCATATGAGAGAGAGTCTTGACGGATTAGCCTCTAAGCTGCAGCGTCTAATTGCGTTTCTTCCACCAGCGCCATATTAGGTCGATTATTCATCATCATGCCTCCCAAATAGTCCTTGTAATAGGCTGCTGTGAAAATAGGATGTTTCGATCCTTGCCTCCCGGTGTACTATTGTCTCTACCAGGAGAGGATAATGCGGAGGTTTCACTGTTGCAGGATGGTGGCTGATGCCATAGCTGTACACCGTGACATTATCATGGCCAAGTCAGTGTAAGAGGAAAGGCTTTATTGGCATAGGCAGGAGGATACCTTTAAAGTATTGTTTGCTCATGGTGCTATTGCTGGGCATCTGCAGTGATCAGAAAGGCCTAGCCTATATTATTAGATATACAGTTTTCACACTTGATTACTTTGAACAAATTGCTGCTGTCCTGTTCTCCACATTCAATTTGGCATGGGAAAGTGCGCCTATCCTTTAAGCAAACCCTCAAGGGTCAGACGAAAGCAGACTGCAGCTACAGATGCCATATATCCCTGTGATTTAGTAGGATACTCTAAGTTTTGGGTCCTCGATTCCAAGCTAAATGTATAAAGGCTTTTCGTCTGAAAATGTTCTTGAAACTTTTAATCTCCTGTGTTTCGCAGCATCCTCACTTAGTCTCGCTCTTATCCCTTCTCCAAGAACACATTTCTTAAACCATAGTGGAAGTACATTGCTGTCAATTCCAAGCAGAAATACTCTTTAGTAGTTAAATACGCCCTTGAATAAACCTTTAGCTAGCTTCTGATATTTAAGCCGCGAGCAGGAATCATATGATTATTGGATAGAAGCAGGATGTGAGATTTGGTTGAGAAATGATGCACAAAACTAAGGTTTCTAGGTCAGAGCAATGTTTCATCTTGACTATTTAATTCTTTCTTCTTTAACTCCAGCCTTTGGTCTAAACCTCTGACTCCAGTAAGTCACCTTGATATCACATGAAACCGAACAGCTCAGAGGATCATTGGGGTTTAACACCTGGGCAAATCAAGCCAAATAGAGTTATATAAATATGTTATTGGCCACCGCCAGCAGCAGGTTAAAGAGAGGATACGTAAGTGGTGTGGGGCCACTGAGGCACTTTGTTACTATTCAAAGGGAAATAAACCCGAAAGGCTGGCTCAGCTTTTTGATTTGCTCAGAATTGGCTTGCATGTAGGCCAGTTGTGTGGTCTCATGTGCATAAAGACTGGCTTATATATATAACTGCGCGGTTTTTTCTTATCCTGATGGCAGCACATCCCAAGTAGTCTGCCTTATGGGTCCGCTGTGGGCCAGCGTGAATGGAGTTCAGAGAAAATGGTATGGGTTTGCCTCCTTATTACCATCTGCTGCTGCTCCTCTGAACCCCACTCTATCCGTCTGCAGGTAGCTACCAGCCCTGCTGGGCTGGGATTTTCATTACTATTCCACAGGGTCTTGACTTAATCCTCGTGATTGTTCTAAGCCTCGACAAGGTATTATGCGTATTTCCAAATAGATTGGTGTACTGATGTACAATCAGAGTTACTGTGTTTTGATGCTGCTAAATTTGGGTGTTATTGGTATTAGGTACATTATCCTGTAACCTCAAGGTGTCCACTGATAGTGATAATGTTTACTGTTTGAACTAGTTGGACTTATTTTTATTCCCCAAAATGTTTATCTACAATCTGTTTGAAACATTTTCTTTACAAGGTAACCTTAGAACATGTGTACTTGGCCTTATCTGAATGAATGCAATTGAATGTGCTGGAGAGGAGCCATGATACCAGGGGTGATGAATGCTTATCAAATTGGAAGTGTCTCCCACCATCACATTGCCTGGGAGAGGCTCCATCATCGAGTCATAGCTGCCAAGTTTAAAAATGGCCACCAGGAAGGAGTGAAGGCTAGAGGTGGGTAGGGGAGGGAGAGTGAGGTCTCATTTTTGGAAATAATGAATAGTAAGCACACGGGAGGTTCTTTTCTGCAACATAGAATTTATGAATTAACATGTGTCCAACATCCTGGTTAAGCAAGACCACTTTTAAAACTGAATTTAACTGTTCATCTAAAGTAGCAATATTGCTGGTTGCACAACAGAGTTTGGAAAGGAAATTTAACAGCCTTTTTTTGGTGACATTCAGGCTTTGTATGGGACTTTGTCATGTAGTTGTCTTGCTTCCTCATGCGTAAAACCTTTGTTTCCTTGCTTTGTCACATCCCTACCATGCTTCCCCTGAAAGCACTTTTACTAGCGATTGGCAACTGCTGCTTCTTCCCTCGTTGGCTAGCAGACTTGGGAGTGAAAAAGGGATCCGATAACAGCCCGGGAAATTAGAAAATGAATGGTTTGACATAGACCATGAAATGTCCACATAATGCGTGCCATTTATTTATGTGTGATTAGTGTCAGCTTTTTTTTACATGCTGGTTTTATTTGGCTTGAAACGGGCACAGAGAGATGGAGGGCCAGATTGATTCTGAACGAGACATATCGGCTGGTTAATGAATCTGGTTAATTGACTGTGTAAGGGGATGCCATAATAGTGAGACAGTTAAGAGCAGCATCAGCAGCAGCAGCCTGCAGAGTCCAGCCAGCTCATCTGTGATTACGTCACTCTGCCCTTATTGATTTTTAGTCTTCTCTTGGTGCCACGACAACCATCAAAATTATTGTAAGCAGGAAAGGATGACGACCGTGATCACGGCAGTCATTATTGCTCTTTCAGGGGCCTTTGGATGTCTTGACACTCTTGTAAAGTGATTAGCCTCTTCGCTGAGAGTGTGGAAGGGTCCCGTTGGGCTTTACACCCCCCCTCTCCCCCTCTGGGACTTGTCCTGACAGCCGTGTGAGACTGGCAGAGACAACGAAACTTCACCAGAGAGTGTGCGGACTGCTGTGCCGAGGAGACTTCTCCATTCTGCAGTGTCTCCCCGGCTCTCTCCCTTTCAGGTGAGGGTAGAAGAGTGTTTGACGAGATTGTGGTTTTCACATCACAGAAAATGAAAAGCGCTGCTCCCGACCGTGCAGTGACAAAGAAATCCATGGTCCCTGTTCTTAAGCACATATACGCCCACTCGTGCACAGACAGCTTGTACAAACAGTGTCTGAGGCATCTCCCTGGGTATTGGCAGGGCTCTCCAGGAGCTGCCGCCTCTTCACAGCTCCTCTTCAGATCATCGTCACCTCACTATGGAGATTTTATTACCCCCTCGGTTTTTTTTGGATCTCAAACTACCCCGTGAGTTACAGAACACCCCTCCCTGCACTCTTCTTAATCCCCTTTGTTCTTTGTTTGTTTGTCAGCTACTACATTTATTCTGCTTTTATGTGTTACTCCCAGTATCTACTAACCCATTGTATTCTACTGTATTTCCCATCAGCTCCTCTTCTGGTTCCTTTTCTCACTTTCCCTCCCACCTTGCTTGCTCCAGCTCAGTAAGCAAACAAACCCACTTCCTCTTGACACTCAGCTCCGTTGCGGTGATTTGCTGTGCTTGTCAGGTCGAATATTGAGCGACATTGTGGCCCCTGTCAACAAAAGGAAGGCCCCGGAAGCCAGAGGGGCGGCGTTATTTGTGCGTAGGGCGGATTATCTCCCCCACACGCCATTCTGCCTTTTCTCATTGTCTGGCGTGTAACCGGCATGCAGCATGCCGATGCCAGGATGGCTCCCTTGAGGCATCCACAAGGCATAATGCTTGCCATGCTTTACCCAACTCACTTTGGTAAAACTGAATATTACACACATGGCATTCTTGTATAGACTGCCATGTTCTACCCTGCTTCTCTGGTATCCTTGTCTCACTGACCCTCTGGACAATGCCCAACACCATTTTCTTGATTGAACACTGGGCAGAGAGGGAGAACGGCAGGAGGGGGTCCCTGTCAATGCCTTGCAAGGTGACCTTGTTGGGAGCACTGTCAAGGATGTAAAGCCATTGAACATATGTTTCTGAGTTTCTGGGGCCCCATCGTTTCCAGTCATTATTGCATTGGGTGTGCATGGCTATGTCTGTGTCTGCTTGTGTTCTGAATTCAGCGCACGTAGGTTTTATGTCTGAACGCCCGCGTGTCTGTTTTTGAATGCATAATGCTGCCTCTCAGTCGGACAGACAGTTTTCAAAGAGAGCATTCAAGCTGTGGAAGACAAAGAACACACCCAGGTAAAAGACAGATTTTGAAATGGAGATGGGTTCTCAGCTGAAGCGAGGAGAGACCACCAGCACACCCACCCTCCAACATCCTGATTACGCCCCGCTGAGCTGCTGTTGGACATTGTAATCAATGGCGCAGCAGGTGTCTTAACCCTCATTGACACAGGTAGAGACACCTGCACACACACCACTATATGCAATCTGCTCTTAGACATGATGCTTTTGGACACAGAAATCAGACTCGTACACCATACACACTGTTTGTTTTACACTGGGTAATGAGATGCAAATGATCATGCATTGGGAATTGGGGACCTCAAGCCACAGGAGAGAATGTGGAGGGGGGGGTGACACATGTGTTCGCACGGCGGGACATTCTTAGCCAGAAAAACCGGCAGACAAACAGATTTCACGGCAGGGGAGCAACACGGCGTGTCAAAGGTGTCATGCCAAAATGGGATATCACACCAGTCTATTGGTGGAAAAATTGGGAGGCATGGTGGTGCTGGGTGCTTTCCACACCTTACAACATTAGACTGGGATAGCTGGGCCCCTACTTCCCCGGTGGTATTGAGGATGTAGCTGGGGGTACAAAGAACCAGGAAAAGCTGTGAAAACCTTGGCAGTCAGTGTGCTGGGCAAGTGGAGGGCTTGTCAGCTCCTTTACTTGTAACACAGTAGCTGCAGGCTAACAGGTTGTTCTAAATAGGATATTGGCTGTTTCTGTGCTGGTTTCCCCATATGAAGAAGTGGGTGATGGAGGAGAGAAGGGAAAAGGGCTGTAAGTACGGCAAAACACCATAGAATCACAAAATGTCATGCGGAAATGTAAAATGTTGTTAAGTATTGATTTTCACACACAGAATATGAATGCAGGCACCTCGCATTTGCATGGGTAGCATGTACATGCAAAACCAGGTAACAGTCAAACCCAGGCCTGATTTTAGCCACCTGAATGAGTGAATGTTCAGACATTCATTCAGGAGGCTGAATTGGTTATGAGCTAGAATAGAATCACACTGAAATGTTTGGAAACTGACGAGAGGATGTCTAAGTCTAAAAAAGTCAATAAAATGCATGCACAGATATTTCAGCATTCACACTGAAGGAGGCATAAGCGTTGACATTTTGAAAACCCGTCTTTGTTTGCCTGAGTTTATACACAGTGACATCCAGGGTGTTGGTTGCGTGGGCGCACAAGTTAACTTTGTCTAATCTCCCAGACAATGGCTGTAATGGTGCGACAGGGCCTTTGGCTTTCCATGTCAGCCATCATCATGCATGCGTAGAAAGAGGCTGGCAGCTTGGTGCTTTGGGACCTACTGCAGTGGCAGACGGTGCATTCGGGGGGATGGACTGTTGCACGCTGTTTCTATCATAATCTTGTGATGGGCTCCAAAATGCCCCCTACGAGCTTAGCAGATATGTGCCATAATTTTGCATACAGTATGAACCATCGAACAGCTTGTCTGACATCTTGACAGCATTATCAGAAGGTCTGATTCAAAAGAGTTGCCGTTTTTGTTCTCCGGTCAGTTCATGGTTACACCTTTTTTGACCATGGTGATCATGATTTTTGTGGACTGGTTTACTGTGCATTTTAATATATTTTTAAATCTGTCAATAGCAGTATTACTCAAAGCAGCAGCAGTTTGAAAATCTTGTCATTATCCCACTGTCTGACTTTTAATCTTCCTTGCTCACCAAATGCAAATAATAAATGATGTATTTCCACTTGCTTGTCACAAAAATAGCTTATATGAGATATATATTCTCCTTTCCTGTTATAGCTGCCTCTCCATATGGACCTTAATATCAGTCACATTTGTGCTTAAACGATGTCACTGGACACATGTAATAGAGGAAAATTGTTGAACCACAGTGGGATGTCTCTGTGTATTGGAAATTTATAGCCACTTCAGTGTCACTCTATTGTGCAACCATAAATCGTGGAAACATAAAATTGCATTGCAGCTATTTGTTATTCATTTTGCAGCTTTATTTGAGGGAAGAGAAGAGCACACTGGGTTCCCGTGGGGCAAATGTTGAACAGGAGTCTGGACATTTGTCTTGATCTTAGCCGTGTTAGAGTGAATGTCAAGAGTGTTTGTTTGGTTCCATAGAGAGAATCTAAATGAGATCCATATTGCTGTTTCATCCTTATTTACTCTCCTGCCTATTTTTCATTATCGGTAGATGGGTATGTGTTTGTGGATTCACGTACACTCAGCTGGTCAGTGTGTTTTGAGCTACTAAAAGTAAAATGCGTTTTAATTCTTGTTGATTATTAGAACATGTAGTTGTGTGGGTGAATGTGTGAGATTGTGAGCTCAGTGGAGGCTCCATGGTGGCTTTTGTTAACTGAGCTAGCAACTGAGCCAACGTTAACCCTTTGAGTGTGCAGCAGTAGCTCCCATGTTTGTGTTGTGTCACATCTGCTGTGTTACTTCTGTTCTTTGCACGTGAGAAATGTTTCGAGTCGCAGTGCATATGCGTGGCTTTCTGCGTGCGTTGGCTTGTTGTGTGTTTGTGAGGTGAAAAGTGAAAGAGACTCAGAGACTGGGAAAGAGTTGCTCAGTCTCTGTTCCAACCACCTCCCTCCAATTTATAGCTCTTGGAGGGAGATCTGTCTGACGAGAGGCCTGTAATTAAAGTCGAGAAAAAAACAAAAAAACTCTCCAAATGCTCTCCAGGGTTTTTTTCCTTCCTCTTTTTTTTCTTTTTCTTTTTTGGAAGCGTTAAGGGACGAAAAGGCTTTTCCATCTCCTTGTCTACTCCCCCACTTAACGTCACTGCTGTAACTCCTACAACTTTAAACTTTTACCTCCAGGGACCATTGTCAGCGCATAATAAACTTAATGAGCTAAAAGTTATTTGCTTTTAAGTAGGATGTTGTTTCTTTATCTATCACTCATTATTTTACTGGATGACTAACTGCAGCCTGAAGCATCTTTCTACAGTCATGTAGCAGTTTGTGTCATCGTGTTGGCCACATACCACTACACATTACAGACTGATGTTAAGCCCTGTTGATTGATCTGAAATTATGGTCTGACTGCCCTTTACGTTTAAATTTGACAGTTAATCAATGCCTCCATCAATAACCTCTCTGAACAAAAACCCTGCGGCTCCTGAGCTACAGCTTGCAGGTCTTTGGGTTCAGTAATAAATCAATGGTTAGGTCCTTAGACACCATTTTATATTTCCCTGAATTGTTGGAGTTTATTTGTTTATTTGCCAAGATCTGAGTGATGTTTGTGGGCACTCTCAAACTCTACACTTGCCTTTGTAAAATTTTATATTATGCTTTATGTGTAAGTAACTAAGTAAATGCAATGATTAATCTATCAGAGATTGTTTAAAAATTGATAGAAGTCTGGAGCAAAATGCGGTTTATATGCTGAGAATCCAGAAGAGTGTCATCATCAGCAAAAGCAAAAGGAGACTTTAGTGACTATTAGATAAATGCATGCACACTCCTAGTCACACAAGCATCACATCAACATTAAATTGACAAATGAAAAGTACAGATCTGTGATTTTGTTGATTAGTAAATATATTCCTCCTGTAGCAGACCTTTTCCATGTGCTTATTATCATAGAAAGCATAGACACATGCATCTGTGTGGCCTCACTGACACACTCAGTCTGCATCATTGTTCACTGCACCCCTGACATTTGTATTTCATTAATTTGTATAGACCCTTGTGGATGTTTTGACAAAGACACAATCCTCGCACATGCACAGTTTTGCTCATCTAAAGCATATTGCAAATAATTTGATTAACACATTGAGTTTTGCTGTTTAAACATCATCTCATCACAAATCATCTGTGCAGTTTCCACTCAGTAGTAAAGCCTGCATCCTCTAACAAGTTAATCAGTGACCCATTGAGTCTCACTTTTTTTGTCTCACCATTCCCTCGTACTCCCTGTCTGACTATTGCTCTCCTTTTTGAACTGACCTGACATTGCCACAAAGGAACAAAAGGGCATTGAAGATGCTCTGCACAGATATGGAGTTCTTTTTGTGGTCTAGTGAATCAAAGGGTCCAGCAGGACTCCTTAGGGAGCATGAAAGTCTGGAAGGAAATGCTTTATGTGTCTACAGTTGTAGAGATTCCACTGTGGGGCCATTGTCAGAATGTAATTGTGCATGGAGATGTCTGATTATTTTCAGAACAAACAAGTGTAATCCCAGCTGTGTTGGCGCTTTCCCATCTCACACGTGTTGAAAGACATTGTTTTTGAATCATCTTCAACATGGGATTCCTTTCTAATTCTGACCTGAGTGCAGCTCTTCAAGCCTTGATGGATAGGAAACGGTTAAACGCTGCTTATGGAGTAAGCGTTTAGCCTGCCATGGCGGACCTGCACAGCCAGTCGACTGAAGCAGGACTAGCCCAGTGACTGAGCCGAGCTGGCTGGCTGCCAGGAGCGCCCCACGCTGCAGACAATACCCACCTGTGTTAGGCAGAGGAGGGGGTTGGTGTGAGTGTGTGTGTGTGTGTGTGTGAGAGTGAATGCACTCACATACACACACATAGCTAGTTATTTTGCACTCAGACAGGCTGAGTGTGGCCCCCCCCCCTCCATCCTCGAGCTCTCCAAATGTCTATCAACAGGCTCCAGCTCTTGTTTTGGCTCATTGTGTTGGACGCTGATGTTTGATAGCAAACTCGGAGATGAAAATTGAAACTCGTTTTTGAGATGACGAGGGCTTACAAATGGACAGAGGGTCTATTGGTTGCTTTTGCTCGTGTGTTCAAAGGACACCCCCAGTTGGATCACTGCGACCCCTCCACAAATGTGCCGGAGGCTAGAGGAGCGAGGCGAGGGAGGGGAGGGAGGTGAGGGGGTCCCTAGGGGTCTTCACTCTCTGGTTACTGCAAAGAGGCTGCCGCTGCCAGAGGGTCGCCATGGCAACAATATTTGATTCCTACAACAATGCCAGAGCACCACTCCCCCCATCCTACTCCTCTTCTGAGCCGCACATACACGCTCATTTACACACATTTACCAACAGGGCCTGTGTGATTGGTCGCCATAGCTGATTTTAAAAGAGACTGACAATACCCATGCAAATTAAACGCTAATTCTTGTGTAATTAAAATGCTGCCTGTAAATCAATTAAAACCTCATAATTAATACCATTATATTGTAAATTCTGAATGTCATTATAAATGTAAAGTAATAAACTTATCAATAAAAAATAAAGTCAGCTCTCAGCCAGGAGATTGGTGATTACAAGGTTTCCAACATTTGATTTTTGGTCTTTCATTGGATACAGTGCCAAAGATACTCTGTCTAGCAAGCCAAAAAAACTGAGAACATGCATATATTCTCATGTCTCTACTGGGTGTTTACTGTGATTGGAAGACAAGAATCTTTTTCTTAATGTAAATAAATATGACGTGACAGAAGTTTACTGTGTCTGATCGTCAGATCAACAGCTTAACAAAGATTTATTGAGGCAGTTACCAAGGGCAGTCTTTGGTTGAATTAGAGAAACAGTCTAGTGTATATATGGGAATCCAACTCTTTAAAAGTAGTAGATAATCAAATTTACTGTTAAATAATCTTAGAAAATCACGCTTGAAAAATCTATAAGGAATGTCTCCAGGTAATATGATAACATTTTTTTAACCCCAAACAAGAGTTTGATCAGAAGGGCTATTTTTAGCAGCTCTGTCGTGATGCTGATTGGAGTATGAAGCCAGGTGCTCAATCACACACCAAGCCCTTGAACAGTAATAACACACTGCTGGTAACATGGGATCAGAGAAAGAGAGAGACAGGGAGAGAGAGAGAGAGAGAGAGCGGGAGAGCATCTCTTTGTGCCTGTTACACCTAACAGTCGTTACACTGACAGTATAAATGTTTATTGGTGGATAGCACTGTGAGAAGAAAGAGACGTCAAGACAGGAAGTATGTGTTTTACAAAGGCTCTGTATGTGTCTGCCTGTGCCTATCTCAGAGTAAAGAACATAGAAGAAAAGTAGACTTTGCTACATGATTGTGTGAGACAGCATGTGTTGCTGTATGTGGTAGAAAGCAAACATTTCTCACCATAAGAATGCACTGTCTACCAGTGCCTGTGTGTGTGTGTGAGTGCGCATAGCCTTGATGTGCATGCTTCACAGTTAGGGGACATGCTAAGGCTGATGGGGAATTAACACCACTGTGCCTGAGCCTTGTACAGTAGTACTCCTCACAGACCCACATGTGGACATGAAGACGGCTTCTGTATTTTGAAAGACAAGCATTTCACAGTTGATAAATTGTACTGTTCCAGTTTTTTAAACAGCTGATGAGGCAGTGTTTGTAGTGTCTAAGTCCCTTCCAGGTGTCCAAATTAATTTACATGACATGTCTACTAACTACTCATATCAAGCCAGTTAGATGTTTTCCTCCCCTTGTGAGCTGATGAAACATAATTGCAAGTGGTAATTTGCACTTAGAAAATGGGAAGAACAACTAATTTGAAAGATTGCACTGCTGTGAAAATCAATAGGAAAAATCCTGAGCATGCTAAACAGAAAGTGCTACTGCCATATGCCCACAACTCATCCTATGGTGTGCCCAGTGCTTAGCTCCAGGGTGCGAGCAGGAAATGCCATATTGGCCTCCCAGGACAGTTAGCTCATTGGCTGGGCCCCCAGGGTGTGGACACATGGTCCCAGACTGCCTCATTCTCCTGTCTCAGTCCTTTGTCCTCCTGCTGACATGACAAGCTGTACACTTCTAAGAACTCTTTTGAACCTTTTCATCAAGCCGTTCACCTTTAGGATTGATGTCCTTCCTTTGATTGGCTTGTCTTGCCTGAGAACAAAGATAAATGCTGGAAGGTTAACAGTGAGATGATGTTAGACATGAAGACTGTACACCTGTGGGTAATGTGGACGCTAAAAGCAACCCAGAGCCAGAGGAGAGGGCAATTTTCTTAATCACAGCCAATTAGAGGGACAGCTTTTTGCCTCTTACTACATGTTCAGATTGAAGCCAAGGAGTATTACCTATATCTTGGCTATAGCTGGATGGCCCTTGCTGGCCAAGCAGGGTCCCCTTAATATGATTAGGACGGATTACGGCGTTGTCTGCACATCAAAAGAGCCAAGACCAATTATCACCGATGCCTTTCAACACGACAGCCGCTCCACCTCCCTCCCCGCAAACGTAGAAAGAAAAAGGAGAAAACAGAGCCCGGGCATCTTGTAACACTCCAGAAACCCCACACTAATGGATGGATTCATCATTCTTTCAGGCCTTTCATGTACAGTATTAAGCAGTGATGGTGCACACTTGCCAGCGCTTTGGCTAGTCCCTAAAATAGATTGAGCGTCAGAGCTAATTATCCCAGTCCCAGAGGCATGTACAAACAGGTTCACATGACAGAAAATGTGGCGTGCTCTAAGGCAGTCGAAAAGAGTGGGAAACCGAAAACAAGCGTTCTGTGCCTCCAGGTGATGTTTGCGAATATTTGTCTCTTTATTTCTTTTTAGCAAAGTTTTCAGATTTGTCTGCCTGTTGTTGTAATAGAGTTTGTGTGCAGGGTAAAAGCAGCGACAGTTAGCTTTGCACCGTTTTGCTTAGGTGCCCATTACCATAATCCCCCGTCAGAGCGGGTCTTCCATTACCCCTTTGTGCTGTCTGAGCTCATGACAGGAAACCAAATGGATGTGGATAAAAGTAGCCCCCATACCCCCACCCTACCCATCTTACAACACTTGCACACAATACACACACACACACACACACACACACTGCTTTGCCAAATTACTCTCATAGTTTCACTTTTCTCTAAAGTGCCAGAGCCTAAGCGCTTGAACAAAGGTGCCCCCTGGATCCCTACCACCCATCAAAGGCAGAGTTGGAGTCAAACCAGAGTCCTGTCAGGAGTCAAATGAAGCCATTAAAATCCCTTTTTCCACTGCCCCAGTGTTCGCTTCTTTCTTTGTGTGCAGCATGTAGCTCTCGCCTGCACAAGAGAAGGCAAGACATAACTCTTGTTGCTCACTCAGTTAATTTTTTGTAATAATTGTGTGGCCTGTATTGTAGCCTCAGCATAACACATACTATGTATCAAATAACAAGAACAATGCTGTGCAGACTGTCTATTTTTTTTAAAGCAAAGGTTCAACCTGGTTCAACCCAGTGTAGCCACTGAAATCTGGATGTAAATAAAGGTGTCCTGGGACGCATCAGTGGATGTCTCCTTAGTGTCACTTATTTTCTTCCCAAACCACCTGCTCTCTTCATTTGCTTTTTTCTTTGTATTTACTTCTCCCTGAACAGCCCAAACCAGGCGCACATAGTGGAGCTGTTACCTGCCTGTGAAGATAATTATGCTCTATGTTCTGAGCTAATTCCAATGGGCAGACCACTCCTCATATCGCAGCACCACAGCTGGTCTCAGCATGTGCACTTCCAGCTTCCCCGCAGTGCTCGGTTTAATCACAGAACCTTTTGCGAGCCACAGCCATGAATTTCCAATTCACTCGGGTGCATGCCGCCTGTGGATATACGCCTGTATTGTGTTTATATACAGGATGCGTATGTATATTAAATGCTTTGGGTATACAAGTAAATCCATAGCAACCATGTGAGCACAACTGACATCACTGTGGGCGATTAGCAGGTGAACACTCAATCACAATCCCCACAAGCGTGTAAACAAGGGCTGAAGTGGCCTTGGCGCACTACATACTACCACCCTGCCTTTTGGCTAACCTGCAGCCTGTAAGGGCAACATTAATAATTTAACCAAACACTCAGACGTGATGGAGCGGACAAGGGAACCCACCGAGAAGCACTCTGGTTGAGAGAGGCTATTAAATATGAAAACTATTTGTGGTGACTAATAGTATTTTTGTTTTCCTAGAGCTTAAAGTCTCACGTATTGTAGCGTCGCGTCTCCCAGCCTGTGAAGATGGTAAACTGTTTGATCAGGAAAAGATTAAGCTGGAAGTGACTGCAGCCTGCATGTAAATTGACTCTCTCTGTTTGCTGTTACTGTGTAGCCTACATGGTTCCTACAGCCGTGGAGGAACTTAGCAGTAAATTTTACATCACTGTAGCCTCAGTTAACATCTTTTAGGTTAGTTTTACAGTTTATTGCATTGGTCACCGTTGTTAATGTCTAATCTGCTCTCTCTAAAAAAAATATGTCCCAGCAGATGTGTTCTCTATTTAACCTCTGTCAGCCTAGCATATACTCATACACACACACACACACACATACATGTATATATATACACAGAGGCGACTGGGGGATAGCAGCTACTTGTATATTTATACATTCATGGGGGTGCTGCTGCATGCTTCATGAAAAACACACAGCCACACACACATGCGCACACACACACACTCTTACAGGGGCCTTATTCTTGTGTCGAGGATTAGATGGGTTCAGGGCCAGAGTGCCCCCCCCCCCGGTTGCAGCTCTCTCCTTGGTGTGGTGTTTGGGTGGGTTGGTGGGGGGTGTGCATGAAACCCCCAGGGGGAAAGACTGCACTGCACACAAATCATTACTGCTCATCAGTTGCTGCCACTCAGCCGCTTATTTACTCAGCAGCTTGGCTTGGCTGAGACGTGGATATACAGACAAACTCACACACACACATTTACAGAAACATACCTCATTATACACCAGGATTGTGGGTATGAAATCATTGGGAAGCAATGTTATTTCGCAATGATTTGTTGTTCGGGGGAGGTTGTGTTGTAGTTTGTGAGCGTTGAGTGAGTCAATACCTCGAGCTGAATACACACAATTCATCATGACTTCAAAGTCCGTTCTCGATAAAGTTTTCACAAGTGATTATCAGTGTGCAGTTTTTCATTTGGGGGAAGACTGTCAGGCCAGCGTCAACATGACAGAAAAGTGTTGCTTCAGCGATACACGGGCCCTTAGCTAATACCTCCCCAGTGAATTATTTATGACCACCATACCACGTAAGCTATATGTAGCATATTAAATACATAATCCTCTCATCTTTTATTGATGCTCCTTTGATACGTGCCTCACTGATAAGATTGATAAGAGAGCTTAATATGTAGGCCAGTAAACAGATTTGACTGCCACATTTGAGCCAATAGTGATGAAACTTCACCCAATTGGTAATGTATGTATGTTTGCCTCACAAGTGAGGGCTCATGCGGTGGGGGTAACTCGTACCAGATTAGTCTAGAAGAGATTACGTCTGCTTATGATATACTGTAAACACTTGCACACCAGCTGGTTGTGCTCTGTGGTTGACTGTTTACACACCTTGGCTGACAGATAAGAGGGAATTTCAGCTGTGCTCTGATCAAATCTGCCACAGGACAAGTCTGTGTCAAGTGCTCATGGTCTCTGCTTCCTGTGTTTTTATTGTGAGAGAGACAGATAGATGGGAGGCAGAGAGGTGGGAGGGTGAGGAGGGGGCTCCCTTTGAGGGGCTAAATCTCTTGCTTTGTGGTTGGCACACACAAGCACACATGCATGTGATCACATCGCACAATGGAGCCAAGATACAGTTTGTCAGCACACAGGAAATGGGATTCATCTATCTAACTCTGTGACTCTTGAGATGCTCCAGCAATTGCACAGATAGTGCTGTTTTGTCAGCTGAGCCCTGCCAAATTGATTCTGATAATATGGTATAATTGCTGCAGACAAATGAGCCACCACCGAGGAAACAAGTAACGTCTTTCTATTATTTTCAGTCAGACGTCTTAAAGTGCACACTGGCAAACTTATAGTAAGCTACAAGCAGTAACATTAAGCTGTAAACGCATATAAATCTGTTGCAACTAGTTAGTGAAACTGGTTTTGTTGACATAACAGTGACAAAACTGGTGTAAAAGGAAGTTTGAGCTTCTTAACAACCATACTCATGAATATTTACACAAATACACTGCGACCCCATCTTTTATTTTGACCTCAAGAACTTCAGTAACACGTACAGCCAGTGTTTGTTAGCTCAAACGACAAGGTGACATTTTTCAGCTGAATTCAATTAGTGCTTTTACCTTTTAATATCATGTCATCAAAAACATTTTGCCTGTGAATGTAGATAGTGCAGGCTTAAGAATGAAGACGCACCATACATTGTATGCTGTGATATTGTTACAAAAATGATTGGACAGTGAGAAGTGATACCCACCGGGATTGAGTCACTCCATCCTTTGTGGCTGCTGGGACACGAGGCTCTGTTTTTTCACTGAGCTCTTATCTAAGCCAGACTGATTGAGGCCACATAGTCATAATTCTCTTTGTAAACAAACGTGTCAATTTTTCTGTCAGTGAGATACACACACAAACACACTATGAGTGACAGTCACCTTGCTGTGTCCCGCTGGATTTTTTTTCCTGATGTCTTGACTGCACAACAAAAAAAAACCATTACTCTGTCTTGTTGCCACATCACTGTGCCTCTTCCTTACCTGCAATATGATCTACATTAGCATCCACAACAGCCTGGGCAGCTCCTGCTGTCCGAGCCGACAGGACTGAGAGCAGAGATAAGCTCAATCCGTAATGAGTGTTCAGTCTCTGTTGGGCAGGAAAAAGACAGAAAGGCCCTTTGGTGCAGCAGTGTAAAATGGGCATCCACATAGGTCACATGAATGTGTTTATGTCAAACTCATTCTCTGTGACCAAGAATGTGGTTTGATTTGTGGGGATGCGATGTTTTGTTCACAGGTGATATTTACGCCATACTTCACCTCTCGGTCATACTGCCAGCGCCACAACATTCTCCAAGCTCTTTTGTTGTAGTTACCCTGTAGAGACCGGCACAGGTCCCGCACTCGGTGGTGGAGCACGAAGAGGAGAAAAGCTGGTTGCAGTGGAACAAAGGTGCAAACAAAGACGTGTAATGGTTGAACAGAACTGGGTGAGCTGTGTGAAAATGAGTGTATGAAAAGCAAAGACCTGCTGAATGAAACAAGAGGTGGTCCTAAAGGAATGAGAGGGAAAGAGGGAGGATCAACAGATAGAATCAGCACAAATAAGTCCCAGCAAATCATTCTGCTCTTTAACTTCGATTTAGGCAAACTTTACACTGCAGCTTAGCCTGACTTTTACACACTCACCAAAATACCTCAGGTCATTTTCCAAACACATTTCAAATATTGGTACATCTGCTCAGGTCTGTGTTTGGACAGAGACCAGATTAAGTCGCTTGTATCTGCACTTCATGCAGTGATGAGAAAATAGTCTTCTTCCTCACCCAAACTGATTTTTGACATCTTTTTCTGCTTGTTATGTTGTGGAAATTCATAGAGAACATAAACAAACACATTTTGTGATGATTAAAACTCTAAATTGAAAATGAACTATATGTGTTTTAAAGGTATTTACACTCAGTTGAAATACCATCAAGGAATTGGCCTATGCATGTGTATCGGTTGGTTAGTAGGGAAGTGCACCCTTGTTACAAATAAAGTGCTTCTCTCCAGAATAAAAAGATGCTTTCATGACTTCAAAGGGAGCTTGACAATCTTGTACACTACAGTAATAATATCTAAGAGACCTCCCTTTATGCCTCATGCAGCCTCTTCATTTTGTAATCTAACTATGCCCCTGGTGCAAACACTTAACCCCTGTAACCACACTTAACTCCACCATTATTACTGTAGTCACTTCAGATAGCATTCCCTCCTGAGCCCCTGCTTCTCCAAGTTGCCCTGGATATTTTGTCCAGACTTACTTCAAGTTTTTTTTCTTTGCTGTTCCTTTTTTTTGTTGGAGGGTTAACATCCGGTTTCAAGTAAAATAGTAATTGAGTCTCCCTCCCAGTGTTGGCTTGAAGGCTTTGATCTCTCCCGTGCACCAGTGTTAAATGGTTTCCTCCCAATCTGGCTGCTCTTTTATCAGCAGCCACTAACAGCACCTCCTCGCTGACCACTTTGAAGCCACAAACAACTCACTCAGAAAAGACCAAAAAAGAGCAAAGGATGACAAGTCTATACTGTATATACGCAGTCTGTGTGTATATGAAAGCTGATTGGTGGTGTCATTGTACAGAAAGAAACTGTTGTCGAGTCATTTGTAGGGCAGCGGATACAAACTGGAGACCATGTCAAGACTATGGGGATTCTGAGTTTTTGTCTCTTAAATCCTCTATGTTTATATGACAACTGTCAATTGTCCAGTGTAATAATCTGTAAACGTTCGTTGGAAATTTTAAAGGGGGTTGACTGTGACTCAACTTTCTTGTTGTAATTAGCTGAATTTGCATGCTGATGCTTATCTTAACAAGGGGAGAAATTGAGATAGTTTGAAATGTTTTTGTGTCTGGGGCTGGTAATTGGCATCAAGCTTATCAGAGGCAGATTGGCCACACTTGACCGCTCAAAGGAGCCTGAGCCAGAGACTGTGATCAGCTGAATGACCTCCAGCAGACTTGTCTGATGAGCACTGCACTTTTGTCTGCAGCTCTTAATACCAAATGCTGCACTTAACTGTTACTATCCTGTGTAGGAAATTGTGCTGTACACAATCCTTTCCATTCCTTTCTGTTGTGATAAAAATTACACACACACACAGAAAAGTGACAAAATGACAGCAGTCAAGGACAAAATAGGCAAAGACCCAGACTTTGAAATCCAATGCTGATAAATTGCTGGGTGTTTGACTTTGCAAGGCATACTGGATTATATTGATTTTCTTTCCTCTGTGTGTGTGTGTATGTGTTTGTTTGAGTGAGTGTGATAGCAAAAAACCAGGGGCAAGAGAATGCAATATTGTGTTTCATTAAAAAATCTATAGGATATCTCATTACAGCCACATGATTTTCTTTAGTATCAGGGTTAGTGGGAATGGGGTGGAGCTGGTGGGTGGCAAGATGAATGTGCTTTCCTGTCTTAGATGACTATCTCATCTTTTGTTGTTCATGGAGAAAAGAGGAACTCTGCTCAATCTGCCCAGTATGTCAACTACTTCCTGTCCATGTTTGCCCACTGCTGGCTGATTTTATGACCAGATCAGATGACTCGTCCTCACACGGCAGAGCCAACAGAATATTTAAAAAATCACAAGATCTTGAATGAATCTGGGCATTTATTCCATGTGTTAGCGCTATCACTAAAGTTTTATTACTGTATAATATGGATATCTCACATACCAGTTCTCTCTTTGTTGAAGCAAATGATGCTTGCTCAACAAGGAAGCAGAGACCATGTTAGATTTTGAAATGACTCCGCTCCCATTTTCTGGTTTATTTGATGCTGTAATGTCTACTGGATCAAAAGAAGATGCATATTTCCATTCATCATCTTTGGTGGCTACGACCCAAAGCTTGTAACTGCTGAGCAGTTCTGTGTGTTGTTTCCTGGCTGTGTTTTAAGTGTGCTGTTTGTCTCAGCATCTGATAGGAAGCTCAAGAGTTCAATTTTAAGAGCATTTTGCTTAAAAACAGCAGATACCAGCATCTACCGCCATGGTGAGATTTTTAGTAGACTTTCTCCGGAAACCAGAAAAGGTTAGCCCAATTCTCAAATCCTGACATTAAGTGATGGTTTTAACCTTTAGTCTGACTGCTCTGTGGGTACCCATTTAGCCCAAGAAACATGCTGCTTCTTGCTATTTTGCCTTCCAATTATTCACCGTGAGGCATCATTTTTGACGTCCCCTTACACTGTACCCGCTCGCACCATCTCTAAACCAGCTCTCGCAGTGTGCCCGTCTGTGTTGCTGTCGTCTCAGCGGGCCAATCCTTCATCGTGGGCCCATGGGGAGGCTGATAAGAGGGGGAATTCAAGCCTCAATCAGTGCTGGTTAATTATCACAACCGGGGGAGGTGAGAGAGGTTTCCCCATCTCCCCAATCCCTCCTGGATCTCTGTCTCCCCTTTACACACTCTCATCTGTTGAAAGCTCTGTCTTGCATTCTTCAAATGTAATTCCTCCCTGTTTTGGTGTATCCATGGATTTGCACGTAGTCTTACTCAAAATGATGAAGTATACCAGGCAGTGTCTTTTTTTTCCTTCCATAATGACTTTAATTATTTGAAACATTTTGGTGCCCTTCACCTTGTTTATTAAGAAATTCATTATGTTTTTTTTAAATTTTTTTATTTACATAAGTGTTGTTTCCCCATGATACTTTTTTACAGGAGTGGATTTAGAATATGGTAACCTTTTAATTAGTACATTTTTTTATTTTATGTGTTGTTAGATCATAGTTTGCTTTTGGAGAATTATTATTTTTCAATTTTAGGACTATTTTAGGACAAACATATATACACACACATGCACATATATATATACCCTTACATCACTGCAGTTTTAATGGAATGTTAAACAGGGAGAGAAGCCTAGCCTAGTCCTATTACTAATTGTCAGTGGGATCAAGTTTAATTAAGAGTTATGCAGTTGTTAAGTTGCTAATGTCATTATTAAGAGTTATTTGGTTATACCCTGTTTACATGCACAGGCGTGGTGCAGGAATACAAATATGCATATGTCAGATACATGGGTTCCAAATGTAATTGTTGTAAACGCTGATGAAAAATTAATGGTACGCTAATGAGTGCAGAGCATGAATCACTTAGCTTTGCGGGGCTATTTCCCTGCTTTTCAGAGGAGCCGTTTGTCCACTCAGCGTTCAGCATGCTTGTTGGACTGCGTGCAGGGACATAGAAGAAAGAATCTGGATGTTTAAACTGACAAAGCTTAAGTATGAAAAGTGGTGCAGTTTACCAAAAGCAACACAATCCCTCTAACTGGAATCCCCAGCTGTGGCTTTTGACCCATTAAAATACACAAAATTTTGTTTTCTCCAGATTTTATAGGCCGTTGTTCAGAGGTTCAGGTCAGTGACATTGGAGTTTATGTCTTATTATGTCTAGTCCTTTAACAAACAACCATCAATTTTTATCATTTAGTCCATGAAATCCATGAAATGATAACAAACACTGAAAGCAAACTCTCAGAATAGAAAGCAATGTCCTCAGATTGCTTATTTTGTCTGAATAATGTTAATAATTTGAAGCGTTAAATATTTTTAGCTTGTGCAATGGCTGGTTTATTGTTAAGTTTTAGCTTTGGCGCTGGTTTTTAAGTGGAACCTTGACAGGGTCTGCAGCAAGAGTCCCGTCTCCAAGATGGTCTTGAGCCTCTCACTGCAAAACAGGAAATAGGGGTCAGTGTGTGCGGTTATTGGGAAAGTGGGATTAAGTGCTCATTAGTCACTCTTATACTATTGCTTGTCACCATCACTAAATACAGGATGCAAAGACATACACTAACACAGAGTCAGAATAAAAATCCCTTGGTCATAGTCTGCACATTGGACATGGTCGTTTGAATCTGATATTTTGCCGGACTCTTGCACTCAAAGCATTTGCTAATCCTATTAACCAGCGAATCATTTGAGTAGGATCTGTTTCTTCATCTGATTAAAAAGAGACTGGTATTTGTATTAGAGTGACATTTTCTGGCAGTATTCAGTACATTCAAAGCTGATGTTGCTGCAGTGACCCAGCCCCGCCTGTGACCCTGTCATGTTTTCTCCGGGCCTCCAGAGTTTTACAATGGCAGCGGGCAGACGGGATGACAGAGAACTGTGAGCTGAAAAAATTGGATCCTCTCCTCTTTTAATCTGCCAGTTGAGTAGGTGCCAGTGCAGGACAGCCAGTGTGCGCTAGGCACCCCAATCATTTTGTCCATCCCTTTATGGCTTGGCCTGAGCCCTTCTTTTTCATCAGCTGCTGCGGGGAACACTGAAAATACCAGAATTTGGTTAGTTGTGGTATCCTCGATCACAGCTACCTCCCTCAGGCGCGTCAGCCATTGTTCCTGGCATCAACTCTTTAAAGAATACTTGAGCGGCAACACTAACTCTGACAAAGTTCTTTTACAGATCAGAGAAAGAGTGAAGAAGAGATGACTTCCTGTGTCATCCATCCTCTCCTTTACTGCAGTTTGTCCTTGTGACTTTTTGCTTCTAGTTTACCTTTTATGTTTGTCCTCCAGCCTGGTCTTTTCTCAGCTGTGTGAACATCAGCAGTTCATTTTAAGAGATAAATGTCTTTCTTAGCATTGAAAACACTAATCTATCTTAATGAATCTGCCCCCTTTTCCTTTCTTTTCTATTACCTGGTAATGAAATTGGTGTCTCCACTTAAATCTTCACTGCTTTGATTCATTTAAAGTCAAGTGCCCAAACGTCAATTTTAGCTAAATGAAAGGAAGTAAGCTAGCTGCCTTAACTCGCAACCACTTCATTATAGAATCCTTCAAGGGACCTTTGTACTTGTCCTTTGATTAGAAAAGGACACTTTTTTCCGTTTTTTCCCCAAAACAGGTACATACCTAAAATAAAGAAGGTTAGCTGCAGCTCGACAGAAACCAAGTCCCTTCACAGTTGGTCTCAAGTCCATTGTTATTTCCCTGAGGTGTTTCTCGGTGACAGATGGGCTTCAGAAGGGAGTTTGGAGAGATGGGAGATGGGAGGTGGGTGAAGGATGCTGCAGAGATTAAGAGGCACAGAATCGAGGTATGAAGATGAAGGAGAATAGGAGGAAAGTGTGGGAGGAAGGCAGAGACAAGCATTTCCATTAGTGTCATTAAAGTGACCCTGACGCTGAGGGTGGAAGGACAAACAGTGGAAGTTTGGAAATAACGGAGAGGCTGCAGCTCAGTGAATGAAGTGCTCAGGTTCATTACAAAGTGCCTTTCCTCTGCCTTTATCTTTTCCTGCGTGAAAGGTTTCCATTTATCCTCGATGTACTGTTAATGATTTTGTACTCTCTGCTTGTTGTTTCCTTATAAAGGCCTTCAAGCTCAGATATCCGGTGACACAGTGTGAGAAAGTATTAAAATCATATTCCTATCTGTACATAATTATAATAAATAATATCTGTATTACTCTTTAGCCTTTAAATTGTAATGATCATGTTGTGGTGGCTGTAAATGCCTATCAAGTGTGTTTACTTTTCAGAATGTCCAGGATTTCCTTGTTCCTAAGTCCAAGCTACACAAGGGCCTCTGTTGTGAATATGTGAGTGGTCTGCTCTGTCTCAAGAGCGGCTCAATAAGGGGAGTAGTCAATATGGCTGCTCTCAGATGGTGAGTCAATGAGGGAGGAGGCTTCCTGCTGAGGCAAGGGTAGAATGGGAGAGAACAGGGGGTCTTTGTGTGGAGAGCAGACTCACCCACCCGTCTTTACAGCCTTTTCTGAGATAGCATACCTAACATTGAGAGGCCGATTGTCTAATCTACTGCTAGAATCGTAAACTGTGGAAGGGTTGGTACTGAAGCTGAAATTGATCCCGGTCACAAAAGTGAGTTTACTGGCTGCTCTAGACTCTGCACAATTGATACAACCTCCTTTTCACAGTTTTCCAAACCCTGGAGCAAAGAGATCTTGGTGCTGTGGCCTGCACTCTGTGAACACATTACCTGGATTTGCACACATCTCACCCTGACAGTAATCTCTGTTACCTATGAAACTTGTTGGCTCAAGATGGGAAAGCTAGCACTAGTTCCATGTCTCCATTCTGTCTCTCATCTGAGAGCAAGGGAGAAACTGGGAGCGGGAGAGTGAGACAGCATATCAGGGCACCACCTTAAACTGGGCTCCCAAACCTTTTATGACTGCTGAGCAAAGTGGATTTGGGACAGAAGTAACAGCCCATACTTATCAAGCAGACAACCTCATTTTCTAGCCCCTTGCTCTCTGCTCCCTCGTTCTCGCTGGCTGCCCGGTATGGAGGTTCCTATTTTTCAAAGACAAACGGGGGCTCCAACACTGCTGGGCCTGAGTGGATTAGACTTCCCACACTGTAATGTGGTTTCTGACACCTCCTTCCCTCTTTAAGTCTGCAGCTGGGTTGTTAAAAGCCTGCAGTGTTTCAGCGCTAATGAATTCTGGCATAAAGATGTGTGTGTTCTCCATTGTAATTGTAAGAAACATTTAAGGGAAAATTAATTTTATTCTGTGCTACTTTGTGTTACTTAGTAAAATACAACAGTCATCTGGACCCATGCATATTATTGATGAATACAAGGCTAAAAAGTTTGTGTACAAGAGTCAGAATTCCCCATTATTGTAAAATTCATCTCATCTCCTTCCGTCATTATTTTTTCAAGGTCTGGTTAGATACTTGTTCTTTGATGATGTATGGGAACATGCACACTGTTGAGTTTCCTGTCAGTGAGCACCTCCAAATACATCAAGAGAACACAGCTCATTCATTAGAAATGTTTCCAGGTCTGCAACTTACAACCTTGTTAGTTGTCAAAAGTCAACTTTTCCTTAGCTTTGACATAAAAGTTGAATCTTGTCTCTAGTCATTTCCTTTTGTATAAAGAAAGTTTTTAATCAAATGTTGGTTATTAGCCTTATCTGGTTCATTTAGCCTGCCTGATTATCTTCCTCATGCCCTTACAGGACAGACAGTTTGGACTGGTTAACCTTTTAATATAAATCACAGAAACTGACTTTGTGTGTTACACCTTCACACGTGGTTTTCTGTCTTCTTTCCCTGTTGAAATTGCTCATGGTTGAAGTTCAGAGGCCTGTATTTTTATTTGGGCTTTGCTGTTTTATCCTAAAGGACACATTCAAAACAAAGTTGAAGATAAGACGGTTTTCTGTCTTGTCCATCAAACCTCATTTTCTCAAAACTGTGTGAGCCAATTTCGGAGCAATCAGATTAGCTATTGCTTGATTGAATTCTTCTTACACAAAGCAGACAATCTTTTACACTCTCTAGACCTTGCAACTTGGTTTATTTTCATGGCTGAATTTATTCTGTGAAGTTTTAGTCAAATGCAACAAAAATGGAAGTGGTTGGTAATTTGGAATGAAATTAAAGCTTTTTGGCAGCTGATTATGCTTTTCATCAACAGAATTTTTTTTGTCTGCACACAGTGGGTCCAGCAATGATTACACTGTGCCACCTGACTTTGTTGTTGGAGTTTGGACTTTGGCTACTACTAGTTGCATCATTGTTTTGCTTTCTTGTCTGTCGGCGTGTGTGTTTATCTTCCTGCAGTTTGAATGGTACTGGTGTTATTAATAGGGTTTTTGAGGGAAACGATTACAGGTAATTACATAATGTGAATGTTGTGAAAAAGAAGGTAAATTTACTTGAGAACAAACCAGCCCCACTGCCTGCCACCAGCCCCTCTCACCCTCTGTGGACACCTGCTTTATCCCCATCTCCAGTCCAATCTTCTACGCCTGCCCTGCTCTGCTGACAGCGGATGTTGTGTGTGCAACTGAAAGCAGATGGTTCGCCATTTTGTCCAACAGTAGAGCTGAAGCTAAGCCCTCCCCTACTGCTCCTACGATGGGGATAAAAAGCTGCTAAAGGCGGCTGTTTTGGCTCTGATAGGATGCCGCAGGACCCTCAATCCCATTCAGTTTTCTCCTCAGATAGAGAGTGGCTGAAGATGGGTCTTTTGACTGGAAGAGAGCCAGGCTCAGGGTTGGAAGCCCTGCCCAGCCCACACACCCACTGTTTCAGCAGCGTAAAGCAGAGATGATTAAGCATGCCATGGTGCCTCTGGTCCGCAGGAGTGACAAATTCCCTCCCGCTGCTACTCCACTCTGGTCTCTCTCCATCTGTCATGGACACCATCAGTAAAATACATTTGCTGGTGTTGTCACATTCTGCCCAATATGTACACTGGGCTGCGCTGAATTTATTGATTTCCTGAATTCAGCTGCTTACCTCAGTCTAATTTAAAACCACTTTGCTTACTGCTAAGAGTCACAGTTGAAAATCTGTTGTGCTGGCTAAGGATGGTATGTTTTACTGCTGTTTATTCACCTGAATCTCACATCCACCTCTGCCTGAAGGGATTTATAAAATAAGATATTATATGCTTGAGCACTGGTGCATCAGCACATGTAGTAAAGTTTGGTATCCTTAAATTTTACTGTCTGTAGCTGCATATTACTTTCAGTAAAATCTGGTTTGAAATTTGCCCATTAAACAGTTTAACTTCTGAAAAAAATGGCACCACAGTAGCCATTAGTGGATATACAGTAAGTAAGATGTCAATCAACAAAAGAGATATGTTTCTAAATGTTTTTGTCTTTGGTGAATGGACCTTTTCTAATCGATGCTTCTCTCAGAGTGGCCAAGGTCCAGCACTGTCCATTGAGACTGAATGAGAGCACTTTTCCCCCTTTTCTCTATTCTAGTCTTCTCCATCAGGGAATTGGTGTGGTGACGATTGTGTAGGTTAGTTGGAATGCTATTTTGTCTTACATTTATTCCCTAATGTGAAAGTGGAAAATATCTATTCAATTCCGTCATTTTCTGCAGCGCTTTGCCGTAATTGTTTGTGCTTGCAAGAGAACTAAGTGCACTGAGGACAAGCAGCCATATTGCCACCGTAATGGGCCACGCATTACATTCCCTCTCTCTTCGGATCTCACACTGGGGACTTGGCCCCGCAAGGTGGAGAAATTACCTCCCAGTAGTTAAATAGCTGAACCACTGACATAGCATCTCTCCCCTCTCTCTCTCTCTCTTGTTTTCAGTCTTCTCTTTCTGTCTCTTTCTGCCTCTTTCTGCTCTCGCTCTCCCCTGGAGACGTGCCATTTCCTTGGAAGAGAGCAGGCATATTTTAAACTGCATTTAACATTCAGCCACTTATTTCACTCCATTCGTTGCATTATTAACATACCTTCATACCCCCTTAATTATTTTTTCTAGCTCTCTCCATCCCTCCAGAACTGATAATTGGTGTTATTTATCTAAACAATACCACTGCGTGACTCTTAGGGTGGGAGCGCTTGAATAATGCATGAGGACAAATACAAAGCAATTGCACTTACTCTGACTTTGGCACTATCCATGTCAGTGCAATGTTACCATTTATGCTCGAGGAAAGGAAATGGCAACCACGTTCCAAAGTGTTTACTCCTTCACTGCTCTCTCTGCTTATAATAAAGCAAGACGTGATATTAACTTGCCGAGGAGGCTAGACTGGGTTAAATTTGTCAGTTCCTCTTGTCCAATTCCAGCGGGGCTTGTGGTTCCATAATGAAAAGCCTCTTCGGAGTCTCTGGGATAGACTGAGGCACAGCGGCTGAAAAAGATAGAATGAAAAAAAAGATGCTTTTGCTTCGGGAACATTTCATTGAGTGTTTGGGGCATACCAAGTCCTGCAGTGTCCTTTCATTTCAGCCACCAGGGCATTTTGTGTGAGCGAGTTTTAAAATGTGCCATTGAAGTTGATGACGTCTTAGGAGATGTGATTTTGCAGTCACTTGTCTTGTGGCTGAACACAAGCAGTCCCGTGTATTCCAGAGTGATAGTCAGCATTTTACAGCTTTCTAAATGCGAACGTGTTCTTTTAAAAGTAATTTGTACTCGTCTGTTTGAGCAGTTACACGCATTTGGCTCAGTGTTATGGTTTGTAATACATCACAACAAGGCATGATGAAGCTTTCAAGATGACAGCATCTGCAGCACGCATCAGATTTACACTTACAGTTAAAGTACACTGATGCAAAGGAGGCATGCTGATATTACAGTTAGATGAATACTATCAACATTGGCATCAGCTGCTGTGAACATGGAATAGATCAGTTGTTTGACATAAACTAGATTTTCATTTGATGTACTGGTTATTGCTGCTCAGGCCTAAGTAGTCCTGTTCTAAAACATGATGTAAAATCTATACAAAGCATCCAGCTAAGATCTCTTCTGTCCCCCCCCTCCCTTCCCCACCTGTTTGCCCTCTAGGTTCAGCAGCGCAGCCCTTCATCCCCTTCTGGTTCACAGTGGAGCCCCAGGATACGCTGGCCATCCGGGGCAACGCGGCGGTGCTCAACTGCTCGGCCCACAGCGATGCGGCCACACCGGCGCGCATAGAGTGGAAGAAAGACGGCACCTTCATGAGCCTGGTTTCAGACGAAAGACGACACATACTTCCCGATGGCTCGCTGTTCTTCACCCACGTGGTCCACTCAAAGCACAATAAGCCTGATGAGGGCACCTATCAGTGCGTCGCCACCATCGACAACCTGGGATCCATTTCCAGCCGCACAGCGCGCCTCTCTGTAGCAGGTAAGTGCTGCCACATTTACCACCTTAGTTAACTGATAGTTTTTTACCATATTCTAAACTCTTCGAGCTCCGTGGTTAGAAATACAGCTGTTACTGTATAAAAAGGGAAACTGTATTACACCATATCATTCAGTATAAATTGTTTTGAAAATTCAACATTTGCCCCAAGATTATGGGAAGAGTTGAGATAAGTGACTTTTAAAATTCTGCATGTACACCAGCAAAGGCTAATGAGACCGCTCTCGAAGCCCGTACGAACCCGTGTGCAGTATGTGGTTGATTGATAAATGTGTAATTGCTGTGATTGTGTAATTGCTAGTGACCTCACCAAACTCCCAGTTTAGCTCTTCTCAGCCCTTAACCTTTACTGGGCCTAATGAGCCACAGTAATTGAATATACCTGAGTGGATGTGTGTAAAAGAAGGTCGTAATAGTAAATGAGAAATAAAAGTGGTATGTAAAAGGAATATTGTACAGCATCAGTAACACATAATTAGACAAATAAGTTTTTAAAGAACAACTTAACATCTTTCTGTGAGTCCATACTTAAATTGATCTTTGCAAGACGAAGTTTGTTATCTAGTATAAAGGATTTCTTTCTTTAGCCCTTCCTTTAAAATGGTTACTCCCCCACGGCTGTGCTACAAATGCATACCTACCTAACATCTGTAGGTGTGAACACGTTCTGTAGCTGCTTTCCTTTGTTGATTGATTGTTTTCTGTCCTTGAATTGCTCGACCATTTGTGCTTTCTCTTCTATAAATTCCTTCACCTTGCTAGAACCCGAATATGTTGCCCTACTGGATAAATGCTTGTAAAAGGGTCTGAATTATTTTTTTTTTCATTATTAGTCCCACAATGTGACCTTGTTCAGTTTGGGAACAGCAAGTGACGTGGGATTATTAGGTGTTTTGAGTCAAGTCGTGCCCCGAAATTCAATTTGCAGCTAGAGGAGCCACAGAATGCATTTACTGTGTGCTTTCTGCTCAGCAGTGCTCTGGCAGATTTTAAGACGCTCGAGTCGAGAGAGGCCTCTTGTTGACAATGGGATAGTACAATATAAGCCTCTCAGTTACCTCAGAGTGCCTGTGTGAAGTTACTGTCTGGCTGTGATTCTGTTTCCTTTCATACACCTCAGAATTACAAATTAATGAGGCAATACATTACCACTGGTGAGAGTACGATTTTTCCTTTGCTACTCAAAGAGTTCTGCATGTGCAGCATGATCTCTCAGATGATACTTGTCTTGACAAGACTTAGAATCTGAGACACCAGTGGTCCAACTTTGAGGGATGACATATTTCAAGGCAGCTTATTAGGACGTTAGAATTCAAGGTAAAAATTTTTACATTCGTAAGACCCCAGAATTAGATTTTAGGGTTGACATATTTACTTGTTTCCTTGCTGCAGCTGCCTAACTTATTGCTGATCCAGCAGCAGCAAGAAAGAGAACATGTGCTTGGTCTAATGTGCAAATGATATACTTTACTGATATTATAGCATTAGCACATGCTTTAGCCATTTTCAGCCTTTACACAAAGTGTCTTAATGTTGATATGATAGAGGATAATTAGCCTGGCTTTGTATGTGTGGTTGTCATAGCTTATTCTTACACCGCCTGACCTCACGGTCACCATGGCAACTCAGTCAGCAAATCAGTGTAGACTAAAGAAAATAGACACACAGGTCAGGGGTTTCTATACATTATGTGTCATTGTATGTGTGAAATGAGTCAATGTTGTTGTGTATTCGCGCATGTGTGCATCTTCAGGTCTTTTCAACCACAGCTGGACAGCAGACTATCCATCCCAGTGCCTCATCAATATCTGTCACTACAGCTGCATTGACGTATAATGCAGAGGGGACTTGTTTAGTTCCTCTGCCAAGATGTGTTCTGCTATCAGGCAGCCTCACACCCAGTGGGATCTACCTGGGTCAACCATGATGGGATGTTAGATTCAATCAATTTCTACTTGAGGAGTGGAGCAGGTGAAATCTGTCAGCTATTATAGGCACAGGCACACACACAGACTCACACACACACAGACTCACACACACACACACACACACACACACACACACACACACACACACACACACACACACACACACACACACACACTTTTCACATTGAAATTCACAGACGCCTAGAAGCCTCAATCCATTGAGGACACATGCATACACACACAAGTGTTGAACACATTAAGCTATTGCATTTATGGTCCTACTCACACACACATACACACATGCACAACCAATGATGTATCTCCAGCTGGCTGGCAGGTGGCCAATAAAAAGGTTAATTGCAGTGTAGAGAGTGCAGGCCATTAGGCCGCCATCAGACCCAGGAACGATGGTGCAGACGGGGGTGGAGTGGGCGTGACCTCTCAGATGTAATGACAGAATGAGTCACGGGTGGCTGGCGTGGCAGGGAGCATATCTGACAAATACCGGGGTAATATCAGGGATTGATTGCTGAGAGACATGCGGCTCATTCTTCTCACAGAAACACCTCCACTTCCACACATCTCTGCCCCCACCGTCAGAGCCATGACCGTTCACTCCTCAGCTTCAACTCTTTGCCTTATCAGGCTCCCACTCTCTTTAAGTTTGTTTGGTACTGTTCGCATATGTGAAATGTATTTCTAATCGATTCATGACTCAGTGAGTATGCCTGGATCCATGTAAACACCAACTCATATGTTTTTGTTATTATGCTGCAACTCCTAGTAATCACACTAGATATGTTGGAGTATTCTAGGTAGAGAATACTAATATAGAGACTAGAGCATGTAACTTCATCACGTTTAAACCAGATAAAGGAAATCACTTTATAACATGTGAACAGCTTTATCTTCCTGTCTTACTGAGGTGATGTTTTTTTTATGGGGACAGAAGCAGCAGCATAGAGTATACACTGATTAGACAAATGCCACATGTAGTTCTAATTCACAACACTTGCCCCTGTGTATCTCTTACAATTAGTCACATTGAGCTCAGCAATATATTGATTATTCTTTATCAAGCCCTGTATCATAATTGGAGTTTAAAAAATGATAATTTTGATATAATTGCTGGTGTTTAAATTAACACTTTGGAGTTACACAAGAGTGATCAGCTGATTAATTGGTAAGTTAATGTACTATCATGGCACATTGAATATTTGGGGTTTATTTCTCGTTAAAGAGACAAAGTAGTAAAGTAAGTTGACAGTACCGATGTGACACACATTTATGATTAAATAATTTATTATGAAAAGAAAATCATTAACTCAGTGCAACTCCAAAACATCAAATTTCCTCAGCATAGAATGATTTTTTAAATAATTCACTTCCCATTACTGTCAGTCATTTTTATGCCCTTTGATTATAAAAAAACACTACATATTGCAAGCCATTATTAAAATAAGGTATTCTGGTTTTTAGGACAATTATTATTTTCCAAATTGCTCCACTTTGAAGTCACATTCATGTGCATATGCACAGCTTTCTCTCTTCCTTGTGTCTCTTCTTCGCTCTTGCTTTGTCATCCAGTCTGCCTCTGTCTGTTTTAGCCTGTGTGTGCACAGTCAGATACTGTGGAAACACAAGCAGACTCAGGAAAAAAAAAAAAAAAAAGATAGGGGGAGGGTGGCCTTGTAGGCCCAATCTTATGTATTCAGTTTGAGTCTCAGTAAGAGAAAAGGAGGGGGAGAAAAATTCTAGGGCAGAGAGCGAGCGAGCGGTATACAGCAGTGATAGCCAGGACACAGAGCGAGACGCGAGTAATGAGAAATCCCATCGTAAGTGTCTGCTATTCTCCCACCCAGCTGTCCCCCCGCCCATCGGCACGCTTTGAGCTCAGCCCTCCTTAAGAATTGCTTGAGGTGAGCTCCACCTCACTGCCGCTTAACAGGGAAACCCCCAAATGAGAAAATGGAGAATCCATTTTGCCCTCTCTACCTCTCTCTCTCTCTTACTATCTTGTAGTCTCTTTGTTTTGTTTCCACCAGTTCCTTTAGTTTTCCTCTATTTCTGCCCCTCTCCGTTTCTCTCATGTTTTCCTCTTTCTTTCTGTCTCACCTATAGGCTACTGTGGTACATAAAGATAACCAAAGCCACTTATCACTTTGCTTTGATATCATGTTTCACTGAAATCTAATTTCTCCCTCCCCACAGTTGTTGAAATTATAAAATGAACACCAACACTCTTGATGTGTCATGTGTGTCGCCTCATATTTAAGCGTGCTCATCCTTTGATAGAGTCGGACGCCCTTTGAAGGATTTAGGGGTGTCGGCAGATTCTTTAATCCCTTTTTTGATGTATTTTAATCTGTTTTTTTTGGGAGGGGGAGAAGGATGTGAAAAAGGATGATTGCGTCACTATTGCACTGTTAGTCCTTTGTGATATTGTCGGAGACACTTTGTTGGACACACAGTTGGTTAATTAAGTTGGCATTTTTACACATTGTGAAATTTGGTTTTGACAATAATAAATGGATGTCATTAAAAAGTGGATAAAGATATTCAGTTGGGGAAAAAATCACAATGGTCCACATGCACTGAGGCTGCTATGGTAAGCAAGATTTTCTGTAAATGCTTCTTTATGAATGGCTCCTTTATGATAACACATTCAGACTTACTAATTGGATACTTCTTTTATTGACTAAGATTAAAAGGAAATACTGCAATCATGAATGCATATATAGCCTAATATGTCCTATATAGTTAGACTTAACATTGTTAGTGTTAAGCTGGATCTGAATGCAGCAACAATTACAGAACAATGATTTTGTTAAAGCACAAGAAGCCAGTCTTTAGTTTTTTAAGGCAGAAAAATGACACTGTGCTTTAACAAACTCACACATACAGTGGCTTTGTTTTGTTCCTACACACTTTATCTCTTGGTATCTCAAGTTGGAAGGAGTACGCCAGTCTCCTGCTTATATATATAGATGGCCCAGTGACCTTCACCTCAGAAATATCAGCCTTGAAATTCCACCATTAGCCAATTAGAGCACAGAATTCAGAATCAGTGGGTTAAACAACCTTGTTTCTGTCAGCTTTCTGCAGTTACCTCATTACTGGCACATCATGTGAACAAGAAACTTGGTTGTTCTTTTCTTGTTGTGCTCTTCAGAGGAACACCATGATGTGTTGGACAAAACATTCTCTCTATTATTCCGTTTCAGTTGTTTGCATGTATATACCACGTTTTCAGATTTTCTACCTTAATCTGACTTCTGCCAAAAATCTGTTCTGTTTTGTGTACCTAGTCCATGTCAGTATACTAAACTCACCATCAGTGCAACCACTGATTATTTCCAGTAGTGATTAACTGACTAATCATTTTTCCTAATCCCTTGTTTTGTATGCACAGTATCGGAAAATTGTGAAAAAAGCCCATGTCAAAACTTCCCACAGTCCAAGATGAGGTTTTCAGATGTCTCATTTTGTCGAACTAGCAGTTAAAAGCTCAAAGATATTCAGTTTACATTCATGGTTGACAAATAAGTGCATCAAATCCTCACATCTAGGAATCTGGGACCAGCAAATCTTTGGAGGTTTTGCTTTAAAATGATTATTAGAATAGTTGCAGATTGATTTTTTGTTGATCCACTAATCAATGATTCACCTAACCATTGCAGTTCTAAAGCTCAACTTGATGAAAACACACACACAAACACACAGGCACACAAACACACTCACACACACACAATCTAGGGCAAACAAACACTGTTATCTTAGAGGTTAATCTGGTTCCAGCTACACACAGAGATAGAGCCCAATCAGATGGTGTCTAACCACTCACAAACACTTGTTCTCTTGAGTTTGAGGAGACTGAGCTGTTCACTGAGATGCATTCATTCTTCCTACTCATTCAGAGTATCTTTTCACACTACTACTACATTTCTTACATTTCTCACTCTCTCTACTTTATCTTCCACTGTCTGTCCTTTTCCTCAATGAATCAACCTCCTGTCTTTTCTTTTTACTTTCTTTACTACCTCTCTCAGTCCTCCATTTTCTCTTTATTATCCTTTCAGACCTCCACCTCTCTACTGCTCCAACACACCTACTGGCACACACACACACACATGCTTGCACTCACCCATTTTGCAGTTCCACAGTGGCTGCACTCGAGCCATAAAGCACCAAAATGGCAAACAAACAGTAATAAATCTCCAAAACAACAAAAAACATCTCCCTCACTCTCAAAGGAACCCCCAGAAAGGAACACATCAACCATGTCATTGTTTCCCTCTTAAAAATTTAATCGTTTGTTTGTGAGTGTGTGCATGTGAGCCTTGACTATGTGCACACCAAGATGGCTAAATTCAGTTTTCACTTGTCATCTACAATAAGCCAACATTGTACACACTTTAAAACTGTGCTTTAATAATACACTCTTCTCCGCTTAATCTGAAAATTGCAGTCATTAGTTGTAGTGTGGACGGGGTAAATATGTTTGAAAAGTGTCGACATAGTGTGTGTCTGCTCAAACACAGTTAGGTGCTGTGTAGGAATAATTTTAAAACGTTACCATACCGTATATTAAATGCCCCTGTAGCTTGTCAAACAATACAGGTGTCTCTGATCTTCATGAGCATAAAATAGTAATTTTATCAGCCATATCACTAAAGCATCGCAGGAATTCAACCTGAATAACAGGTCCCACTCATCAGCTGAGAATAAACCATTATACTTGTTAGTTATTACATAGTAGTACTAAGAACTAATAAGCTGTGACAATAGTACTATATAAGTGATTGTGGAAAGCAGGAGATGACTGCTTTGCCCAGACCAAGTACGAGGGGTGAAATGATATGTTTGTGGCCTAAGATAAAAGGAGATGAGTTAAACTGCTCTTGTCAAAATGGCGACCACTGAGCTCCTTCTTCATCTTGGGGAAGGGGTAGTAGTCTGAGGGGTCAAATCAGGTGAACAGGGTGGCTGTTGGACGAGTTCAAATCCACACTGGGCAGATGACTGCACGACAGCTGATGTTGTCCATTTTCTCAGACAGTGCTGACGTGCAGTTTTCAATTACCCAAAACAGAAATACCACAAAAGTTATTAGCTTCAACCTGTCTGCATAATCATTCCAAGAGTTGAACTATAAGTGCACAAAACGAGAGCTGTTTAACTCATCTCCCTTTACCATAGGCCACAAACTTATCAGTCATCTCTTGTAGTGTGATCCAGCTGTCTGTCTCACTTGCCAGTGAAAACAGGAAAAAGAACCCAGACTACATATTTCATTTCTAATTTTCATGTTTCAGTGTGGATGGAGAGTGTTTTTATATGTACAGTATGCACCTTTGTGCAGACATTGCCTTATCAAAGCCCACGTAGGTGTACATACGTCCAGGTGTAGGAGCTTCACCATTTATGACCAGTTATGTGCTGCCTTGCTGCTTGAATGCCGGGGTCATTGCCATGACGAATAGCTATGCCCCGGAAGCAGGGTCAGGGTCACAGTGGTGTTCCATTACCTTGATTTCCATCTGTCTCTGGCACATGTGAGGAGGGATGGAAGCAGAAAGATAGGAGAGGCCGTGACTGAAACAAAGAGGAGAGACTGTTGCAACCCTGCACTTCTACTGAGGTGCATTAATCATAGGTTGAGCTGAAAAATGAAAACATTCAGCTAACCTTGGAGCACAAGTAGTGAAATCCGAAAAGAGCTAAAATGCTGTTTGGAAAAAAAAAGGGGGGGGGGGGAGTGTATTTGAGCTGTTCTCGCCAGCTGCAAAGATGAGGCTATAAAGGAGACAGAGAAACAGGACTCGCAAACGCAGCGGCTGAGAAAATATGATGTGGACAATCTTGGTTGAGGATGGAGCTGTAGGGAAAGATCCATCTCTTTTTTTCCCCCCTCTCTGGAGGACGACGGCAGGAGAAACGTGTCGACAGGGAGTCTGTTGGGCTGGAGGTAGATGACAGCCTCCATTTTACGTGTATTCACTGACTGATTAGGTCCTCTGGGTAGGTGGAGAGGCTGATGGAGACAGCCCTATCTCTACTCTCCAGACACCTCAGTGCCTGGTGTGTGTTTCTGTGTGTGCGTGGGAATGCACACCCATGCGTTTAATTGTCCTTGCACATTTCTGGGATTCTTCTACAGTCATCTTTCAACAGGAGCTTTATTCTGATTTTAAACTGTAAGTTGAGCGCCAATGCAAGGTTGTTTATACACAAGTTACCAGCTTCAACACGAGCTGTTGGTTTTGAAGTTTTAGCCTTTGTTATAGGCTTATATTGCCTCTATAACACTGAAAGCCAGCAAGTGATTTACCAGTCCAGAAGAGACCTTGCTAGTTCAGCATGAAAATGCATTCGTTTACTCGAGCTGTCTCCAGTGGTGGAAAGCAGCTGCGATGTTTTGCTTCTATCTTTCACTTCTTCTACTGTAGTCAGCATGCTAACGAGCTAGCCACTTCTGGCAAGGAACCACAGTTGATGGCAGAGAAAACGTACATATGGCCACTTTGAAGGTTAATACAAAAGTTGTGCTCTTTAGAGAAGTTGAGTTTATGGCAAGAGGCCCACAAATAACCAGTATTCACCTTGTAACACCAAAGCCAAGCAGTATAACCTGGTTCTGAAGCAGGGCTGCAGACCCAAGTCTTACCTTACCTGTGTTGATCCAGATGGAGACTGGAGACTGTGCCAGATTATGTCCTACTGCTCACAGAGTGTTTGAAAAAATCCAAATACCAGGAGACATTTTCTTCACTACAATGAAGCTGTATTTAGAATTTCAAATTAAAGTGTACTGTCCAATTGTACTCGAACCATTTTCAGCCTGTTTCTGCACTATGCTTTGGCTGTTGCAATTACTGTGTTCTAATGAGAGTGATAATTGACTGCTGCAGTCAGCAGATGAAGATAAACTCTTTGTGCATAATCACTTCCCTAACATGCTCCTCTCCTCTGTGTTTTCAAGCCCACTGCTCCCCCATCCCACTCCTCAACTCCCCCACCACCTGAACTTCTATTCACAGCTGTACACAGTGCATCTCCCAGTACGTGTGAGGCATCTGCACATCAGTGATGATTCTTCACTGCTCAAGGCTTTCCACACAACCTCAGAGATTTCCCTTAAATGTTCTCATTTTCACTTCGGACCCGAAGGATAAAATCATGGCGTCAGTAAGAATTTGGCTGCTAGCGTGACATGTTAATCAGCTTGAGTGTTTTGTCTTTTATAGATGTCTCGCTACCATCTGCTCTAAAATATCTACTTGTGCGTGAGTAGCATAAATTTGGGGTCTCATGGAATTTTGAATTACCCCTCAACAGCTAGAGTTATCTGTGGCGTTTTATTTCAAATATATGTCAAATCCTTCCGAGACAGAACTTGACACATTCCTTACATTTGACTAAAGTGATACAGTGTTTTTTTTATCTAAAGACAGCCAGGACATGTACACATGCATCATCTGCAACTTGCAATACTTAACAGTCAAACCATTAGTCAGTGATTCACAGCTATGCAACCAAACCTGAATTCTTCCACAAACTTTTTTATCTACAGGGGACTGGATTCTTGTTTTTCACAGTCCTGAGCACAATTGCATGGTAATGATGCTTGTGCAGTTTCCACTGCAGCATGCAGATATTAACAAAAAAACATAACTTCTACCTTTTTGTCTTAATTCTGAACTGTTGATTTATTTCATGTTGGGTTGGTGTGTAAGCAGTGTTTCATTCTGGAGCTAAAGGAAAGAGAGGGAACATTTTTATTATAGTATTTGTCTAGTTTTGTCAGTTTCTGGTACTTTTCTGTGGGGGAAGATGTACAGTATGTTCTACTGATACAGACTTGTCAGGGTGGGTGTGCCAGGCAAAGTTCACACTTTCACACTCAGAAAATAGCTGCTTTGTGCAGGGAGTTTGACTACCTGAAAAGTTTTTGTAGCAGACAATCCGTCACTCAGTTTCTCTCCATCTGCATAAAAAAGAGCCTCAACTGCACTTTAGAGCATTTTGTTTATCACCTCCTCTCTCATTGACATTCACTGTCCATGTCTCCTTCCTTGTGCTTCCACAGATAGAGATACCTACGCTGTTATGGAACCGCGTGCTCATCCGCATTGCCCTTTCATCTCCCAAAACCCATCCGAGTGAGCATGCATGAAGGGGTTTTGGGTTTTCGTATTAAAATGTCCCCATGTTTCAAAGCTAAATTGGGCTTCATAGGGCTTTTGAACCCTGAAAGAGAGTTGACTCTCACAATTTTTTTTGATGGCTCCCCATGCCTGAAGGAAAAATCTCTTCAAATGCACCTCTGTATTCATCAGACATGAGGGGTGGGCAGAAAAAGTGAGACTGAGGAGGTAAAGTTTTTATTCCAGATTGATACGGTACAGCTAGACTTGAGTTTTGATATTCAAGGCCACTTATCTTAACACTTGTTCTTTGAAATGATTTTACGGAGAGGAGCTTCAGGAAGAATCACTCTGATATAGATGTTCTCATGAGCCCCTCTCCCCTTAAGTCCTCCTGTTTCTGGCTGAATTCTGAAGCACCATAACCAGATGATGACAAGCGTATCATATTTTTTTATGGGAAAATGTGTGATTCCAGGGTGACAGAAAAGGGATTTGATTTTGCTGCTCTAGATGTAAATAAAATATGTTTGAAATGCATATTTTACTCTACTTGGCTTGTGCTGAGGATGCAGAAATATGGTGCAACCGTAAGTGTTTCATTGCATATTCTGCATTGAAAGAACGCCTCGCCATTGACACAGATGGAGTGTACTGTAGAGAAAGTGTGAAGTGCTCAGCTGGTGAGCATCTTTGTTTTTTTATGTTTCAAAGACCAACTTTATTTATGGATTAGCTTCTTTGGATTAGCTTTTTTTTTGCACCATCTGAACAGGTTTCCATAAACACTGATGGTATTATGATGACAGCAGAAAGGTGTGGCCTGCACTGAAAGGGGCACGCTCAAGGTGTGAGAGGTGACACCTTGAAAAGCATTTCTCGCCACTTCCACTCAATTCATATCCCACGCTCACTCTTCCAGCTGACTGGATTTCACTTTCTCCATAATGCTTTTTTATGGTGGAAAATAGGAAAAAGAACCACAGTTTTTTTCTCCTCAGTTCCACATTTCCCTTAATTATGGTAGATGCATTGATATTTTTTCTTTAGTAGCAAACAAAAGGTGTTTTATCCGGGAACGTCCACATTTCCTTAATGGAAAGTTCATTTGCATTTATTTTGTTGCTTTTAGCCAAAGACAGACAGTGTGTGCATTCCTCATTCGGTGTCACTCAGAGCTAACAGGATAGGGGAAAAAAGGGGGTTTTGAGGGTTTTTTGCAGGATGGATGGGTGATGTTTGCCAAGTGTTCCTATGCATTCTGCAGAGCGACAGAGATGAAAATAAAAGCTTAGAATGAATGGGGCACCGAACGTGTGCTTCATCTGGAATAAAGACTGTTTGGGGAGCTGCTGGAGCCTGTTCAGGCCTGCTTGAACACAGACTCTTGTCTTTATGTGCAGGGGCATGACATGTGTGATGCAGGCGAGACTTGTGTGAGCAAGAGTGAAGTGTGAAAACGGAGAGAGTGTGGTAAACAAGGAAGATGGAAAGCTTGAAAGTGATATGTTGCTTCACTGAGCAGTTCAGCTATGCAGGGAACATAAAGAAACTATGAAACTGTTCATGGGTGTATACATGTGGATCCTCCTCTGACTGAGCTACCCTGACCTCTGTGTGTAAGGGCCCCGGGGAGGGTGTTCAAACTTCTTCTTTCCACACCATGCAGCGCCTTCACGGCTTTTTGATCAGTGGATGCAAGCTGTGGAGGTATTGGATTCAGGTTTGTATGTGTGTGTGTGTGTGTGTGTGAGAGAGAGAGAGCGTTCACATGGAGGCATTAGACTCACTGTGTTGACTCTGATGAAGCTTGATTGATGATTTAGAAAAGATAAAGGCTTGCAGTGTTTGAGTAGAGGCTCCCTGCTGTTAGTGTTGATGTATGGTATGATGGAATTGCCTGACTGCATCCTGCACTGCATCCTGCTGCATCAGAGTTGGATGCTGTGTGTGTGTACGCGCGCATTCCTCCAAGCTGTAGAATAACTTGTGCTCCAAGGTCAGTGATAAGTATCTTCCCTATTGTTTATTCACACACATTCACACACACACACACACACACAGGCAGTAGAGGCAAAACAGCACTACAGCAGTGTGATATTCTACACACTGCTAACACCTTTCTTTTTATCCTCCCTCTGCCTCACCTTTCAGCTTCCTTGCACCTCAGCGCTGCATTTCAACACTCAGGTTTCAATTCCTGTTACATTTTCAGTCAGGGAACATAAAGCAAGCTTGAATACAGCTATTGCATCAAAGCATTTGACATTGATGTCAGGGATATATGTTTTAAACCTTTCTAGAGGCAAGGGGATTGTGCTACCTTGTTCTTAAAGGATGGAAATATGCCTACCATTTTGTATCAGTGAAGTATGACACGAGCACAGACAGATGCGCATCATCTTATTTTGGGTGTTTTTTTTCTTCCATGTTGGACAACACAATGTGCAGGCACACACATCCCCAGATATATACAATTAAGACTCATTGGAGGTTGATTTTGTTTGAAGGCATTCTGCATAGCATCTGCTCCTTTTGAAGGTAATGCACTGCAGATGGACTAATTGCTAATGCCACACTGTCAGACCTTCCAGGTGTTCTGGAGATCTGTTGCATCCTTTTCCATTAGGGTTGAGTGATTGATTAGATTGCCTTCATTGTTACTTTGTCAGCCACACTATTCCTGATATGATCATTTCAGTACCTCCGCTTTGTGATCCTCTGTGTGCTACCTGGAGAAAAGCCACTACTGCGCCCTTGCCCTCATAAAATATATCCATTTCGTATTTGCAAATTTAATTAACCAGAATAAATAAACGGTGTGTAAAGAATTGGCCACTGAGGGTATAAATGCTGCACACTGCATGATCCTCATTCAAATATGAATCTTGCCCTCCTGCAGCTTATTCAACATGTACGGTAGGTTTTTGCAGCATTTGATGTCTGTGTTTGCCGAGGGTTGTTAAGTCTGCATTATACATGGCATCTGCATCTTACCAGACACAGCTAATGAACTTTAAAACTGTGTTGTGTTTTGTGTCTACATGAAGAGATTGGTCTTCTCATCAATGTCAGATCCCTTGCTGAAGCTGGAGTGGCTGCTTGGCCTGTTATTGAGGCTCACTGGAGCATTTCAGAAAGATGTTTACATCAATGTGAAGAAGAGGGGGAAAAAAATCAGCACTCGTTTCTCTCTCTTTTTTTTTTTGTGGCTCTTGACAGGAAGAAGCAATCAGCTGTTTTCACTGATAACATACAGTGATTTCAAGGGTATAAACTAATCCAACTAATAAGCTATAGCTGAATCTGCGCTAGTTTACCAAAACATGAGCCACATAGCTTTTTAATCTTTCCATTATTTTCTTGACTTGATGCAACTCTAATGATCTGTCATTGTCTTCATTAAACCTGAACCTGTCACCATTACGTTGGTCCTGAATTTTAAACTCTCATTATTTACACACAAACATTAAGATTTTGGTCAGGGATTCAGAATTAGTGCCACAGCGCTAGAGATTTTGTGTATGTTATGGTGGGTGGGGACAGCGGACTGTTAGCTGATGTTAATTTACCAGACCATCACACCTCTTGACGAGGTAAATGATAATAAATGCCCCCGGCCATGTTGAGTGACATCATCACCCTCCACCACATCTGTGTCTTCAGAAACATCTGCTGCTCCCAAGCTGCCAGTCCAATCCTCATACACATGTATATGCATACAGATACAGGCATAGCTATATTAGATCTTGTGGTGAGAATAATGGTTCATAAAACTTGTCTGTCTCCCATAGATTGTCAGCCTGCCCACGTAACATACACTTTGAAAGACAATTCTCTTTAAGTTCAGGAGTCAAGCTGATGCTTTGTGTAGCACGGTTGACTGCTTAAGCTGCCTCATTGTGTCTGCAGTGCATTTCATTATCAAGAATACCACAAAACCCTGCAGATACTTCACCATAATATGTGCAACAAACTGCGTACATACTGTACTGTAATGTGATTAAATGTGCAAGTGTGTATGTTAACAATCCTCTTTAAACACAGCTCACTTCTAATCTCACTGATGCAGAAAATGTTTTTTTGTTCTACCTTAGCTTCATTGTGGTATAATTTGAAGCAGACACCCACACACAGGTTTAAAGATGAGTACTAAATTATGCTGAAGAATAAGTCTGCTCAGTGCTTGTATGTAGTGTTTGACACATTTGCATTTAGCTCTCATTGATCGATGCAAAAGAAGAGAGTGTTGTGAAAAATGGTGTGCTCTTTTATCAGTGTGCTATGATGATAAACTACAGGTCAGACTTAAAAAAAAAATAGATATGTGAATGCTACCCTGCTGAAGTCCTAGTTTTTCTTAGGACCAGGTCTTAGTTTTACTTGTCTGCAACACCTTCCAGAGCCTCTCCTTCTCTCTGCTCTCCCCTCTCTGCTCCTTACTCCATCATTTCTGCTGAGGAAGATGCTCAATTTTCTTCCGGCCCCATCCTCCATCCATCTCATTTCCCCGCTAGCTGCACTAGCAGGGCTGGAGCATAAACAGAGCAACAGGGCCCGCTGATAGCATCTACAGATGTGCCGCCAACAGCCCCAGATAAGAACCAGCAGCAGCATGCCCCCTCTCTAGCAAACAATAGAGCTCCCACTGAAATGTGTGGTGGGAGGATGGAGAGGAAAGGGGAGGGGTGATAGGAATGTGTGGAGACTGATTGAATGCAACTCTGAGAGTAATGCGGGGAATGAGAAAGAGACAGCGCGGTGGCAGAAAAGAGGCTGAAAAATTGGAAGGAGAGGTGCATGGTGCTGTAGGGAGGAGGGGAGGCAGAGTGAAGGAGAGAGGTGAATGTGGTTATCCCCTCGGCTCGTATCTTTGTGTCCATCAACAGCAGGACAGGGGTGTGTTTGGCTCCTTTATCTGGATGGCCTGTTGAGTTAGTAGAGAGTGGAGGGGCCCTTCATTCCAGTGGAGAGGGGCGTTGCCTGGGACCTTAGAAAACGAGCAGTTGACGAAAGATGTGCGGCCGGGCCAGGGATAGCTGCTCATTGTGGCACCTGTTTCGGATTTGATTGACGTCCCCTTCTTAATCCCACAGGTGACTCCTCTGACATTGGAGGCTGCTCTGCTGAGCCTCTCTCTGCATCCTCCCTTACCTCTCACCTCCTCCCCTCCTCTCTCTGATAAGGGAGCGAGGGAAAGGGGGAAGGTGAGACAGAGAGCGAAGGGATGTATGGTTGCAGTGCCAACACATTTATCTGTGCTCAGGTAATGGGAGCAGCCGCTGCCACAGTCTCCCATGGCAACGACCTCTGCGGAAGGTTAGCCTCAAAATGGGCCAAGAATGAGCTAAATTCCCAGTGATAAAATAAGACACCTTAACATGATTAAGGACCCTAATGCAATCAGTATTGTTTCAACTACAACTCAATTACCTGTAATGAAAAGGGGCTCTCTCTCCCACCCTTAGATACTGTGGGGTGTTAGCTTGTCTGGAGGTCTAACTGCGAGCAGGTGAAAAGCACAGAGGAGGAGCAGAGAAGACATGCGATCCCCTGGAACAAGAGATTAAACGCTCACATGCTGACTCACAAACCCAGTATCATGCAGAACGATTAAGTCCAACATAGACATATAACACCACATCGAAGACATGCACACAGCTCATCTCAAGGTACAAACATTCCACTAGAACTAAAATTATTAGTCGACTTTTCACTTGGGATCATTGGTCAAACAGACAACTGAGTGACATCACCTCAAGCTCAGGGAAATCATGATAGGCATTTTTAATTTTCTAACATTTAGCCGAAATGGTTAACCGATGAATTTAGAAATTATTCTGAAAAGTAACTGATAATGAAAATAGTAGTTAGTCTTACATCCTACTTACTTATTTGAAACAAGAAAAGCTTACTTTTTAATCTGAGAGACCACAGTTCGCAGTGACACCTCAAACACTGATAAATGACCCCTGATGTGTGGGTGTGGTTTCTGGCCGCCTGGCTCATAACGACTATTGACAGTTTTTGTCTGTGTGAAGATGAGAGGATTACACAGAAACTCATCAGTTTCATTTAGCCTTTACTGTACGTACAGCCTGAATCAACTACAACTGCTGCTACAAATGTATCAACACATTGAGCCACTAAACATGAGCTGACATACATAAAAGATGCAATAACTTGCCTATGAAAGCACAGTTATGGAATTGCAACATTTTCAAAGGGAAATCTTGATTTCCTTTTCATCTGTGTTCCCATGGCAACTGACCCGGCCCTGTCATGTGTCCGTCTCCATCCGTCACCATCCGTGTTGCCTCCGTGTAGTCTTTCCTCTTGTCTGTTCCCACAACAGGCAATCAGGAGCTGTCAGAGTGCCAACTGTGCCAGCAGCCTCATCCCGATGTGTCACTTCCTATCTAGACACAATTGACTGTGTGTGATTTCATTGTAGGCTGATTTGTTGTTTTTTTGTTTTTTGTTTTTTTTTCTCACTAGCATATGCAAATAGAAAAGAAATTCAGCAATGAAAAAAGCTACTTGTTACACTTCAGATAGAGAGGCTGGTTACTGATATTGTTTAGAGTTGCTTAGAGTTTTACAATGATTGTCTTCTAAAGTGCATGTTATATTGCCTATTCTGCTGAGCGTAGTTGTAAAAACAAAGCAAGAAATGGCTTCTGTAAAGAGTGAGAGATGTAGTAATAAGGAGGAGTTGACTTCTCCTCGCCTCAGTAGTACTCTGAGCAGCAGCTGCGCCCTGGGGCCCATCCGCTGATAGTCATAAATGTTTAGAAGGGCCTTCTTTGCACAACATCTGGTCTGCACCCAGAGTGGGTTAGCAGTTAAAATATACCTCCCCCAGCCAAGAGCTATCAGAGATGTTAAGCCCTGCAGAGTTAGCTTAACATACTTAGGTGTCTGTTGGCTGAGAATCAATGCCTCAAATACGCTACCACTACTCCAATAGGCTTCTGTTTGCATCTTTGTTTTCGACAATGAAATGGTGTATTATTTTACGGACTGCCTGCTGCCATCATTGTCTCGAGGTTGTCATATTGGAAATGTAACAATAGGCTGATGTGTCATTCTGGGACACCAGCTGTCTTCTGGGGGTTTTACAGTGCTCTCTTCAGACACTGACTGGTTACGAGGTCAGAATATGCTCTTTCTGTCATCTCTTGCACCAGAGAGCCGTTTTTACGGCCCAGTAGATAAAATAAGAGCCCCTGTCTGAGGCTGACTCCTGCGGAACGCCACCCATCCATCTTCTGTCTGTCCTTTTGATGTGTGTGTACACAACACAAGCATTTCTGTGTTTGGGAGTGTGTATGCTTTTGTGGTTGCCATTGTTGTGCACACATATCATAGGGTTCACAAGTACCAATTCCTTGTCAAGCCGCAGTCTTTCCACTGATTTACCTGATTGCTCGTTACGTGTTTCAGTCTGGGTTATTGGAGTAAGCAGCTCTGTTTTTAGCTCAGTTGTAAAGTGGTGTCATTGATATCCGTTTATTTTAACAGACAGCTGTTTGGAACGGATGAAGACATATTTGATGAATGAAGTTGAACTATTTTTATGGTCCAAAATCATTTGTGTTATGGCAGTCACTCCCAGTCACTCCCAGTCACCCCACTCTGTTGGTAGAAAAAGATAAATACATTGTGATGATACATCCAGACTGTGCATTTCATCATTTCCTCAGTATGTCAGCCTTGTCAGGCTTCATACATGATGGAGTCCCTTGGTGACTACTTTATTAGATTCCAACACACAGTCATTAATTAATCCTGTTTACGTTCTTGTCAATCTTGGGAGACCTCCCACCTGCCACCCCTGACAGCATGAAGGTTGCTGTCACCTTTTTACAGAGAAGAACATAAGCAGACATCTTTTCCAACACAGACAAGACTTTCAAAGTTTCTCACTTCTCTTGACTCTGTTTTCCTTTTATCCTAGTTGATTGTACAGATTATTAGATCTATTATATCTCCCCCTATCAGGCCATGCAAACTTTGTAATCAAACATTGAAGTTTTCTTTGTAAAATACTTATTAGCCCCATTTTTGACCACATCCCATATTCATATTAAACCAAAAAAAAAAGCAAAAACTCCCTCTTGGCATAGGCTATAAAGAATTCATGCTGTGGTTTTCATGTTACATGCACAGCCACTTAAGAGCGTCACCAAAGCACCACCCCTCAAAGTTAAATTTCACAATGATCTTGGCTGCATTAGAGAGAGAGGGAGGAATTTTTTATATATATATATATATATATATATACACAAGCCCTGAAGCGCCTTTTATTAAGAGTGATAACAGGGGAGAACAATGTTGTGTTTTTATTGTTTGGAGGAAAACCCTTTGAGTGTTTGAGTGGGTTTTGCAGTGCAGTTCAATTAAAGTTTGATAACAGACAGAGAAAAAGAGAAAAACAAGCATTTGTCTCTCTGAGCAGACATCATTTTTTTATGCATCTGATTTTTGTTTATTGTGCATCACCTTTGATTGTGTTGCCTGCACTTGCGCATACAGAGTGCATCAATGTATTAATAGTTGCATAAAACCAATGCTTTACCAATGGGAGGCTTATTTTCTTGCACTAGACCTTTTAGAACATTTTTCTTTTTCAGAAACCCAGAAGCAACTGGCTCACTGGCATTTTAATCTATTCTTAAAAGTAAACCCTGAAATTGGATGTATAACACTCAAATAAGTGAGACCTCTATTTCTTTCTTTTTTTCTCTTTCTTGTGAAGAAAAAAATCACACTACATAAGAAGTTTAAATCCCAACAGAGCAAGATATGAGATGCCTGTGTGATTCTTCTTTTCCTGTTAGCCATCATATCTTTGTAAAGCTCACAATATTCAGCTTTTGTTGATGCCATCATAAGTGTTGACTAAACTCTGTGCTTATTTTTGAGGCTAAACTTTGCAGTGTTGTGTTAAATTATATCATGTTAAAAGGTATTATATACTTTCCTGTCTACATGAATGAACTGAATGAGCAGCTCTCTTACAGCTGTAGAAAGGCAGGACATATTGTAGCTGTGACTGTAAGGAATTCTATTAGATTGCACAGCTATACTTAATAAACTGCTAATCCACAGCGTGTGTCTGTCAAGAGTTTCCCTTTGTGTTTGACCAAGACGATTCTCTGTTTGAATTGTACATTTGAAATCGTCTCACAGCACATAATATCAATAAGGCGTGAATACTTTGCTGTTTTACTCCAAGAATGTAACCTTAAGTATGTTGGCTGAATAGCATGATTTGCTGTAATAGAGGAAGCCCTTAGAAAAATTCTCCCCTGAAGCTCTGAAACCTTCAATTAGGGAATTAATTATCACTTTCGCTGCAGCTGGCCTTAAAGGGAGCACGAACAGAAAGAGGCACTGAACTGAATAAAGCAAAGCACATATTGTGCTGGGGAATTTTACAGCGGGGAAATACTTTCAGACCTTGCCTAAGCACATACTTCTCAAAGCCACTACATCTAAAAGACATTATTGTCTCGTTTTATTTTTTTTTTTAGACTACTTGATTACCCTGTCACTCCCCCATTCACACTGCGTCTCACATTTTCATTGCCATTGATTGGATTTCTTCACACTGTCTAATTTACTCTTCATCTGGGGTTGGATCTATCTCCTCGCTTTTTTTGGCTCAGCAAACTTGACTTGGCTTTATCTCTGGTATTGTGAAATTCATAAATACACCAACAATAAGATCTGCCTTTTTGTGCATGGGTTGCAAAACTGTAATAGATGTGTTGATAAGGGAGGACGATGTTGAATAAAAAGGTGGAGCCAGGGGACGTTGTCATTATTGTGCTTTAAAGGAAAACTGCTCTCTTTGAATGGGTCATACACTAGTAAATATCAATCTGTCACAGTCAGTGCAATCTATGAATTATTCCAACATGAAGGGCTTTAATTTACTTTTTTAGTGTACCCACTTTCTTTCAATCCAACTTGTGTACTTCAGTTCCAGGTATTGATTTCTCACATTTCCCAGAATGACTTCAGTAATCCCAAGAGAATGGGCATGAACTTGTCGAATTCAGAGAAGGTGAAAGAGGGAGAAGTAGTGGAAATAATAGCGTGATAAGAACGAGAGTTCCAGTTGAGGTTGTGTCACCTTCTGGTCTACTGATTTTGCTATCAGTGTAGAAATTGGGGATCGCTGTCTCTTTTGTGGTATATTTCTTCCTCCTGATGTGGAAGAGCTGTTCAAAATTGCAAAATGTCAAATCTAGAGAGAAGCCCCCCCGCTCTTTGACTCCAGGGGACTGACACCAAAACTAGCTTAGTGTAAGACGTGCACATTCAGAAAACCTCTACAGGTGCCGCATCAAAAAAACAAACTGCAAAAGTCAGATGAAAGAACACTGCACTGGTAGCTCCAGTAACGCCACCAAAACACCTAAACGTTTATTGCTGATCTCCCAGTCTTCTGCTGTCAGTGTGTGCTGGAAGGTGGTGGTCTATATATTTCAGATATTACAGCACGTCTTCTTCTCCTGTCGCCACCTAATTTTTTGCTGTGCCAGGAGGAGGAAAACAGCCCAGCACAGGCATGATGCTTTGCTTTGTTTCTCTCTCTTACTGAAATTGTGGTGTTTTTTGCAGTTTGTAAGTGCTGACTGTCAAGTTGATGGTCAAATTAGATGTGCATGTGCAGCAGCTCTAAATGGTTATCTTGTTTTTTTGTGGATTTAAAGAATTCCCTAAAATGTTTTCACTGACCACCAGGGCCCCAGTATTTAATGTTCTATCCTTTGTCTTTGTGAGTCCAGCTGTTGTTAAAGAGGTAAATGTAAATTGATCTTGGTTGCTATGTTATACATAAATTTTATTATCATGCCTCTGAATCATAATCTAGTCAGAGTTGGTAGGTATTTTAACTGTATCAATACATCTTGACAAAAATTGCATCTATAATTAAAGTATTCTAGAAAAATGTTCAAAAAAAATGTTCATGTTTTATTTTCCCTAATTAGTTGATAGCATAATTTCTATGATGAAAGGAAGTAACGAATTAAAGGTTAAAACAAGAAACAGCTGTCTCCCAAACAACATTTACGTAGTGCCTTCAGATGATGTACTCAAGTTAGTTTGTTAAGTGTCCTTCTGTGTAAACAGTTTCACTGGGTGCTTCAGTGGCTCGGAAAATATGAGCTATGTCCGATTTTATCTGGATTTGTTTTTTACACATTCCTAATTTTCACAGTGGAAAATGAGTTATTTCATGTTACCAGTCCAAACATACCACTTTGTCAGGGCACAGCCATATAAGGGGGTAGAGTCTTCTGGGCTGCTCTGAAATGTAAACCAGTCTCAGGTTTTTCCTCCTTAATTACTTAAACTGACGCTGCTTGAAAATATGTTACATAGAGCATAGTTGTATTTTTGATCCGAGGAGAAAAGCGGCCGTTCTGCAGTCACTTACTAATTCAGTTGAATCTAGAGGGAGATCCTTAAAGCCTTCTGCATATTCCATTAAGCTGCTCATTGTTATTCTATACCTGATTTTAATTAAGAATAGTAGGAACCCAACTGTGTGATTTAAGTGTATGTCTGTGTATGTGCATGCATGGTGGTTACACGCGGTTCTGCTCTGAGGCGGGGTAGACAGTCGTTACGCCTGTTCGTAGCTCTCTGCAGCACAATTCCTTTCTGCTAATCTCCATCCATTGACGGACACATTCATTCATTAGCATTCATATGATTATAAGCTCCACTGGCAGAGCTCAGCAGATGATGTAAGGTTTGGTGAATCTAACTAACCACTCTTCACAAAGGAGGCATTTGGTGCCACCACTGGGTTAACTGCTTTATTTTCTAGGAAACTGCTGCTCAGAGACACAGTAAGATCAGCAGTCACGTTTTACTCTTAGTTGTGCTGTTTGAAAGGAACAAAGAAAATGCTTCTCATTAGCATAAAGCTCTTGCCATTCTTGTGGTTTGGCCACTGAGACATTATTGCTCTACTGGAATCATTTGGCTTCATCACACACTGGTAATAAGAGCTGAGATTGGCAGTACAGCACTTCTGTTCAATAGATGGTGCTGAGCAAGGGTGTGGAAAATGAAGCTCCCACCCAGTCGATTGAAATGGACAATTGTGATTAATTGGAATCGATAACATTAGCGTCGACACTCACCACTTCCCATTTACAGTGCCCATGTACACTTGAGCCAGGGCGCCTGACACACATACATATTAGAGACATCATAACATGAAGCGTCCACTTCATTAATAATGGCTGTTACAAAATAGAACAGCTACATCTTAAGTCACTGTGTGAGTTAGGATCCCCATCAGCACTCACTCACACACACACACATACACACCCTCGAGACACAGCAAACTGATGAACTCAGCCTGGATGTGATGAGGTGAGAGGAACAAAGGATTAGTCGATTGAGAGCTGGAAGAACAGCAGAGTCACTGCAGACTGACTCGGAAAGTGCTTGCACCAACGTGAACTGAGGTTGTGAGGGGACAGTGTTCCCTCTCCTCTGTGCACAGGTTCAGTCTTTGTGGAAGCATAATTTCTTGTCATGTCTGCAGATGAATTTCAGGGCTCTCTCTTGTGTCCCCTCTGGGCCAAATGCCATGTCTCAAGCCATTACACAAAGCTGTGGGTGTAGTTTTAGCTTTTAGACCTGGGCCACATTAACTCAGGGCCACTGTTTTCAACCTCATCTTTTGAAATGTCATTGCTCCACAGGCCGAGGGATTTCTGTTCCTGTGTAGAGAGCACTGTTTTAGGTCTTAGCTGAAGCTGGTCCATGCCTCTGGTTTGCCTTTATCACTCTGGTACAAGTGTTTATCATGCTTTGTGGATACATAAAGATATGAGTGCTGAATTGTTCAGTATCTTGAGTGCAGTGTGAACTAATGTCATTTAAAAGGCGTGTGTGCAAGATTAGACAAACATATCAGCGTGTCTGTTGTGCAGATTTTGTCCTTTTATTCAATATCAGCCACCACTGTATTTTTTCACTTTGAGAATCGAATAAAGTTTACTAATGTGTCGCCCTCGAGCACAGAAACCGTATAATGCCAAGCAAAATAAAAAGGATGCTAAGAACCACTCCACTGACACACAAAACTAAACAGTTACTCACTCACTGTAAAAATGACCTTCTTTTATGAATCAAATGAAAACCAAACACATAAAATAATGGATTGCAATTTTGTCAAGATCATCTTGATACAGACATTAATCTGTATAAATGGAAAGACAACAAGTCAAGTCAGTTTTTGTTTATATACCGCCAAATCACAACAGACGTTATCTTGAGGCTATTAACAGGTTGGTTTCAGATCAATGGCTTCAAACACAGGAAATAATTATTTTGCGTTGAGATGAAAGTCGGGGTACAGAAGCACAAACAGCCTGTGGATCCAGCCTTTTTTAATTAGGGCTGTGTGTCTCCTGTTCTGCGTGGCAAATTAACATCCACCATCGAGGATAAGTGATTGTGCTGCACAACGGTGTGTGGTTGGGTTGTGTGTGTGTTTTTCAGGATTTGTGTGTGCAAGAGGTCGGGGGAGGGCAGTTTTTGGCCTCTTCCACTCCTGAGAATCTGTCCTGAATATGGATTGTAAGCTGTTGCCTCCAATTTGCCATTAGGTTTGCTGTTTTTAACATTGTGGCCAATCGGGGTGTATTTTGTAATAGTTTAAAACAGTTTTTATCTGACTTACTTCCTGAGTGCTGGTTTTACAGCTCTCTCTTGTCTTTGTCTCTCAGGGATGCCCAGGTTTGCCAGCCAGCCAGCGCCGGCCACTGTGCGCCCGGGGGACAGCCAGGTGATGGCATGTGAGGTCAACTCCGATCTGGTGCCCTTCACCCGTTGGGAGAAAGACCGTCAGCCGCTGGAGCTGAGCACCAGGTTGGTCCAGCTGCCAAGCGGAGCCCTGGTGATCAGCAACGCCTCGGAGTCAGACGCCGGCCTCTACCGCTGTCTGGTGGAAAACGTGGGGTCGTCCAAGTCCAGCGACGAGGCCCAGCTGCAGATACTGCCAGGTAATTTGAGGAAATAAAGTTATGTCAGACAACAAGTGAAATGTTGTTCATTAAGAATACTATCGCTAGAGGAGGATTTTATCATTATAATTTCAGTAACAGACTGGTATTTACTGGAATGATTTCAGATTGAACACTATACTTCAATTGTTATCTAAGCATGAAAGCATTTACTTGTCCTCAGTTGTCGCCTGTTAATCAAGCATTTCTACATCCCTGATTACAGTGCAGTTTTGTTTGAGCTTCTAGGCTATTGTAGAACATCATGTGTAGTAAATTGAGTTCAGTTCTCAGAGAAAATATTATGGGTCATAAATCAGACTTCAACAAGACCCCGGTGGGGGTCTTTATCTCTGTATGCCTCCTCCAAGGATGTGTGGTAGAGTTGTAAAAAGCTGGATGGATACAGAGGGAAAACTAATGAAGCTGTGTGAGGAAATCGAAAGAAATTTTGTTTGGATGCTATTAGATGTAATAGCATTAGAGACACATTTATACCATTATATCATATCAGCTTAAGAATAAAGTAACTAAGGTGTTTTTGCAGAGAGATGCAGTGAGTCAAAACCGGGCAAAGAATGAGAATGATCTCAGGCATAATAAGCTTTATGGAATTATGATCTAAGCTAGATTCATAGGATGATTTTAAAAAGCCCTGTGTATATGCTGGGGTCAAACATGTCCTGGTTATTGCAGGATACTGCTTAGGCAGCTAGTTGCAGCCGGAGTTGTATGGGACTTACTTTGAACTCTTAAAGACCTGAGACTTCAGCTGTCTCAGACATCAACATGGACATAATTCATTGGACCATTTGTGGTTTGGGTGTCAGGAGTGACTGCCCTTTGGAAATGACCTTTTTTGAAGTTTTTAAGACAGATGACACCCAGTTTGCTGCTGCGCTTCATTGACTCACCCCAACCTTAACCTCAGCCTTAACCCTGACCTTTTTCTTCTTCCCCTCCCATCTAAGAAACTGGAGAAGAGAGGAAGCTGGAGTTTCTGTTGCAGCCTGTGTCTGTGACCAAGGTGGTGGGCGCCAGCGTGCTGCTGCCCTGCGTGGTCACTGGTTACCCTGCACCACATGTCCGTTGGATGTTTGGAGACAAGCTGCTACAAGAAAGGTATGAGCATGAACTCTGTAGTCTAAGTTGGATTTACCAGACCTTTTTGATCCGTCTTAGGAATTAAAGAAGCCTTAAAGCGTGCTATACCTTTTTCAAACCCACCTTTTAAAATTACCTTTACCCATCAAAGTTCCCAGTAGATACTCTAAAGCCATACACTGCTGTGTTCAGCATTTCCTGGGCTCTTGCACATTTCTAGCTTTTGAAAAGCAACACAGACTGTAATGTACTGCACCTTTGTACCTAGTGCCTCTGGCCTTCAAACGCTAACCTCTTAGTCCTGGCACCTGCTCCCTAAGGTGTTAATGCTATTCTACCACTATTCTGCCACTGCTACCCGGAGAGCCGCGGGGGGAGAGAGACCTGAACGTGCCAACAGAAGCACTTCAGCTGGGAGACAAGGCTGTAGGTTTGCCAGCTGTGGGGAAGTTCACAAATTAAGAGCCAAGAGAGAGTGTCACAGCGCCTGTGCTCTCAGTCCTCTGGCTCTCATTAGCTCAGGCAGAGCAGCTCAAATCCCTTGGAGAGAATTGCATTGGACATGGGAAGTTTGATTCTCACCAATTAAGGAAGCACTTTGTTTACGTAACCCCTGTGTACCAGTCCTGTGGAATAATAACTTTGCAACCTGGGGGGATCAACAGAAAATAGCTGAAATAGGGCTCATTCATCTAAATCTAGCCCAGAATAGGATTCCTGCCTCCTGTGAAATTAAATGTAAGGTCATCACATTAGCAACCACAAGGCTCCGGTGTGGTATGAGCTGGAATATCATTAGACTTTCCAACCTTTAGTTCTCAGCACAGTACCACATTTCAAGTTAAATGTCTTTAACACCTATGGAATTGTCTGTGATTACCTCTGACCTCCAATGGGAGCTGACTGAAAAGGCACTTATTAATCTACCTTGTATTAATTACAAAACACTATCCTGTGTGCCTACCTGGCCCCCCAGGGTGTCTCCATTGGTAATTAGCAAGCACACTCTGAACAACCTGGGAGGTCTTTGCGATATTGGAGTGGACCCCCATGCTCCTGCCTTCAGAGCAGAGTTGGATTGTGTGGCGAATACATTACTGAGACTTTTCTTTTGATTTCTAATACGACATTGACAATTAGAAAGAATAGAAGTGGAACTTTCTTTTTTCTCCTTGAGAGTCTCCTGTCCCTCTCAGGCATTACATGAGAGATAGAGGAGCTGCTGTCAATTAAAAACTGGTGTGGTGTGCAGTGTAAGGGAGAAAGAAAGGGGAATCTGCAAAGAGTGTCTAATTGGTCTTTGGCGCACAGCACAAACAGGGTCTTCAAAGTGGCGACGCAGAAGCTGTAGACATTAGATGAAAGTTTATGAAGATGTGCCAAAGCTACAAACTGAAGCGGGGTGACTCGCTGACAGTGGGGATCATCGCATTGAGCTTCTGCTGCTGATGATTCAACTTGGTCTTGTCTCTTGTTTTCTTTCTGTCTCTCTCTCAGTCTGTGTTCACAATAACAAAAAGACAGTTTTATCCTGAGCAGCAGATGAAGTAGGGGATTCAGAATGGGTACAACATGAGACCAAGTATGACAGTCTTAGACAGTACCGATTCTTGGATGTCTAAATCTCCCTTTTAAGGGCCAGGTCATGGTTTCTGCTTGCCCTTGAACAATACTACAATCAGGGATATGCACACACAGGCTCGTTCCACACGTGTGCATTAGAGAACATGGTAGCGACGCCATGACGTTAAAAAAAAAAAAGCTCCTTTGTTTGTTGTATTTGGCTGAACAACATGTCACACACCCTTGTGGACATGTGGACGTGGAAACCATAAATTGGCTTTAATTCTTTGTTAGTTTCCACTAGCTGACTGACTCCTCAAAAGTGCTTAAATATATTTTTAAAGACACAGTGGAGTCCTTCAAAAGTCTTTTGAAAAAGTGCCATATGAAGGATTTCTGTCATAAGTTGGATTTCTGTATTAAGTCTTTGAAGAGTCTCATTAGTATGTTATTCATAACCTGTCAGGAGACAGACGTTGCGGTTTCTCTTGTATCACCTGTCCATATTGCCATGTAGGACTTAAGGGCTGCTATAAAACTCTTTGATGTCTGTGATGACAGATGGGGACAGAGCAAAGACCTGAGCTGGAAATTCAGAACAGGTGGTTGTTTAACTCTCTTGTTGAGAAGTTAATTTCTCTCTGTTGAGTTTCTGTATCCATTTCATAGAAATCTATGGTATGTTGGTATCATACTAACCAATGTTTTTTTTTTTTTGTCTTTTGGGATGGTCACTGTGTAGTTACAAATTCTTGCTGTGGCAGAGACGTTTATATACATGTAGGTGATTGGAAAGGAGGTGCACTTTTCCACTTGACACCACCAACAATAAATGTTATGTAAACACAATTTTATCAATGAAAGTAAAGTCGGAGCCATTCATCGTCTCTCAGCTGGGAAGGAGGGCTCATGCAGTGAGGGTGACGTTGCTTCCCCAGGTGTGAGTAATTTGGCACAGTGCTGCTGACTCAAGGATGATATTCAAATGGTTACAAGTTCACTGACATGAAATAAGACAAATTTGTCTTTTCTACCGCATTGTCATTTACAGAAGCGTGCAAGAGTATGCCATTTGTGAGTTAACATTGCAAACACTGACATGCTCAGCTGTTTGTCAGGATGTTGTGAGGTGTCTAGATGCTGCACCACTGCCATTGTCATTGTCTATTTGCACAAAACCTGCGCGGAGATGCTGGAAATTTGAGTTTTAAGTTTGGCTGAGTTGGAAAAGTTGGTGTATCGGTTAAAGCAAAATGCAGCAAAGTGCAGTGGAAACAGACTCCGCAAATCCATCTTGTGCTCCCTCTCCTTCTGTAATGGTTTTAAGTAGCACCTCACTGGAGAATTAGCGCCACCAGCTGTTATATTGATGAACCAACTCCTAATTTCACATAACAGTAGTAGATGAAAACTTGTATTCATTCACATTGTCTTTTGCTGAATACTTCGAAATTTGGTTAAAACTTTCTCTACATTGAAAATCAGGAACAACAAGCAATTGTTATACCTAATTCAAATTTTTGCCCTTCATGTGTCACTGCAGTGTCATGAGATGATCCCAGTAATAAATCTGTATGTTAATAATCTGAAAACAAATTACTTAAATGATAAAATTAATATGTGTTTTTTTTTTAAGTGTGTTATGGTATCTTGTGTGAAATTATTCAGCTTACATATTCTCACACAGTATAATGAATGACAGAATTGCGGTATATATTACACTATGGCTTATTCTACTATAACATGCTGTTTATGTATTCGGCAGTGTCCTCATCCTAGCCTCAAATTCATTTAGGCTCCAAGCAAGTCTATTGCCAAGGACACCAAGCTTGCCATTTATTCTGATTAAGCTCAGCGACACCATAACAGAATATGTAACACTTGAATCTGTTCAGTCAACATGTTGAAAATACGTTCTTAGCGAATGCCCTGTGAGTCATCGATAGCATCCCCAGGTGCCAGAGCGCACAGAGACAGACAGGCCTTTGGATTTTTGTCGCACACACTGGTCCTGATGACACTCATGAAAAGCCCAGTCATCTTTTGTTCTTGGGAGTATCACTCTGTCACCTAATAGAATTCCCCAGCAGTCAATAAAATGGATGAATTATGCATGTCGGCCAGCAACAGGGAATTGACAGAGCATGTAAATCATCCTCCTTCCTAAGCCTTCAAGCCTCCCGTCTCCTCCTTGTCTTCTGGCCTTCATTTAAATATGATTGTGTATATTGCATTTACTTGTGTATGAAGGGAGAAGCATGGTGTGGGAAATTTGTTTGCATTTGGACTGTTATTGGACTGCAGTGTAACCATCTCACACATATGTCTTGCACAGAAACCCACGCACTCACACATCACCTTATTCACTTTCTGGCTGAGAGAAGAAAATGAAGGCACACATACACACGCATATATATGCACAGGCAGACTTCTGTCTAGGGGAAGTCTGCATTTTAGCGAGCTACCATAAAAATGGCTTTTTACCCTGTTGTCCATACATAGAGTGTTTAACAGTGAGAGCCCAAAAACGTGATATGATGAGGGTTTAAATCAAACAGCTGTATTTACGTCTTATAAAAGTGTATATCATGCTGTACCAGCAGGTGTAAGTGACAACACCAAAAGGGAGTTTTGAGAATCCCATCATCTGTTTTTTTTAATGACCAATCTCACTAATATGGCCTAATCTCTCCTTTAAAAAGAGGATACATAAATAAAAGAAGACCAATGCTGTTTTAGTTGTCTGTATGAAGTGTGATTTGGCGATACCTGTGGTTACTGCTGGAATCAAGTCTGTTTTAATATTGGTAATACGGGTCCCAGAGGTGTGTTTGACGTGACACAAATCAAACTCTGGCAACAGCAGACATAAGTAATGTAAAAAGTGGTTTTAGATGTTATGAAATTCTCTCTAACTTTAACATCATATATCACCACGATTTATTATGAAATTGCCAATTCACTACAGAAATTTTGCAGCAGGAACTCTAGATGAATAGTAATGATGTGGAGTTCAAACCACCAGCACTTGTATAATTGTTTGAAGATTTTGATAGCTCTGACAATGCTGCATGCACTCATGAAATAACTGATTCTGCTTCTCTGGAAAAATACAGCATGGCTGAGCCTGTGCCATTGCCATTTAAATTTTCATCGAAGCTAACAATCCTTCAGATGCAATCCTCCATAATTGTCTGTATTTTTGAGTGAAGTCATAAATTGACACTCAGAACTTTAACCTGCTTTGTTCTCTACATCCTTTTAAGTGCCGTAACATTGTTTACACCCACACCACCAACTGATGCCATAGTTTTTTTTCAATTCACAGTTTCTGTTTTCAAACCAATTTTAAGACATGACGCTCTGCTCTTTGCGTGTTGCTTTTAAATAGCACAGTGAATGGCCACTGCAATAACAATGCGGGTAAGAGCAACTTAACCTTTCAGCCTCTTAAAGACGCCTGTCAGAGATACAGCCTATCGATGTTAATGATCTATGATTTTCGCTTGCTCCTTTCTTCCGAGCAACTATTAACGAGGTTAATGGCAAATATCTGCCTCGTGCTGAACTCTTACTCCTCGTGCAGCAGCAAATGATAGAGTTCTTAGTGGTATTTCAGATGTCAGTGGGAAGCATTGATTCAGCTGACAAATGCAACAGTTACTCAGACCAGAGAACACAATGGCTTCTGCCAAGCTTATTTTTAAAGGAGAAAAAAAAAAGGAGACTCAGTTTCTTTTAGTGTCAGAATGTGAGTATGGAAGTAAACTCCCTGTCACCTTTGCAGTATAATGCAATCCAGTTCAACAGCTCTGCCTCCTGTTTTTCCTCTAAGGAACTTATAATGTTCAGTTTTTGTTAAAACTTTCCCAGAGGTGTTAATTCAACTGCGTGTTTGTTTGTCTTTTACCTGTTTGTCTGTCTTTTACCCAACAGATGTTGGTGGACAAAACAATAGAAACACTCCTTAGCATAATGCAGTCCAGTAGTAACATTAGTGCTCCAACAAAGATTTAAGATCCACGTGAATATGAATAGAAACTATTGTGCTCCACATGTTTCCCTCATTTGGAGAGGTTGGCATGTACAGTAGGTATCCAGTACACCACATTCTTTCTGATACACCGGAGGCCCATATGGTTAGAGTTCTGCACAGGAACTCAGATTTCTTCAGCTCTGGTAAAATGATAGATGGCAGCAGCAGTGGGTTTAAGGTAATGGAGTGGTTTTGCTGGCATGTGTTGCTGAGAAAACAAGACAAGCGACATGGTTTTCTGACAGTGGAGCATGGGAAGTCTCCTTTTATGGATGTCCCTCAGTCTCCGGTACATCGCAAACGTGCACAATCTCACTGGATCTCTTCAAAGCATTTTTCCTGTCATAGCATCTATTTTTATTTTATTTTTTATTTGTAACGTCAAGTAGGAAATGAGGATAATTGGAATGCAATGGCTTAATCTACTGTCACTTTCATGGTTGTTGTTTGATCTAAAACCACCAGGAAATCCTACTTATGCACATGTTGTATTTTACCTCTAAAAGCTAAAACTGTGCAGCATCATTAGCTTAAATAGAACTGATAATATGGAGCTTTATTCACCAGTAGCCTGCACACAGCAAAAAATAACTCACCTGCAGCGCTTTACTGTGGTTCTTCACCAGACAGTATGTGGGTTTATGTTCTATTTAAAGGTTTTATAATCCGGTGGAGGACTATAGTTTCGTAGACGTGGCACAGCACGGGGCTCATTGGGTTCACGTGTGCTCAAACGTCACTGTAATATGCACTAATCAAACGATCGGTTTTTATTCTCTGGGACCCTGGTAGGGGGAAAAAAAAGCAAATAAAGTCAGGTATGCGAGAGTTGTTTTTGTCTCCGGGACCTTGCAGCTTTCCATTACGAGCCAGAGGAAAACAAAAACGTTTTCATGGCTGAGTCACTTAAGAAGCCCCAGCCTGCGCTGTTGGCAGCAAGTTATTTCTCACATTAATTTATATTTGTTTATTTATTCATTTATATCTATATATATTCACTTATTCCTCTCCTAGTCTGGCTGCTCTCTTCTCTCCTTTGTTTATCACATATGTTTACCCATTTTACCATAGCTCAGATCTGAACAGGAATAGGTAATGTTGTAATGTTGTGTTTCTGGAAGCAGGACAAATCGTTCCAATCCACCTATGTGGCTGTAAAATGAAATCCCACTCCATTCTGCGCACCTTGAACATGATTCAAATTCATGGAGCTGTTGTGATTATGTTCTGGTCAAAAGGGGGAAGTTCAATTTGCGTTCACTTTGAACCACAACACCTGGAAAAGCACAATAGTTAGCATTCATGGTGCATGACGGCGCTGGGAGAGATGGGTTGAGATGGTGGACGGGTTTGTAGACACAGAGAGAGAGGAGGAAAGTAGGGAGTGGAAAAAGAAATTTAATCTGAACAAAGAAAAAGAAGAAAGTGAGGCCAAAGCGAGAAAAGTTTAAAGATTGCTACTCTATCCATTAATAATGAATCCTTTTGTTGTGACAGTTGTGATTCCAACCTGCCTCCCCCTTGTGCTGCAGATAGCACGACCTGTTCCCAGCCACTGTCACAGCACTGCTGATTGCTCTGTGACAGCATATTGCACCGCCCGTTAAAACACACACATACCCACGGTTCTTCAGTGATCTGCAGCTTCCCCCTCGCCCAGGTGTGCTGACCTTGCCACCAGTCTATGTTACGGAAGGACGAGTTACCACTCACACATACCAAATATGTTCATCCCCTCCACACACCCCCACCGCAAGCCCTTCTCTGAAGTCTCTGTGGCTGCTACTGCCTTCGAAGCTGAGTGGCAGAACACGGGACAAATTGTGTTAGGGACCTCTGCATGTTGACAGGACATTCTCAACACCTTTTCTGGACAAGTTACACTTGAGAGGAGCGGAGGGAGGAGGATGTTGTTGTTCTTTTGAACATTTTGAAACTGATAAATGATGTTTTTAGGTGTTAGGATAAGGAAGGTTAAAATCTAGCCATGTTTTTGATAGGTAAACAAAATTTGACTGATTCAGATCTGAGTTATTAGCAGATTTTAGCCAAATGTAACAACACTATATGTCATATACTGTCTGCTGCAATGGACAATATGGGAAGTTGTAGCTGTAGCTTGAAGTGGAATTAGTAAAAACCTGATAGAGAGAGCAAGGCCATTTAGCATCATTGCACCTAGTCTGTCTGACACATTTACCCTGTAATCTTCACGTCGCTTATACTGTATGTGTGTATGCATGTGTGCATCTGGTGCTCTGTTACAAGATAAAAAGTGACAGTGGAAATAGTGAGCTAATTTAACAGCTCTTTGTAGGTGAATACGGATAATGCAGTTTTAATTAGCAGCATTTCCCACCAAGGGCCTGCAGCTAATGTACAAGATGTCATATTCTTACAGCAGGCACCTGGTCTTAATTTAAATGACCACAAGTGGAGAGAGCTCCCTCACAATAGCGGACGGTATCTTTGAGCCAATTTACTTTGTCCCCCTCCCTCGTGGTCTCTAAACAGTAACACATTCCTTCTTCAGCAGAGCACTTTAGCTGCTGCAGTTAGGGCTGAGATTGACTCGCTCTTAACAGAATGAGAAATTGCCTGGTGGGTTGATATGTGCTGTATGTCCCTCTTTCAGCTACAAGAGGAAGCTGTCAGTGCCCTTTATAATGGAGCATGCGGCACTAAAGGCCAAAGAATCTGAATAGTTGTCCTGGTGAGACTAACTGCAGGAATGCCTGGCACCTCAGACTGGGATGTCTTTCAGAGGATTTTTTTTCGTTCAGCAGGGATTTGACATGCAGAGCCTCCCAGCAGAATCAGCTATACTCTCTAATGTGCACAGGAAGTAATCAATGTACAGCAAGACATGTGGCATTTTCAGCAGTTCTGTGTTAAGTTCTGTAGTCTCCGAATTGAAAGAAAACACAGCAGTCCTCTGTATGTTACTGTATGTCTTTATGCTTTTTTTTCCACCTTGAGGACTCAAAAATTAGGCTGAGTGCAGTAGGTTTTTGTGTATTTTTATACAATCTGCTGCTTTTAGAAAGGACCTGGTGGGCTGTTTACTACACCTTTTAGACTGACATAAAGACCTGAGGTTAAGTTCCTGTTCCTGTCAGTCTCAACAGGTTAGCACATCTCTCTTGACCCAACTTCATAACCCTGCTCCTGGCCAGCGTTAAACAACAGGTCTCACACTGCTCAGACTAAGGTAGAAAAACAGCTACAATAATAAAAGCTAAACACCAAACTCATGCTTTTTGTGTGAGATTTAAAATAGGGACAGTACTGAAACCCTTACAAAACAGCACATTTAAATCATTAAGTTTTCATTTTTCAACCTGCATCTGATTTTCAGGCACTTAAGTTCTGATCTGTTACAAGACAGTGAGTCAGGGTAACCTAAAGCTGCAGCTGCTGAAACTGTTAAATTATTGTGGCTAATGTTAATAGTCTATTTTATCCCTACAGCACAAGTGAAACAGTGATGTCATTTTGGTGACAGCAGGTCGAGTGCCACTCCAATGCTCCACTCCAGCACAGACAGACAGGCAGATGGTCTCAAAGGCCAGAGCTGCCAAAACCCAGAGCTAGTACGGGAGAGAGGAAAAGCAGCTCTAGCTTCGTGTGGAAGCTCTAGCTAGTCAGCAGTTTGTTTAAAACTAAATCAGCCTGCAGCATAGGGTTGTTTTTCCTCAGTTTTCCGTGGTGCACTTTTTACCTCGGCATGCATCCTCACTCCTCTGTGCAAAAACCATTATGCACTGATCTTTCTCTCTTCGGTTGCATCTCGCTCGCTGTGGCCATCTTTGGATTTTTATCTTCTCCAGCCGACCCACTGCTCCCGCTTTTCTCCCCGCCTCTCTGTTTCTCTCTTTGTGAATGCAGAGTTCTCTCTTTAAGCTATTGATTTCTGTTTTCTCTCCTCTCAGCCTCCTCCTACTCCCATGCTCCACTGGTTGTTGAATCAAGCCAGAGCTTGGCCACAGACTGCTTCCCCTCTGGGCCTACTGGGAAAATCAAAGTTGGGGCCTTTTAAAATGGAGGAGGGTCACTGGTTCAGAAAGAGGCTATACAAATAGATATGGAGTGATCAGGATTAGGTGTGAACAGTTTAGAATAATAAATATTTATGATTGCTCAGTCTGCAATGATTGACAAAAAACATGACCTGGTTGTGACTTTCTCAGTTTTCAGTCAGCTAGTCCTATCTCCTGCCGCTTTGTTTGTTTTGCAGTGTGTAAATGTATGTGTTAACACAAGGAGAAATTTGTGTTTGTTAACATTTTAATACAAAATATTTAATCGGTAGTTTGAGCACAACACCTGAATGAATAGTACTTTGAGCTTTTGTGAGAAAAGGAAAAACACTGTGTGAAAATGTTCACTGGTAGTTGGTGTTTTCAATATAATGGAAATTTTGCTCCAGATATCACTATTGTTATTCTTTAGATGCATGTCACCAAAGTTAATTAAGAGCTGAGGAAAGAAAACAAAAACATTTGTTAAGGCAATGTAACAACTGCAGTAGTAACACTGTACACTCTGCATGCCCCAGCTGTAGCTTCAATTTAGACCAGCACTCTAATGTATAATCGAAGATGATGCATATTGAATAAAACATTAGGACATCTGTCCATATACATGTAACTTTTAAAATGAGAGATTATTTTTATTCCTTAAAAACACAGGATTCCACTGCACAGTGATCACTAAGTGTTTCCTATCTGACTGTAGTTATACTACCAGATCTCCGAAACCAGGCTGTCTATAAATCATGATTGTTGAGAAGAATTGCAAATTGCATTCTTTTCAGGGCAGCTGACTTGGCTTTTAGTATGTTTTATTTATTCAGAGAGTTAGTAAGAGGTGACGGAGCAAAAGACGCAGGGAAGAGATGTGGAGTCAACCTCAGGTCAGTAGGGGAACATGGTGCTCCCGAGGCTGCAACCTTTACAGCGCAGTTATCTGAAGAAGCGAGAGGGGAATGTGCTCCACGGAAATGGGCTGTGATGACTTTTTACATATTTAACAAGTTTGGTGAAAAAAAAAGGGACTGAGGCTTAAGTTCAGCTCTATCCACATGCTGCAACAGGGTCAGCAGCCTGAGGGCTCCTGCATGTGATGTGGACAGTGCTACACGTAGCTAAGCCCCCAAATAAAAATAATTAATACTGTAAATTAACAGAAACCAGAAGGAAAGGCTTGTTTATATTCTGATCTAACTCATTTTCTTTCTACCTGAATCCAGTGAGGGTCGTGTGGAGGTTCTGGGAGGAGGCAGTCTCCAGATCTTCAATCTCACAGAGGAGGATGCCGGCGTCTACACCTGCATGGCGGACAATTCTAACGCCACCATTGAAGCCCAAGCGCAACTCACAGTACAAGGTACCCTCATCTACCCACATTGTCCGCTCTCTATTGTTGGACCGGAGGTACAAAGTAGTGTAAGCAGTTTACAGGGGCTAAAAATCATGCCAGCCAACAGTGCTAGAAGGACAGATGATAAACTATACATATACAGTATATATTTACCACTAATTTGATCCAGCTTATTCTAGTGGCAGTTCTGCCAGTCTGAGGACTTATTAGTGGCTTCATTTTTCAGAGTAAATTAGAAACAAAGTGACTGTGCGGGCAAACATTAAGGCACAGATTGGAGATTAGTGAGGAGCAGTAGCAAGTGAGGATGCATTACTTACTAAAGAGAGTGCAGCGGAGGAAAGCTGAGTCGCTCCAGGTCTGGGACTGAGCTCTCAGACCATCCTTCTATCACATAAAACAGTCTAATTTCATCTGATTATGTTTGGAAATGAGCTTATTAAATGCCTCGAGGACCCGTATCCCAGATCCAAAACAAAGCAACTGACAATTTACTTTGAAATTAAATGAACAAGGTGTATTTCTTGCATGCAGATTGTGTAGAGAAACTCACTGTGGCTTATTGAGATGTGCTGCACATCATGGAACATATAGACTGTATTCTAAGCGAGCAATGTATTCAGCACTTAAGTAGGCAGCATATGGAGTGTTTGTACCTGTTTATATCTTCTATTTTACATAACGCCACCCAACACAGGCTGGCAGTTTTTTTAGTTACCAGACAACATACTGAGAAGATGCACACACAGTAAACTACTGTGACAGAAACAGCACAGTGTGCCTTCCAAGCTGCGTGTCCAAATTCATTTATTCAGACTAATCACACTTGTTTTTAAATATTAAGTGAGTATTAGACACAATATGTTTTGCTCACAGTTACATTACAACAACACCACACATTCTTGTTTATGTTGTATGTCTCTAATCTGATTGTCTATATATTTAAAACAGCAAATAATTGGCATATTCTGGGCTGATTCTTCATCTGGTCTCGACTGCGCCGCTGATGCTGTCATATTTATCACTAAAAATTCAGTGCTGATGAGCAAATTTGAATTGTAGACATACTAGAATTTGAGACCTCTTTCATTTATTTATTTATTTTTGTATTAATTATCACACTTTCACATGAAACAGCTGCTATATCCCACGTGAATGCTGACTAATCTTCACTTTCAAAGTCCCATTTTGACGGTAGGAACCTAATTTGTGCACAGCATGTCTGTAATAAATTCATAAATTAGCTCAATACTTGTGTCACAGTACAACAATGCAAAAATGAAAAAGTAAAGCATAAAAAAAATCTAAAACCCAAGTAGAACGTATGATGTGACCCCTGGTATCATACTGTTTATTTTCCATTAGTTTTGGATAGGAAAATTACTTTCATTTGAGATGTGTGTGGCTCTGCCAAAACTGTGTAACAGCCATTTTAAATTCAGTAGAATTCAGTAAATTCACTTTACTCAATGGAAACTTAAGCCTTTTTTTAACCCATACAGTTAATCAAAAATGAATTAAGTAAGATCATTGCATTGGATCTTTAACATATCAGACACACTCACAGTAACTGTGTTGTTATTACCACTGTCAGACTCTGTTGGAGAGAAAAATACACATGAACGCAGATGCCCCATGTGTATTTGTATGCTTTTCCCAGGTGAAGCAAGTCAACAGGATTCGGTGTGAAATAACTTTAGAACAGGGAAACACCCTGAGGCTCATTCCCGGCTTCATTGCATTTCACACACGGCCACATCATACTATGACTCCATGACTTTCTTCCCAAATCCCCTCATCTCTTCATCACCCCTCCACCACCCTTTCATCACTTCCAGTCGCTCACTGTGATTAAAGGAGACAGTGAGGGGAAAATAGGCTAAGGTCACAGGAGGATGTCTGACTTCACTCGTTTTCAGTCTTCAAGTCTGTGAGCGCTGAATCCTCTCTGAAGTCCTTCAAGTCTCCGACCTGACCCCCTCCAGCCTCCACCTCCAGTGTGACGAGACTGTACAGGATTGATCAGCACTCCTGAAATATTGTTGAAAGACATCATTGTAAGACGATAAAACACTTTAATTAGTTCCCATGCTGTAGACCCGTGGGCCTAATTGCATTTGATTCATTCAGATTCATGAAGGAACCAGATTGTGGCATTGATTTGCTCCCTATACAACAGAAGTGACACTTGAAAGGTCAGTCAATTCTCTCAAGAAGCAGTATGACACTCACGCAAATCAATGTGGTATGAATCTAAACTATTATAAATATTTTTTCCTATGACAGACTCCTTCTGAAACACCTTAGGGCCTCTTTTGCTGCAGTAACAAGGAGAGACTGTGTGTTTACGGCCAGTGGCTTTTCATAAACACTGGACAGTTTGTGCTTAGGAAAAGATGCAGAGAGCCAGCCGGGGATTTGATACGGTAAAGCACTGTTAGGTTTCGCCCGGAGATAGCTTGAGGGTCTGTGATGCAGCTGGTGCTCATCTGTGGGAGGAGAGATACGTGGGGGCTGCAGCAGGTGTGTGGACATACACACAGCAAACACACAACCATGCATACATAATGATACCCCACCAGGTCAATTATACACTGACTCTATACACCTGTATGCATTCACTAGCAAAGATGTGTATTCACTTGGTTTTAAGATTCAAGTATTGTTCAGTCTTTGAGAGAGCTACATTATTGTCCAAAAACTATTGAAAACACATAAATGAGGCACAGGATGATATGTCTCTCCTTACGATGAACATGGGCACTGTAGTGTATTTTGAGTCAGGCTAACGTCCACCTTCCTACTGCAGTGAGTACTCACTGGGGCACCAAATCTATGGCTGAAAATAGCCCCAAACAAATGCACTATTTACTCCTGTTTGAGTAATGTATGCAGGAAAATTCTGTTTCAGTGTACCTTAGCAGTGAACTCTGCTAATCAGAACCTTATACCACTTACTATGGCAGAGAAGTTGCGCTGACCATGTCCCTGTTGCACATTGTTATGTAGAGCAGAGCTCCAACAAAGGTCTGGACAGGAAAGTGCTGCTGGTCTCTTTCAGGTAAAATAGCACCAGGACAGATCATGGTAGCAAACAACAGATGGACTGTGCTGTGTACTATCAGTTAGTACAATAACAGTTATATGTTCTTTGTTTTGGCTAGAGCGCTTTTATCTATAGACAAAACTGCTTCACAAACAAGAATTCCTCTTTAAAATGTGAAATGATGTACAAGCAGCTTCAGGAGAGATAATCCCAGTGGCTGTCAAAAATAAGCAATAGGTATCCAGGAGCAGTGTTTATATGATAAATGATGAAAGAACCAGTGACGTAAAGAGGTTTAGAGTATTTATTTCTGTTGACACAACCACAATCTGATGTTCTAGAAAAGCAAATGGAAAACTACTTCTTCTACCACAGTACAACTCCAGGTAGTTCTGCAGAATGTCAGGCTTTAAACATCAGTGTCGACAGTAATGTTTAGCTCACCCATCCACTAACATGTACAGTAGGGGCCCCTGCACAGGCACACAGTTGTGTGTCGACACACTCGCATGTGTATGTGTGATTGCTGTATGTTTGTGTGAGTGTGTGTGTTCTGCTCGGTACAGCTTTGCTGTGACATCTCACCCTCTATTAGAGCTGGCAACAGGATAAACGGGGCCAGAGGAAGCAGCAGCTTTTGATTATGGTCTTGCGTGACTGGGGCACCACCCAGACCTGGACTCTGTATGTGTGTGTTTGCAAGACAGAAATAGTTTCTCCACAAACATGTATGTTTCCAGTTTTATAGGGCTCCGAGTCAGTGGCCCTCATCTATCATGGCCCCATGCTATCATGTCATCAACTTAATTGTTCTCTCCATGTGCTGCACTTACATGCAGGAAATCCCTGCCCCCTGTAAAAGTTTCATGTCTCTGCAATGGGCTGAGGACCCTAGATTTATAACCGCAGACAGCAGGAGTGTTTTACCTTGTTATAGAAATGGGCAAAAATAGAAACAGAAAAAAACATAGTTATGCTCAATTTCTGCCTGCAGTTCCACCTTCCTCTTTACTCTTTTGCAGTAAGAGAAGTGGTTTGAAGAAAGTGAGCCACTGATTGTATCATATCCATGTACTTTGGGCAGCTCACATTGTTCCACCAGCCCAAAACAAAAAACAGCAACAACCCAAAAAACAAAAAAACAAAAAACAAAACAGGTAACCTGAAAGTCAAAGCATATTCAACGTCAATTAACATATCAGTAGCAAATTCTATAGAGGGATTTATTTCCAGAACTAGGCTCAAAATATTTTTGCCAGCTAGTGACGGGAACAGTTTGCTCTAAATGACGCATGGAAAAGTTACAGATTTTTATAAGCTCTGTTGGATATTTTAGTCTGTTTTTACTTTGGCACACTATCTTCCTGCCCTTCCTCCAATGTCACTGTTATATTCTGACTGAAATAACAAGAAACTTTCCATTTAGCTTTTATAAAGAACACTAATCTGATAAGGAGCAACACCCACAGGCACACACCTTTTCCTTTTTTCATAGGGAGTTTATCTTAACCAGTGGGGTGGGAGGTGTGTGGAGGTGTCTCTGTCTGATTTCCTGTCTACCCCTTCTCTTGTGTCTGCATTCGTCTGTGGGGAATCAACAGCCTGCTCCCTGTCTCAGATAGAGCCACATCTGCATGATACCAAAGACATACAAGAACTCTGCGTGGCTCTGTTTTGTGAAGACCCTGTTCTTACCCGGCGTTAACATGCATCTTGTGTTGGACCTTTAAAATTGAGATTCTCATTTCTCTGATTCTTAGAGTGAAGACACGTGCAAAGTCAGTTATTCTATCTTGATAGTTTGGTGTTACTCATGAAATTAAGATTCTGGCAATGAGTTTTTGACTTCCGGTTAGGTTTTAACACCATTGTGGTCTAGAAGATCCCCATTATTACAGACCTTGTTGATAATTTTTAGGGAAAAGTTACATTCATTCATAACTCTTAAAGAAAATATAAATTTACCTATTTTTTGTGTACAATAACTAAAGTCTATAAATCCAAAGTGCTACTATCAGTAGTCAAAATAAATGAGCCTGCCTCCACTCAAACTTTATCAAAGTGAACCCACAAAACTTTAGGACATTTAAGACTTATTATCATAAGGCATGACGTTTTTCAGAACAAGAGCCTGATGTTAACATTTTTGGAGATAAACAAGCTTTTCTGGAAACATTACATACAGTGACTGATGCACCAGATTTCCAGGGATTCTCTCGTGATAAGTGAGTGATTAATGGCACATTTTAAAGTAAAATATGCAGTATGCGACACAAGTAAATAATCAAATTAGCTGTGTTTTGTGTTTGCCATGTTTTCAATACACTGCCAGTAGGAGGTTAAGTAGTAACAATTTGTTTTAGAGCTCTGCTTTACTAAGAATAATTTTTGCTCTGAAATGAAGCCACAGCACAGAGGAAGCGCCTTGAACTCCTCTGTATGCTGTAACCAAACCATCATGCGAGCTTTGTCTCAGCATTTCATGGACAATCTCAGGCCTCTGCTTCGACTCACTTCCATTAATTTTAGAACCAACGGGGGAAGTTCACGAAAACATCCAAAGATTGAACTGCCTCTCTATGACTCTGCCTGTAACAGGACATTATTCTCTGCTCAATGACTAGAAAATCAAGCACAGTGCATCTTCCTTGTTTCTTTTGGCCAGGATTAAGAGTAAAGCTGTTATCTTTGGAAGAGCAGGATGGGTAATTAGTGTAGTCCAAGCTCTACTTGCCCTCAGAGTAAACCCTGACTGCCCAAGAGCTATTGTTTAACTTTACGAAGCTAACTGGACTCTGGCCAAGCTGGCAAAGCAGTTACATGTCTTTCATATTTAGATTCTTTAGCTTCAGCAGTCTTACATTAGGCTTTAATAGATGACTGCTGTAGCCTAACTGCTGAGGGGTAGTACGTTTCACCTTTTGACACATCCCAGCAAGCCCAAAATATGCTGCAACAGCTGATTTCTCCATGTTTTTTGACTGATATTTCATCGTTTTTATCAGTATCAGTGGATAGAGGCTGGCCTTTTCCTACTCAGTATGTCTCTATTCACTTCACTCCTGGCTACCACTGAAGCTTTAAGTAAAGTAATCTGCCCAGAATCCTGTGAGGTTTTGTTTTAACAAGCTCACAGTGAGACACACACATGACCTTTTTGTGGCCCTCTTTTTAGCAGTTTATTGGAGTCAGTGTAAGTCTGCATTAAAGCTTCTTTTACTAAGCCACAGGCTAAAGAGATAATACCAGCCCCAAAGAACTGGCATTGGTGTTTTTTTCAGCACTTCTCCCTCCCTTTATATTTGTCTTTGTGTTTTTTTTCTTTCTCCCACTTTTGTGTATCTGCATTTCCTTTGTGGTTTTTCTGTCTCTGTTGGATTTCTCTTTCATCAGAGAGGAGTGGTATTTATGTTCCAATACAAGTCAGCCCGTTTGGAGACGTTCCATCTGGTAGAGTGGAGCATCTGTGTCCCTGAGAACTGTAGACTGTAGGAAAACATGGACTTGGCGTCCGTGACGTCATCCATATGTTTATGAAGAGACATATTTAGCCCTGGATTTGGGGTTGGTCGCTCGTCATCATCTTTGTCAGCTACCAGAGACCGAAAAATCCTGAGGGCTGCTGCCAGGCATTACAGCAGCAAAAGAATCGAAGAGTGTGATAGGCTAAGACACCTGTCAATCAAACATGCTCTACACACAGACTCTTTTAAATGACCATGAGGGATTTTTATTATATACAAACATTTGGCATTTAGCAGTTTAGGTATTAGATTTCTTTCAAAAAACCGTAACTATATACATTATTGTGGTCTTCTTACTTACAGATAAAGTTAATTGCAAAGCCTTTCTTTGTTGAAACCTGACTTATATATATCATATGCAGAAATGTTTATATACATCTGTTGACCAGAATGTTGCTTTCCTGCACTACAATGTTCAAAAACATTACTGGTTTCCTGGTGACAACCCACTTATTTTTGAGAAGGAAGTTGGATGATTTCATAGCCACTTCAGTGCTGTCTGAGTTGACTGACAGCTGGCAGCTAGTAGCACTTATAAGGCGCTTCCTCTCTGGCTGCATATTTCAGCCATAGTGGTTTCCTCTCCTCTCCAACATGCATTAACCTAATGTGTTGACGTATGAAAAACTGCCTGCCAACATACTGCACATGCGTGTTTGCAGCACTTTCAAAGCAGGCTTGTTTTTCTACTGACATTTTCAGCTAGTTACACTTTACACTGAATTTTGTTTCTCTGCTGTTGCATTAATTGCCAAAAATCCTCATCTGCATCCTTCTCCCAAATGTGACTAAGTTCACCTTTGCATATACATGTTTCATGCTGCAAACAGCCAATTAAGGAAGGTCATCAATCATGTTGTTGCATTGGGAGTTGCTCCACCACACACATGCACACCCACAACCTGACACACATGCCACCCTCTGTCGAGTCCTGATAGTTTCCACCAACCCCACCCCACCCCACCCCCCCAAAGCTTTATTGGTATATTTAGGAGTTTCTACTCATTGCTCAGTCCAATAGGTTCCAAATGTCTGAACTCCATTTAGAGAAAATGGTGCATGTCTGCTCAGTTGGAGAGAGGAAGGGGGGAGGCTGAAGATGGAGAGATAGACAGGGAGTTATAGGAAGATTAAGAGTCGGGGGGAAAATGGGAGACTGAGTGGTGAAACAGAGAGAGGGGGAGAGATAAGGAGAGCCACAGGGTACCAGTCACCATCAAAACCTGTCACAAGCAAACCTTATGAGGGAGCTCTGCACACACATACATATACAGTATACTTATATATTTATACAGACAGAAAGAAATTGCAATGTAATGCAGAAACCCATAAAAATACAATGAACGTACACATATTGAGACAGCACCGACATACAGAAACATATGTTTGCATACATAAGCAGGCAGTTACACACACACACACACACACACACACACACACACACACACTTGTATTATACAAGTAAAATCCACCCATACACATCTTGCCAGCAGGGAAAGAAGCAAATACAATTATGTTCAGCATATAGCACCAGTAATAATGGGACAAAACAAGTATCCAGACACATTTAAAATTATTCACATTCACACATGGCTCAGCCATCCGCACACACACACACACACACACACACACACACACACACACACACACACACACACACACAGTGACTCATTGGTGTCTCAACGGTGTATCCCTGACACACCAAAGTAAACCAAAGATTCCACCCACCTCTGCTGCACAGCTACTAGAGGCAAATATCCAGGGGACACCACACTGTGAAACACATTATTCACAGCTCACACATCTCCCTGCAGGGAACACCGGTACACACACATACTGTATATACACACACACACAGATACACACAGACATACACACAAGCATGCAAACACACACAGAGCAGGGTGACGGCTGTCACAATTATATGGTGATCCAGTCTACAGGCATCACCATCCTCATTTCCATCCACGTTTCAGTCGTCAATATTCAACAGAAAAGTCTAGACTCTCATTAAAGCAAGGTGAGGGACGGTTTCAGTATACAGTACACTATCCAGCTGTTTCAGGTTTGACCTGCTCTGCTACATTGTGTGGTTGGAAAACTGTAGCATCAAACCTGAAGGGAAACCCGACCCTGGAATACTCCTACACTGTTAAATGTGTTTAATTTGAGGTTTAGAGAATTGTATTTTCTGATTTAAATCTTTAAGTACTTAAAGAGACTTATTTCCCAGAATACACTTTGACAGTATGACTGACATGCATGAATTTGTCATCAAAACAGTTAAGCCTATGAACTTGAAAATGTAGCTAGCAAGGTCATTTGATGGTCTCTATTTTGACCAACCAAGCCACCAACAGCAAAAAGCATTCACTTATTGCACTCAATATTTTCAAAAATGTGTGGCATACAATATTGAAATGGTCTCGATTATTTTTCTTATTTATACACAAGCATCCAATTAGATTTTTTGTTTTGAAAGTTTAAATGATCACAACTGCTTTTACTGTCTGTTCAAGCGGTTTAAATGAGTGCATACACTTATAATTCATAGGTCATAATCTCACTATATTACTTTTACTATTAAAACTAAAACTGTTAAAGATTTAAAATGCTGCTCTTCTAGACAAGCATGAAAAAAACTGAGCTGGGGGCACATACGTGTTAGCCTTGGGGTTTTTAGATAAGGATAGAGAAAGAGCATTTTGTAGGAATTGCTTTGTGCTGTCATTCTGTTTGCTTTATCTATTGAGTTGCGCCTCTCCTCACACCTGTGTGTGTTGTGCTCTGCGTAGAGCATGAAAATACCAAACAGATGCATTTCAAGGTCAGGAAAATACAAACACACCATAGAGTCCAGTGTGTCCTGTAACTGCTGCTTCGTGGTGTAATGAGGCCGTTATTGTTTTAGAAATGTGCATACAATGTACTTAAACAAGCTCTTGTTAACAACATATCTCAACATCATGAGGCTAATCTGTTAACCAGCAATTTTATGTTAAAATAAATTAGCCACAGCTACATCAAACACATGAGGAGGACTTGACCTCCCAACCTGTTACTCTGCTTAATAAAGCCAGAAAAGGGACCTAATCCACCTACTCCTACTAATATCCAATCAGCTCATGTGAATAGCCACAAAATAGATGCTAATAACTAGCTATCACAGAGCCCAGGTGGCTGATGGTGAAGCTTGACACACAGCGACACACTAACAATACAGTCATTTAAGCTGTGGTCAGAGAGGTCGCTGCTTATCAGAGAATGCACAGAGGCAGCAAAGGCACTTGTTCACAGAAACGCACACATGCATACACACATGCAGCCTGTCTTACTCTGTCTCTCTCCACAGAACACGTACAGTCCAATTATAGAGAGAGGACGAGGCCTGGGTCCTGCGCTCCCAGTGACCTTGCTCCAGGACAGATTGATGAGGCACTGTATCGCCCCAGCAGATCAAATAACTCCTCTCTGGCCCTCATTATCAGGACTAGGGGAGATCTGCAAGTGCTCAGCTTTGCTAGTGTAGCATGCTAACTGCGCACTGTACTGTTACCAAAGTAGCTGTTATTTTTCCCCTATTCTTGAATAGGTAATAACAGGAGGTTATTGTGTGCTGAAAATAATTGGATATGTTGTTGTTAGATGATCCTGTTTGTTGTTCTTTCCATCCTCCGTTAACTGATAATTTGGCAATTGACGAGGAGATAACGAATCATTTGGTCATGTTCATTTCCAGGCAGAGACCAGAGCACTGGTTTTTGATGTGCCTGGTTACTGAATTTCCCAAGGAAACGATGACTCTGGCACATTTTTCCTCAGTCATCTCTTATTTGCTCCTGTGCTTTAAATGTTAAGTCAGTTCCCCTCAAACTCTGACAATAAATGTAAGGTTGTTTTATTTATTTTCCCCTTCCCTGACTCCTCTTTCTCATCTGTATTCCACAGTTCCTCCCCAGTTTGTCAAGCGGCCAGCCAACATTTATGCCCATGAGTCCATGGACATCGTCTTTGAGTGTGAGGTTTCAGGGTCACCAGCTCCCACTGTCAAATGGGTCAAGAACGGAGACGCTGTTATCCCTAGTGACTACTTCAAAATAATTGTGAGTTCATTGACACTTAAGTTGTACTTTTCCACTTTTTCTCCACAGAAGACACTGTACTGTCAGGAGTATTTGCATGATTTTGCATCATATTATTGTCATGATAAAGATTGGTTAAAAACACTACTTGTCACATTATTAACTGCTTACCTTCTTTTCTTTTTCCTCCTTCCTGTTCTTTAGAAGGAGCACAACCTGCAGGTTCTGGGTCTAGTCAAGTCAGACGAAGGTTTCTACCAGTGCCTTGCTGAAAATGACGCCGGCAACATCCAGTCCAGCGCCCAGCTCATCATCTTGGATCATGGTACGCCACTCACCAGCAAATCACATGTCTTAGCTGGCTAGATAAAATTGATTAATACATGAGAGGATGACAAAAACACCAAATTGATAAGATGCTACAGTGATTAAATAATTAATGTCAGGAGCAACTCAGAAGTGAACTGTGTCTGATCACTTCAGATCACTCAGACAGACAAACAATTGGAATCTGTTCACAGCCATTTATATCTCAACTACATTCTTAACACAACAGCTACACCTCTAATGATTCATGCTAACAAGATAATCATTGGTTTATTTTTGTTCAAATGATTAAATGTTACTATCTAGTTCAATAGTAGATACAATACCTATAGCTCAGGATCCTGTTTGGGCTCTTCAGAAAGAGCGACAAAAGAAGAAATGATCTTGTGAAGCACAGGCTACCTTGGCAAAAGGGTGGGTCTTCTACTCTCTATACATTTGTGCATTATTTGTAAACACCTAGATGGATTCTAGGGGCTGTGCACATCTGTGAAGGTGCGAGGAGAGAGTGAGAATGTGTAGTGAACAGTGAAATGAAACCGCTGGGATCTTGTTAAACCAGGGGTGACTCAAAGGGAACAGAAGTATATCTGGGGCAGACGATGCTCGGGCTGCTCACCGTCCACTCCACATCTAGTGTTACAGAAATGTTGTGAGGATTTTGGGAAAGCTGCTTGACACAATGCCTGTGCTTTGATGCAGAATTCTTACACACGCAAAGGCCTCCTTTTAGCAGGGAGCTTTACCTAAACAACAGCCGCATATGCTGGTAAAGCGGGAGCTCCTGGATAGCTGCAGCATAGTCCCTCTTGTTGTACATTTCCCTTTAAAGCCAAAGGAGAGGTTTGAGCGCTAATTCCCAGAGTGGGGCTGCTGAGTGCAGAGTACAACAAAAGCTGTCACCAAGGATAGTGGCTAGAAGCACAAAAACTTAAGTGCCTGAAAAAAGAAGCGAATGTGAAGAATAATTCAGCATCCCAGTTCTTGGGGTAGTTTTGTTTCATTACCTCTGACTGTTTGAGAAAATGTAACAGCGCTTACATTTGAAATCATTTGTACAGTCATAATAATCATAGTCTAACCCACAGGGCTAGTAAAAAAAAGCCTCTCCACAGAAACAAGAAAACAACAAGAAATTCAAGATAATAAACAAGACACATTTTCACTGAAAAGCATAATCTAAATAAAATAACAAGGTAAGAAAGTGGAGGAACAATAAAACAGCAAGGGGAATGAAGGCAAAACAATTTAACAGCAGAAATCAGAGAGGTTTTATGTTGGTGCTTTAAATTACAGTCAGTACTTTACTGTTGACTCAGGCTCTACCATTTTGCTGAGGAAGATGGCAAAATTTAATCAAGCGTGAACTCCCCCCCCCCTACTTGAAGCAGGTGGCTAATGGATTAGCATAGCAGTGTCCAACCGGTGGCCCCCCAGCTGTGTCATCCCCTCTGATTGGAGGACATTAAGTCAGAAATAATGATGACCTGCAGCTCATTGTGTATTTGTGTTTGACACCAGTGATGAGGGTTTTGCCACTTTACATGGCCCCAAGTCTTTTCTTTTTTTTTTTTCTTTTTTTTCTTTTTGGTTTTTTGTTCGAGTTTAAGATAAATGGGATGAATTACTGAGACAGCTGCCCTTGTGCACGGGGTTTTGCCCTGAGCAGGGCTTTGAAGAAATTAATCTCTGTTTAATCCATAAATATCACAGAGAATCTTTTTCTTTCTTACTCCTCTGAGTGTGTACATCTGTCTTCGTCACAGTAATACTAATCTAAACTCACTTACCAACAGAACTTCTTCCAGTTTCCTGTTTATTCATCAGTTTATTATTTGGCCTCCAATCTGAGTCTCAGATGATGGATCTAGAAAATAACCAAAGTCGCAGCGACGCTGTTTATTCTTCCTGTAAATTATTGACGTTTTGAGCTTATATAGACATATCCACTACGACAGTCTCCACAAATGCTTGCTTCACTGTGTCAAAGTAATTTCCTCTCTCAAAGGTACAATTTGTGACTGCAAATGGCGAATCAATGAGAACACGTTTGAAATCAGCTCATTTTCTACAGCTATTTGTATTTTGTGGGCACGGCTCTGTGATGTAAGGTTGAAATGAATCTCTTTAAGTTCTAGTTGAGTCGTATCTCTCTGTTGTCGTCTCTCCTCTGTTGTATTCTTCTCTCCTCCCTCCTGTGCTGCTGAGTATGGACACCTACAATTCTATAGCCATCTGCTGCCGTTCTCACCACTTCCTCTCACTTTCTCTCCCCTTGTCTTTCACAGCCACCTGCTCTCTGTGATAATCCAACACACTAGGCTTTGTGTTAATTGTGCTGACCTGAATATTCCCTCTGTACGGCTATACCACCCCCCCCCCCACACACACACACACCCCCATCCCACAGCTGGGCATCTTTGTCCACCTCACAAACGCTCCTCCTGCTCTTTGCCGCCCCTGTGTGTTTTACCTCTGTCAGGTACCCCCTGCTCACACCTGCCAGGCTTGAATCATCCTGAAACAGGGCCAGGAAAACACACTGTCTGTCTGCCGGCTGCCTTGCAGTCGGGGCGAGATAAGCCAGGGACTTGCCACAGGGATAAAGTTGTCTTCACCCAACAGGGAAATCAATGGGGGTGAGATGCTTCTAAACACCCAGCGGCTGCAAGTTGGCTAATATTCATTAGTGGTCATAATCTTTGCATCTTGACACTGCCAGCTGCAGTTAAATGTGGCTCCACTGATGATTCCCACTTGTGAGTGTTTGGAATGGAAAAGGTTCAGCTGTTAGCATGTGTACAGTATTTTGGCAGTTATTCAAAGTTATAGTTGCTCTATCAATTCACTTGGCTTTGAACTCCAGTAGTTGACATTTGCTTAATATATGCTGTATATATAACTGTGTAAATAAAAAAATGCATTTAGGTTCTTCAAACCTCATCTTGATTTAGCAGTTTTAAAACCTTGAAAGCTGCAGGTTTTTGGGGGGAGTGGAGGTCAGAAATAGGACCTCAGATTGCAGTCTCCAACAATTTTCCTGGACATTCCACAGCCATGTGCAATATGGGTCAACTAGTTGCAAACAGATGTGGGTAAATAGGAGCACAAATGCCAAAAGTGGACCTCAAGGGGACCTAATTATGCAGTGTAATGCAGGCCAAGTAAGTGCCTCTTAATGTCTGTTGTAAACCTGCCACATTCAGACTTGTCGTCTTCTGGAAGTTTGTGTAGTTGTGTTAGTGCGAGTTGTGCTTGAGTTTCTGTTGTAAGTCATTATGTGTGAAATGGAAAGTGAAGACTAAATTTGGTATGACTTCTCCTGACAAAAGCTAAACAGATTCTCACACATAATTAAATACTCGACGTGTCAACAGTCATACAGGCTTTGTTGGAATCAATAAACCAACTGGTCTAATCGGAAAATGCTGTCATTAACAGGTTTGATTCAGTATTTGCTGAGGTTTTATCACATTCCCAGCACATTGGCCCATCCTTTCCTCTAAAAAACTAAACTATAAATACAATCACTAATGGCTGTCATAATGATTCCCTGCTGGCAGTTGATATGTGCTGTCCACGTGTACACCTTACTGTGGCAGCGACAGTGAAGGAGGTTAGTCAGCTGCAGAGGATATGCTATTTAAATGATTATTGTCACATGTCATCTATAGACACTGCGCAGCAACAATTTGCGGCCTTTCCCAGGCACATGATTATGTGAACCGTTTATGCATGGAACAGTTGTAGGTGGCAATTACAGCTTGGAGAGGAAATGGGTCACGTTTTTCAACTTTGAAGTCGTACACGCCTAGACAAAGCACTTATTTATATGATTGTCATCTTTCTATATACTGTGCAAAGGCCGAGGCTGTGTTTGAAGTTTGATAGGGTGGCACACTAAAATGTATATCCAAGCTTTACAGCGTGGATGCTTTTTGGAGTCAAACAAATATTTAGTTTTTAGAAAAGCCGGAGAGCTGCGTAACATAACATCTGCATTTTAGAAGGAGACATTCATAAGAGAGAAGAAAAACACTCAGAGCTTTTCAGTATTTTTATTTTTTGATTTGTATAATCAAAAATCCATACCTACATACCAGCCTGGGAGTTATTACTGGATGCCTACTTATCAAAAATGGCAAGTTTAAGATCGAGGCACCTAAAAGCTTAATATGGAAAATGCAGACAGATCTGCATTTAACATTGGCAAATAAAAGAGAAGTGGATGCACTCACAGTGTATCTTTTTTTTGCTTTTCTATGATTGCATAAATTCAAAGGATGCACTTCCATTTGCATGTGAATACTTCTTGCTCCTTCCATATGTTGTGATGGTAGTGCAATATGGAAATACTTCTCTGTCTGAGTTAGTTTGTCCCTCCATCTCCTCTCTTCTCTCCAGTCCCACAGCTCACATAAAAAATGTTTTGACATTTTGCCTCCTAGTGCCCGAGCCAAGTACTTCACTAGAGAGCCTCCAGAGCTTGTTTGGATGTACAAGCTCTGAGCTCTCATGCTGTTTTAGCCACAACTGTTGCAAGTGAATTTCACGACATGAATGAAAAAATACTCATCCAAACTGATTGTTGGTTTGTAACAAGGCTATATGCATTTTAGCGCCTTTCTTCTCTAGGCTGGTTTTCCTAGCAATGATTCAGGTCGTTTTAGGATGAAAGAAGGATGAGCCGCTATTTCTGATGCAAATGCGTTTACTCAGGCTTTTCTTAAATCAAAAGCTTAAACAGGCAGGCAGTCCTCTTCGATCCCTCCCTCTCTTTCATCTCTTTCTCCTTCCATTTCTCTTCGCGTCTCTCTTTCTACCTCTATCCCCTCTCCTCTCCCTTCATCTTCCCTCTTATCCAGCCATGCTGCCATTAGTTTTCCCTCCCCCCCCCTCTTAGACCTGTGGCAGCAAACAGAAGAGCCCTGTCCTCCCCTCCCATCAGAGGTAGCAGACCCCCACTGAGAGATGGAGCTGTCTCGTCACTGCCTGAGTGCTCGTTGTGTCTCCTGGTTCTCCTCTCCCTCCATCACTCTGTGTATTCATGAGCGCAGGCATCAGGATTGCTAGCATGATAAACCGACGTGTGCTGTCCCCAAAGCTGTGGCTGACAAAGTGACAGGCACAGGGAGATACTGGCAGGGATATTTAGAGAGTCGCACGTACCATAACTTCATTAGTGAATCGATTAATTACAGCAGACTCCGTGTGACATATGACACAGAAACCATGAGTGTCTCACTGTGTTTGCAGTTGACTTGGTTCTGCTGTTAGAAACTGAATGTAGATACAACCACTGAATCTCACTCGCTTTGATCTAGGCCAAGACAGTTAACACTTAATAAAGATTATACCTCAGAAAGGTTGCAGAAGTCAAGAAAGCCCACATGAGTTTTATTTAGATGAAGCAAATTTACAACACTTTAAACCAAAGGAAGTGGAAGTTTAACCATTTCTGTGAAGGATCTGAAGACAAACAAATTAGAGACAGTGTAGAGCCCTAATGTTGTAATAATAACTAAATTTGCAAAAGGATTAACCTGTAAGAAAACTGGCAAGAAACAACCACAACATAAAAAACCCAAAGTCATTACAGTCTGCTCATTATAAACTGAACATAACCTGGCCAAAGAAAAGCTGTTATGGACAGACCTTGTAGCCAGAAGCAATTCTGCTCACACTGTGAGCAACAAAAAAACAGAGAAAGCTCCAAACTCCTCCACCTTATGTTCAAAATGTTGTCTTAAGCCTTAAAAGAGATGATTTTTTTCCAGAAAGAGCTGATATCAAACAGACACTCAAATATTGAAACTGTATTGTTTCAACACAAGCAGTTATTATTTCCATGAGGACTGTTGATATACACGAGAGACGGGAACACAGCAGCCTAGATCCATTGTTGTATGTGCAAACACGCAAGCAAGAAGGGATTTATGTACAAATATATCTTGAATCTGAAGCTTTATCATTGTCCTGTTCTAGCACAAATGAAGAAGTACTTGAATTAGAAAGAGAAAGATAAAAGTGAGATAGTTAAAACTGTCTCCAGTGTGGCTTGATGCAGTGGCAGCTTTAGCTGGTGTGGAAGAAAGAAAGTCACTTTATTATGAACCCATGTGATATAAAATGTAACTAGAACATGCTTCAAAACCTGAGAAACCGAGTGAGTTTCCTGATCGAGTATACGGAGCAGTAAGGAATTGTTCTTCCTAATACACTGGTTACAGACACAGATGGGGGATCCTTCCACTACATTGGAGCACCACCCTTATTCCCTGTTCAAATCAAGAAGTGAGAATAGGCTGCTAAAAGACCCTTCCCTCCAGCCAGACTCTACCAGCACTGAATAAAAGCCCAGGCCCACTTCAGGGAATACAGTGTGCTCCATCATCTGCTAGCAGGGTCACGGCCAGGCCAGCAGGAGTGAGCGTGTAACGTTGTGAGCATGTGAATGTGTGACAGGGCTGCGCACCATGTTTTCTGTTGGCACAGGCTCTGTCGTAAGTGTACCTTCAACAGCAGGCGCCGGTGTGAAAATGTGACAGTTAAACAACATGTCACGTACTGCTGGGACACACATGCATGCACACATATGGTCGCACTTCTTTTACTGTATGGTGATTGTCTGCACGAGGGTTTCATTAGGTCACAAGGGCACAAACTAATTATGTTTACTGCTTGATTCAGCTGAACTTTTTCTTGTTGCTCATTCAAGCTTGTACTCATCTTGTCAAGGCTGCTCTCGCTTGCCTTGACTCCATCTTTGTTGTGTACTAGATGCACACTGGTGGCTGCACAGATATTATATATATGTCCATAAAGGTGCAGATGAAATGCCTGACAGGAATACGTGACAGTCCATTGCCGGCATCCTGCAACAGTTACTGCTTTCATTAACTTTTTAAATGCTCAGTCTCAGTTACAGAGGTGTCGATTCAACTCTCTGGTAATTTTTGTTGCTGCAGTTCGTGGTGTTGTTTACTTTCAAAATTGCAGTCTCCAAAAGTCAACATTATATTATAATGAACAACCCATTAGAGTGATGCTACATAAACATGGGATAAAAAGCCTAAAATGGGAGAGGAGTCTGTTATTGGCAGCAACAAGCACAAGTTAATATGGTGCAACTGGGAGATAAAATAGCTTCCAAAAAACAATTTTTTCCATTTGAAAATATCAATAAACACCAAATTCACCTGTTCACTAACAGTTAGATTTTAATGTTCACCTTATGTAGCTGTGGGTGCTATTATAATAAGTGCCTTATCTCAGCTTACAGCGGTGTGTATTATTTGCTGTTGGTGGATTATGGTTGATTAAACAAATATGATAATATTGTTGTTTTATTTAGAATATTATAGTTATATTTATAAACGTCTGTGATCATGAAAAGGGAATATAAAACAAATCAGGAGCGTGTGATGGAGAATATTAATTATATGTAAATGGGACTATATTCCACTTAATTCTGCCTCATAGCAAAATATATTGAAATTCAAATTTGGGGATGAAGCCCTAAAATGTGCACACTGCGTCTCAAGTGAAATACACACACACACTTGGTGTGCACATACACACCACGTTAGCGATAGTGATTAGTGAATGTGTTTCCCCACTGGAGGCTGTAGGAAGCTGATCAGAGGGATTGTAGCCTAAATTGATTGTGAAGAGCTGAAATCAGCCTCCACCGAATTGCTGTTTGTATGGGGCACTGATGGCAAAGTAAGTGTTTGTGTTGTGGCTCGGTCTCTCAGGGATGGTGCTCAGTGTGTGTATGTGTGTGTTTACAAGCTGAGGCTCTCACAGCACGGGCTGAACTTTTCTATGGGTTGTATTTACTCAACCGTGGTGAAAGGCTTTGCCTCATTTATAAATGGTCTGTCGCCTGAGTGCTAACTGCAAAATGTTATGGATGGCTGTTTTGCTCTTGTTTTGCACAGGAAAGACAAAAAAAAGGATTAAAATAGCCTTTAGTATCTGCGTCAGTGGTGCTTTTTTTGAAGGTCAGTCTTGTTATCAACACCACTTTTAGACCTGACTGCCTACGTTTGTGTGCAATCTGCTTTTTCCTGGCGGTCTGTTTTACACAGCTCACTAACGCGTGCCCTTATTTATGATATAGCGCCGTCCACCTCCAACACACACTCATCCAGGATGCCGGTGTGATGGTTTTGGACGTGGACGGTCCTCTGGGTGCAGTAATTGGAAGTACCACACGGCACAAAAACATCACTTTCCCTTCACACCCTTCCCTTAGCTGCAGGCAGCTGACCCCTGTGAGTGGCGCCACCAAAGCTGGAGCTTTTATTTTTCCTGTTAGCACCCACCCACCCACCCCCCACCTCTCCACTGAGCCTCCCATTTTCCATAAGCTAAAAGTAGAATAGTGAGTAACATCACAGTGGGTTGTGTGCACCCCGCAGCCTGCTAACGTGGTGTGATACCCGCTTCACAGTAGGTCTAACCAAGGGAGGCTGTTTTATTGGTGGAAGTCTGATTAGCTGGACTGTTTGATAGTGAGTCTCCCAAGGGGGGTGCAGCTGCTCCCACTTCTATAAACATCCTATTTGACCTTTTCAGGCCTTTTCTGGTTGTTCAGCTCCACTCACTTTATACATGAAATGTTGCAAGTGCATGTATACACACATACGCACTGTTACACAGAGCTTTCTCTGAAATCAATTACTTCATTCCAGGCTTACTCCGGTCCCCTGGAAAGGTTGAATTGTATTCGTATACCTCCAAGGTAATAAGATACAAAGGAAGGCAGTGCAGAAAGAAAAGCTTGTTTCCAGTCCTGGGCATTCGTGGCGAAATGCTCTGGAGATGTGCAGCATCAGTGGCTGTTTTGATGTGCTTGAAAGGCGAGCCCGAGAGGCCTCTCTTTCCACTCCCAGCCAGCATGAGGAGCACGTGGTGCATTTGTCAAAAGTGGGAAGGGAGTTGGAGGGGAGAAGAGTGGGGGGGTGTTTACATTGTATACATAGTCGCACGTTTTAATTTGCATACCAAGTCTGGGCAAGCAGCTGTTGGCCTCGTGATGGTGCATGTTTCTGCAAGTGTGTGTGTTGAAGCAAGGAACAAAGCAATCATACCCAAATTAACTCATGGATCAAGGGGGTACATGTGTTTGATGGTGAAGGGACGCTGTATGTACACACAGTGGATGGTTAATTATTGATGTAACCGACCCCATTCAATTACAGTCATCATTTCCAAATAGGGGCGTTTGTTTTCCCCCTACGTGTTGATAGCTGTGGATCCTCTGGGTTTTTTTCTGTCTCAGTAGAATGTATATATGTGTACATTGTACACATTCCTGCACATTAACCCCCCCCCACCACCACCGGTTTTGTGTTTATTTTGAGAACCCAGAGCAGGGATTGGCACTTTATGAAAACCAAATTACCAGAAAGTAAATTGCCGGAGGGCCGAGAGAGGATGCAAACATAGACATACCATCGACCCATCCAAAACATACCCCATACAAATGCTTGTTTATGTAGGCCCACAGGGAATTTGAGACTGTTGATTTTGGATGCGAAAAGCAAGATAAATGCAAAATTGAACAAACTCTGCCATTTAAGAGGAAATAGCTGCAGGGATTCAAAGGGACAGCTTTCCAGTTGATAAACAAGAACACGCACAGGCTTTTGGAGGTTTTAGCCGCCTGATAAAGAGACCATCCCTGGAAGTACAAACACCTCCCTCCTGCTAAAGCATTTAGTACATCACCACATGGCATCCAGGAGTCCCATGGATCTATCAGATGGGTCTTTTCACATTCCACTTTGTCTCTGCCGCCACAGGAGCGTTTAGGGATTGTGGAGACATAAATACATCTGTGACCCACTCCAAACCCTTCATAATAGCGTTTATTCATTCAAGCAGAGAAGCTGTGTTAGGCTGTTTGTAAATTTTTTTGTCAGAGTGGTGACCTACACTTTATGTGTTGTTTAAGCATGCAGCAGCAATAGTGTGAGCTGGCTGTAAACCATGTAAGACCTGACCTCTCAAAGTCATTCCTCTTAATTTGCCTGACTTTGATGTGTCCCCTCTGGCCTCATCATCAGTATCATCAAAATAGTTCCAGAAAAATATTTCAACCACTAAAGACTTAATAAGGAGAAAAGTCATACATTTTTGAGGTTTCCATGTATTTCTTTTAATTAATAAAAGCTTATGTCTCTCCCGGGGAACGTGCCAGATTTCAAAAATTTTTCGATCGTTGTGAACATGCCCTAGAAAATGATGGGGAGAGGAATGCTGAGGAGAAGCCGTGTTTTTGACATTTTTCAAGAATCTGTTTGAGACACAAAGACTTTTTTTTCTCCTCTCTGGATTATGTCAGTGAGTTGGAACACCTTGTCAGTTTAAGCCTTTGTGAGGTTCGAGCTGCACTTTAATCTTGACTGTCTCTGATTATCGCAGCGAGAGGGAAAGTGTGCAGTTCCTGATATGCTCCACCCCTCAGCAATCTGATACTGCATCTCCGTCAGTTTCCCCTCGGCCAGCGATACGGTGTCTGGACACAATGCAGAGTGCAAGAAGTGCCCCAAGACAAAGCTTATGTTCCTAACAAGGATGGTCCCTGCAGTGAAATGAGCAGAGGTTTAATTATTTTCATTTGTGCACAAAGCATTTTCTGTTCTTTGTTGATGAATGTCTCACATTTTGATTGTTTATATAATTGGTTTTCCTTTATTGTTTCATTGCTTGTAAAGCACTTTGTAAGTGATGAAAATTTTGTTAAAAATGGAATTTGTTATTGTTGTTGACATGGTACTCAAAAGGAACTGAAGAGTGGGGGAAAAAACATCCCTGCTTGGTCAGCCTTTTTCCTGCACTCCCACCACTTCACTCCTCACCTCTCACTTCGTCTTCCCTTGAAACATTTGTCTTCTCTTTCTGACTCAGTTTCCTTTGTGGGCGCGTTAAGCAGATGCTCAAATGTCATTAGCTGTCAGGCTTGCTCATCTTTCCAGTCTTATCTTGAAAGAGAGCAAAGGGAACAAGATTGTGGAAAAGGAGCAGTCATACCTGTCAGCAGTTGCTCTGAAGAACCAGCTGTTTTCCACCACATTTACTGGAGCACTTGTTGAAATTGTTAATTTCATTATCTTTATCTCTGTAATTTAAAATCATTTTTACAGACACCGCTTTCATAGAATCCTATTTATTTTTGCTGAATTTGCCTGCAGCACTTTTATGCAACCTTAATTTTAGAGGGACATTAACTGATTTCCTGTGGATCTTATCACTGTCTTATCTTTTTACCTCCCATCTGGATTATACTGATACCTGATATCATCTAATTAAGGAGTGTTTAGATAAATAATGTGGTAAATCTGTTAAAAACAATTCATTTAAACAGCAGCTATCCAGCAATACACAAGCAGAAGTCACTCAGAAGGCTTTTTTCCATTTTCTCGGCTATACCAGCGTCCCTTTTACCTGCCACCGTTGCATGTCTTGAATTTTTCATGATAGTCTCTTTCTTTTTGTGTTGGAAAATTAATTGATTTAAGCTCTCATATATTCTGCACATATGAGCCACGAGCTAAGCCTTTTCTAGCGAGAAGAATTAACATGAAGTTGTGAATGCAGCCTCGTGGGCACTTGACAACCTATTAGAGCAATTGAAGTGTTCTGTTGTTGTATATAACCTTTACATTTTAATGAAAGAATGTCTCTGTACATCTTTCTTTCTGTGTTCAGAGGGAATCTATGATTTGTCTGTAATCACCCTTGTGCACTTCAAATCTCAAGCCCAGAGATGAACTGTTCAGTTTATACTCATACATTTTCTCATCATGTGACCACTGCATGTTTGTATGAAACATGACAAAGATTGCCAGTTTTGATTGAAGGTCTGCTTTGTGCTGGTTTTCTGAAGGCTCTGTTTCATGCTTTCAGATGACATTGTTTGTTCTTGCTCTGTTCATTCTTCTTTTCTATGGCAGATAAAAGTAGTGACTCAGTAATGGACCATTAGCATTGTGCTGGATCTGTCTTTTATGCAGTCATCATTACTGAACCACATTAGACATGGAAGCTAGTCCTGAGAAAATCCATTTTTGCAAGAGCCTGGCATGGCCCCTCTGAATTCTCTCTGAAAGGGCTATCTGTAGTTACAGAGCTGTGGGTGCTTCTGGCAGATATCTGCATCCAGTAGATTTATGCTCTCTTGGTGGAGTTGCGTAGTCTGAGCAGTGAGGTAGGTTGTCTTATCTGTGGACTCAGCCTGGATGATGAAAAAACTCTTTGGCGTAACTTTCCAGCTGCACTCACAGGGGACCACAGCAAAGGATTATGGAGTTAGCAACACAAGATAAAGGTTTAAGTTATGAGGCTTTAATCAAAACCTTAACGCCAGTCCAATTATTTTAATTTCAGAAATGGCTTTTAGTTCCACCGAATATTAAGATGGATTCTTTGCTACGTGTGTCTTTGTCCCGACTGTTTTGTGTATTGGTTACCCAGATTTATTATGCAGATCTAGAGTAACCTTCCTCGTTAAGCCCTAATGCCAGCCATTCATTAACTCTGGCGCAAAGACTAATGACACTATTAATCAGCTATGAACAGAGCTTGGCAGTGGCAGTGGGAGGCTGACACCTCCTTACTGTAACAATCCTAGGAATGCATGTACAAGACAGATTGTCAGAGGGACGCTGAAAACTGCCCGGCATGTCAATTACCTACAGCTGACAAGGTGTATGTGGATGGAAACTACATCTAATGGTTTTATATCCCCTCCCTTGCCTACAGTGTATTTCTCAGCAGGCTTTCCTGTATGTCTTCGTCTGACCTGACCCTGATTTCGGGATTACTTGTTACTAAAGTGTAGTAGTTGCTTCAAAAAAGGATAGAAAGCCATCCTCTTATCCTTTGTTCTGAGCTCCACACCGGGCATTGGCCTATCTCAATTAACAAGCAGTGGCTCAACTTCAGACAATGCAAAACAGACTAACATAAAACATATTTTGGACACTTGAGATCCTGTCCTACTTTTGTAGTTCAGTCTTTCCAAATGTTTGCTCATTTAAAAGGAAGGAAATGGGCTTTGCAGGGAAATCTGTCTGCCGATTACTGTCAATCCTTCTTAACGTTAGACTAATGGTGATACTTCATATTTTATTTGTGAGCAGGAGCACAGATAAAGGTTGTCAAGTAGAGCCCTTCAAACCCTCCCTATGGCTTTTAATACTCATAACTAGAGACAAAGGGACATTAACTGATTTCCTGCTGAGTATTTAAATTAATTATTTGGCAGATTTGTCAAAACTGATTCATTCTGTCTCTTCTGTCAGTTTGTTTAGTGCTGTTAGAGGAGCTTTTAATTGATTCCCGCTCTCCTCTCATATATACATATGAGCCACCATGCAAGCCTTTCTAGATCAGAGACTTTTCACATGAAGGTCTGAATGCAGCCTCCTGGGTAGTGCTCCCTCCCAGGCTGTGTGCTGCTGCTACCACAAACTCTACCAGCCAGATGCCTTTGGTTATAGATGTAACAGTTAGTTAGTTAGTTGGTTGCGGTTTGGGTCTGCTAATCCAAGTTTACGAAGCTGGATGCCCTCAACTGTTTTAGCTAGCTCTCTATTTCTTTTCGTCACCCCCCCCCCCCCCCCCCTTGTTTTTCTTATCTGTAAACAGTTCCCAGTATTATAATTAGTATTTCTGTCTTTGTCCAAATCCCAGCACTGTTGCAGTGTATGTAGTTTTTTGTGGATTTATTATGAGTGGACCTTTGTCTCCACTGTCAGGGTAAATACTAATTTGTGACAGTAATAACTGCTGTGTCCCCTCTGCTGCTTGGATTGTGTTGTCTTGCATGTTCACATTTTAGCCCTGCAGGATGTGCTTCCTCATCAACAAACAGGCTTCAAGCTTTTGTTTATCCCGTGAGCCTGGTTATGGTTGTTGATGTTGTGATAACCCCATCACCAGTGCATATGAGACACCAGTGTTGTGCTTTTTTTTTTTTTTTTTGCTTTTTTCTGATGTGCGTGTGTGTGTGTGTGTGTAGCTGTGTAAACGAGGGTAATTGTTTCGCATCTGGTAATTTACAGTGCAGTCGGAATGAATTAGGACAACAATGTGTTTTTCATCATCGCTCGCTCTATTCCAGGCGACTGGGTTTGAAATGAAATGGTGGCTTTGAGGTTAGAGCACTGACTTCCAGCTTTAAGGCTGTTTGAGGGTATTGACATCCCCAGCTTTCCCCAGAACTTTTGATCAATGATCCTAAACATACAGACAGTGCAATGAATGGGTCTTATTTGGACCAAACACTGGAATAATCTTGACCATTCGTCACCTGATACCTGAGACAAGCAAGAAGAGGGGAACCCTGCAGTACTAGTGGAGATTCAAAGTGTCTGCTGAAGCTATATCTAGATACAAAGTTTTACAACTGAATATTTTATATGATGACTTGCTGTCTGTGTTATCAAATTGGGGGACAGGAGCTACAATTCCCACTTTCTTATAAACACCCTATAATTAAAGCTGACAGTCAGCACAGCACCTCCATAGTAATTGTTTCATTTTAAAGGAGCTGTAGAAAGTACAGATCCAACAAAATCACTGTCTAATAGTGTGCTGAGTGTACTCAGTCAACAGTGCTACAGATGTGGAGCTGCAGCTAAACCTTGCCAAGGGTTTGTGCAGATGCAGATGGTCAGGGTTATTCTGCGTGTATGTGAGTGAAACAGTGAGTGTTCATGTCCGGGAAAGTGTGTGAGGATCGTGTAATTCTTTGGAATATAAATACCAGGGTACTCTTTGTATCACTGCAATCACAAAAGTCAGCGAACTCTGGGAATTTGAAATGTAAACGGGTACTGAAAGCCAAAGCAGCGGTTAGTCCACTTGCCACGACAGATAAATACGCCAGTGGCTGTTTTGCATTTCAACGCAATTTCTTCAGTAATAATCCACCGTTTGCACTCTACACTTGCCACGCTCCTTTCCTGCATTTCAGTTTTGCCTTCCAGTCAATTTCCCTGACCTACAAACAAATGGAAATGTCATAGAGACTGACATTCTTTCCATATGGTTTTGTTTTGCCCACTTGCCAGGCAAATGGAAAGCAGATCTTGCTGACTCTGACCGCAGATTGTTCCTCCAAAAAGAAAAAAAAACAAAAAAACACCAAAATGAAATCACAAACATTTCTGTGGCTAGGCTGTGGAATGTGACAGCAAACGTGTTTAATCTGGAGTGTTGAGAGAATCTAGACACCAGAATCAGCTTTTTTTTTGGGGGGGGGGGTTGGGTTAGTCCTCAGTTGTCTTAAATAAAACTATTAAATTCCATGAACACATAGACGGTTTTCTTGTGTGCATTTGAGGGAAGCTATGGTGGCTTTGTCTCTGTCAAAACAATGTCTACCTCTGTTTGCCATTGAATGCTATCCAGTGTTTAGTTAATAAAGAATGTCACAAAAAATGCAAACCAATCATTTTGAAACATAAATGATTGGCAGGAAGACCGTCTATGAATATTAAATGTATGACGCTTTGTTCTGCTCCCACTACCCTGACATTAGAGAGCTGTGTGTAGACTTGCATGTGTAGTCCCCCTTGTATCGTGCTTTTATTTGTCAAGCTTTGTGAGTGTAGTAGAAGTGTTTTATTTCTGTGGTTCCTTGTCACGCCAAAAGTCTTTTTTTGTTACGTTGTTGTTATTTTGTTTTTTCTTCTTTTTTTTTGTTTCCTTCCTTTCTTCCGTTTCACTGTCATTTCCATTTCCACTCCTTACCTCTCCTCGACCTGTTCCTTTCGGACACCTCTGCGTGATATTTCTCCCCCCCCCCCCCCCACCCCAAACACACCTGCTGTTTCCTGCCCCCACCCCACCCCATCTCCCTACGCCCCATCCCATCATCCCTCCCTCCTCACCCTCCCTCCCTCCTCCCAACCCAAAGACATAGCCCTGCCCTCCTTCCCTCCCCCTTCACTGACTCCTAACACTACTGACCATGTAACGCCAGGCTCCGGAGGTGTAGCCAGTCCAGCAGGGCCCACCCCCTCCGCCCCCCGAGATGTCGTGGCTTCGCTGGTTTCCACCCGCTTCATCAAGCTGACCTGGCGCCCACCGGCCGAACCGCACGGAGACGAGTTAACTTACTCTGTTTTCTACAGCCAGGATGGCACTAGCAGGTAGTACACACATTATGTTTTAGTACTGCCAAGAGGATACTAATACACACAGTTCTGCTGGCGTCAGCAGGGTACTAATATACATACATTCCTGTACAGAAGTCTCAGACCAGCTCTGAAAATATCTAATTAAAGCAGTTATCATTGCAGTAAGTGTTCATTAATTAAAAACAAACTTCCTTCCCTAAAGGATTACCTTTTTAACATTAAAGTATAAACAAAAAAATTCAGTTCAAACACTGTAATTTTGTTTTATCAAATAGCCCTTTGATAAATTCTTCCCATTTTCTTGTGTAGAGGATTTACTATATGTGACTGAGAGGGAAATTCAAGAAGCTGAGAGGATTTTCCACAACTGCTCAGAGGTTTTTTACTCTGTGCTACAGCCGGATGTGCAAATGCAGACATTACTCTACTGTATGTGCAAAGGCAAAGTGCGCTTACACTGTGCACACAAATGAGTGTAGGTGTTCATTTAATTGCTTTGTCTGAAACTGACTATCCTGTTCTTGCTGTAGACAGATTAGTGCTAATATGCTCATCTTAATTTAATTTATTGACTAACTGATCAGTTGATTGACTATAAAATGAGTAATCTGAGATTTTTATCAACTAATAATGGCAGATGTTTACTTGTTCCACCTTCACAAATATGAAGTTTTGCTTATTTTTTGTTCAATCATTGTAAGTTGAATACATTTGAGTTTTTATTGTTGATGGACAAAACAAGCAGTTTGAACATGTCAGCCTGAACAAAACACATGACCATGATTTCATGACCTTCTATACACTGAAAGATTAATCAGTAAAGATAATTAAAAGATTTATTAATAAGGCATAATACAGCTGGTTTATTGAGCCAAATATACACAATTACTGTCTGTCAAACACCAAGATATTACAAGAACTATACAATTTACAATTTATTTTATAACTTCGATTTCCACAAACCTAAATTCAACAAATATGAGACAATGAAATCCTTAAATGTTCTGTTGCTTGTCTGTGTGTGTCCACATCAGGGAGCGAGTAGTGAACACCAGCCGTCCAGGGGAGATGCAGGTCACCATCCAGAATCTCATGCCAGACACCAAATATCGCTTCAGGGTTGTGGCCCACAACAGCAACGGCCAGGGAGAGAGCTCTGCAGCGCTCAAAGTGGCCACCCAGGCCGAAGGTAAAGGCACACAGATGCTCAGTTGTATGTACACAGTCAACAGGACACACAAACACTGGACACGAACTCCAGCCAGCTTGTTGGAAATGTGCTCAAACTGGCACGCTGAGGCAAACAGGATGCACTCAAAAGGAGCACACAAATGTGCAAATAAACATTCGCACAACCAAATATTCACTCACACACAGCATACACTCACTTCAAACAGAGACACCCCCCCCAAACACACACACACACACACACACACACAGAGGAGGCTATTTAGTGCTGTGTGTAAGGGCAGACCACCCAAAAGCACACCAGAGAAAGGCAGCGTTTTCTTGTTATAAGCTACTTCTTGTGAACTCCCCAACATGTGCTATAAACCTTCTGTGTGTGTTTTGTGTGAGTGTTTGCTTCTTTAAACTGTGCCTACTTCAGTGAGGAATGTTTGAAATTAGTTTTCCAGATTCTTTCTGAAATATTTCCCTCACCAAGTCTGTACAGAGGTGTGATACAGGAGCTCCTGACAGTATTTTGAATGGAGGACACATGAAAATTGTTGAGAGCAGAGAGAGAGAGGGGGGATAAAGTGGGTCTCTTCTTCTTTTCTCTTTGTGTTTGGGTGTGCAAGCTCTCCACAGCTTCTCCTCCAAATCTCTCAGTTTCACCCATTTTTGAAAGTGGTGTGAAGGGGATTTCCCAGCACACTGTCAGGGTGGATGTCCCTCACCTCTTAGCTCAGCTACAGCTCAGTCACTGTCAGTTTCTAGGTCAGCCGCCGTTTCTCTACCCGTGTCCTTGGAATGGAGGGCGGACAGAACGACACACATATTTGCGCACACAAACACACACACACTACACCTTAATGCCTGCCAGCAGGCGCCAAGCCACCCATGGGGATAGGAGCGAGGGCGGGCTGTACCTGTGCAGTATATCTCTGTCGCGTGTGTGCACTTTTAGTGTAAGAACACGCTACGAATTGGAGCTTAAACTGTTGACCTGCATCTGAGTGCCAGGGAATGTGCACACAACACTGACCTGTATCACTTCTCCTCAGAGACTGGCTTAATACACCTGTACACACACACACACATACACAAACTCAAACATACACCTCTAAACATCCGTACACACTGACAAATGGGAGCTTCTCTGTTCTGTCAGGAACACCTGCAGCTAAGATATGTGAAGCACAGACACATATCTGTGTCTGACAGCCACCACTTTAACCTCACAGCCACTCTTTCATTTTAAATCCAATGTGCCACAGTACAGACACAACAAGAAATTTCACTGTCCATATACTTACTGAATTATTAGGGCAGTGATGCATATTTTATTATGTTAGCTCTGACCTGTAGAACATCGAATATGAAATGAAATATTTACCTTTAGAAGTTAAACTGCTGACTGCCAGCTTTGAGTGTGTTTACATTTGCTTCAGATGAACAGCAGGAATTACAGCTCTATATATCTGTAGTCACCTGCTCTCAGGGGATATAAAGTAATCCGACAAGCTCACATGAACTCATATATGTACATTTATGTTCATGTTTTCATTTGTTAAGTTTTTATAAGCTGTTAGGTCTTAAAGTTTAAAGGATTTCATCTTCATTCCAAACACAGTGCCAAGTTTGCAGGTAGACTACTTCTATTTATATAAGCATTTAATTTGAGATATTATACCCTTTTGCCAAACATTCAAGATGGACATCTCTGCCCTTTTCTGTTTATCTTACATAAAATAGAGTTGCCTAACAACCGTAGTATACACAGACACACTGTAATACACTCTCTGTCTAATCCTGCCCCCTATCTCCACCAACCAGACACAATGAAATAAACTGTCAGCCGCAATGAATATAAGATAGAGGCAAATGTCAGTGAAATGCAAGATGCACATTGAAGTTTTTTTTTGTTGTTGTTGTTGTTGAGGCACACCTTCAGTTTGTTTGTCAAAAGAATAACAAGAAAATCAACATGGCTTGCAGCCCAGTCCAGAGGGGACAGATTGGTCTCAGGGGAGCTGTAGCAAGTGGTGCGAACACAAGGAAGTGAGGCTTTGAAGAAGCCAAGAATATGTTTTTGGCAGCAATCACTAGACACTGCATAATCGAATTCCTGTCTTCCGGTTGTAACACAATGCATCACACATGGTCAGATTTGATGGTTTACTAATTTCTCTTCTGCTTCTTCCTTTTTTTTCAGTCCAAGTGCCCGGCCCTGCTCCTAACCTGCAGGCGGTGTCGAACACGCCGACCTCTGTCTCTCTGAGCTGGGACAAACCTCTCACTGGCAATGGAGAAATCGTCACCTACAAGTTGTACTACACAGACAAAAGCGTTGGCAATGAACAGGTAGGATCTAGATGTAGGATCTTCTCAGTCTTTCTGCTTTATTCATCTGTCAACAGAAAAATCCACACCATCAAAAAGATCAGAAGTAGATGATATGACATCACTTTTTCAGGTTATGTCAGCTGCTCCAGAATGAAAGAGCAAGGTTTTTTCCTAATCTGACTGTCATGTCCCAACACAATCATCTTGTTTTGTTTAATCTTTTATCTTTAATTGTAGATCAGCTTTTAACAGAGCTATTTGTAAGTTTTGCCATCTCTGCATGACTAACATTAGCATTAGCATCTGTTTACTTACCAGCCTAGAAGAAACATTCTGAGTTCAGCATCAAACTTCACTCTTTTACTTGCTAAGAGCTGTCTCCAGGAGCAGAAAGCAACATTAGCGTTTTGCTTCTAGTTCTATCACATCTTTTCTTCTGCTGAAGTTAGCATGCTAACCAGCTAGTCCCGGCCCAGCCAGCCCATCCTCTCATTTCCTGATAGTGATTCACTGTAGCATCCAGACAGCCCTGAGGAAATAGCACTGCTCAGAGGGTATATTCTAACCTTTTGTATTGGAAACGCAGCAATGGCTGAAGCTCTCAGCAAGTGACCATCACCACCACCTGCAACTATGATCAGCAGCAGAGTATACTTATATATATGTACATATAGCCCCTTTAAAATGAAGTTACAAAGTACTTCACTTAGAACAACAGATTTAAAAACAAAATAATAAAAGTAAATAAAGAAGCAATGAGCTGGATAAAAAAAAAGACAAAAACAGATACCCAGTGAAATAAAACAAACTCTGGATATGCTTTTAGATTAACACGTATTTTTAAAAAAGAAGAGATTAAATGATGGTACTAAGGCAGCCTTCAGACATTTCCTGAATTACAATCATATCTTATGTGTTTTGCCTTCATTTTTATTAATGATTACATATTAAAGTCACTTGAAATAAATTCAAACATGCAGCTGTTTAAAAAGGAGAGGCACTATATGTAGCTGACGCTTGACTATGCAGGGTTCATTAGATAATAAGTATATAAGTTCCTAGTGATTTGCCAAAAGTCTCTTTGTACTGCTTTTTGGCCTGCATCTCACACAAAAACACACAATTGTGCGAGAAAAGAAAACAGATATGATTCAGCCGGTTCTTCTCTCCAGGTCTAACTCTGTCACAAGAGTGAAATCTAGCTGCTTAGATATTGAGTCAGCCCCAGCAGTAGCAGTGTGCAAGCCAGTGAGGCATTAAAAAGCCTTTAATATGATAATGGATGAAATGTCAGCCAGCGCACTGAGTAATGATGCCTCAGCTCCCTGGAGAAGAGAGCCAGAGATGAGGTGAGAAGAAAAGAGAAAGAAGAGGTGAAGGAAGGGGACAGAACGGAGATGAAGTTAGAAAGACACAGTGCTGAAGGGACATGAAATATTAAAGGACAAGTGGGGGAGTCAAGAGAAGCATATGATGCCTCTTCAATGGTGATGTGGTCACAGGCGATCATCTGACCCGAGTTCAGAGGTTGTGATTTGGTCCGCTCTGGAAGCAAGATTAGATTTCTCCTTTTTACTCAAAATGTCACAAGCAAAGAGCTGAATGCAAATTGGCTTGAAGTAATTGGGCATGTGTCGGCGTGCCCAATTTGTAAAGCAAAAAGTCGTAATCACAGAAGGCATAATTTGTGTCTCAGTGGAAGATGACATTTTTACATGGAATTGCAAGCTGAAATGTTTGTGTGATGAAATGATGAAAGCAGGCATTGCCATACATGAGAGATTGCTTGGGCTGTAAATCTCTAGGAACGTCTTATTTACAACATGTTCCTTCCAGTATTGAGCATGAATGAATTCTAAAATTACATGCATTATATCTGCATTTATCAAACATGCTGTCTGTAGTGAAATACATACAGAGAAAAGTGTGTTTTCTCTTCTTTTGCAGATATTTTTAAGAATAAAACATTGACTTTATTCACTTAAGCTTTATATTTTTTGTTCTTATTTGTCACTTATTTTCCAGTTCAGATGAAAAGAAAAAAGATACATCTGACCATTTCTAAATGTACTGGTAGAAGACATGAACTGATATTTGTAGTCACACAATTCTGCTTAAGATTAAATGTAAATGTTTCTCTTCTTCCTCTTCTCCTCTTTCAGGACGTTGACATAGATGGTCAGTCCTACACCATGACTGGGCTGAAGAAGAACACAGAATACAGTTTCCGTGTGGTGGCCAACAACAAGCACGGGCCGGGCGTCTCCACCGAGGACGTCATCGTTCGCACCCTGTCTGACGGTCAGTCGATTGATTAGGAGAAAATCAGCCAGGATTGCTTTTAATTTATGACATCTTCTGATTCATTCAGCGTGTGTGTGTGTCATGTACAGTATACTGTAAATATAGACCTGACGGGATGATTTTTTTTAACACATTCTAACTGATAGTTTGCAGTAGATTAAGCCAACTAACGATTGCTTAAGTTGCTGATATTTTTCACAATTAGTTTATTAATCATTTGGTCTATATAATGTCTTATCAGAGTTTCCTAGAGACAGGGTGATGATAACCATTTGTCTATATTCAAAATGTGAAATACTCAGTTTACTATTACATATGATAATGAAAAGCAACAAATACTCTCAAAAGTAGGGAATGTCTAGTATTTTTTCTTGAAAAATGACAAGCAGTCAACTGGATGTCAAAATAGTTGCCATATCTTTTTCTGTCGATCAGTTAATTAACTAGTGGTTTCAGTAGTTTACGTGTCTGCGTTCTGTTTTGCTTTATGCTGAATCCATTTTCTGTTTTCTTTTGATTCACAGTACCCAGTGCCCCTCCTCAGAACCTCACTCTGGAGGTCCAGAACTCAAAGGTAAGGCTTAATTGTCTTAACTGAACATGATGCCTCCATTTTGAAGGACCTGTGTCCAGTCAGGATTTTTCTGTTTTGCTTTATTGAGGACTTAAAACCTTCGCCATTGTTGCTCACACTTTCTCAGATGCACCATAAAAACAACAAATGTGCCTAAACTGACTGTTTGGTGTACAGTGTACGTGGCCGCTTCACCAAATACACTAACACACACACGCACGTATGCACGCTCAAACAGTTGAACGGATCCATAGCCTGCAGGCCAGAACACTGTTGTCTCTCTGTGTGATTAGCTGTGTCAGAAGCCTGGAGCTCCAGCTGGTTAAGAGGGTGTGTGAACCCTCATCGATCCACTCATCGGCAGGAGACTCGCCTGTCAGAAGGTTTTATCCTCTGTATCACTCTCCATCTGTGCAGGCTCTGGCAAAAGAAGCCCGAAGCTCAAATCTAAATGGATACGAAAAAATATGAGCCCAAGAGATATCGGCATGCTAAAAATGTTACTCAGGGAGTTAAGCTAACAGTCAGGGTGTCTGAGGGGGGATTGATTTGGTGATTGGCAGGTCAAAAGAAGTGCAGAAATCCATCTGCTTTGAAAAGTGAAAGTTTTTTTTGGATGTGAAGTTATGTATAACTGTTGTTTCAACAGAATTTAAATTGCCATGTTTCAACATGTAATTAAGTTCTGTTTCACAATTAAACACTCATCTTGAGATAAAAGTTCAAGCAAATTAGCTATCAAATGCCAAATCAGTGCTTATTGAGATACTATGTACAAAGCTGGACTGGTAACAGTCATTTCCCCCTGTTTGTTATTGTGTTTTCTAGGTGAAGGGATAAATAGAATAAATTCACGATAGATTCAAGTTTTTGAAAGTGAGATTTCTTTAATCTAGATTTAATTTTTTCTCAGATTGGAGATAATTCTGTCATATTTCTCACAGCCAGGTGTCAACTGCTGGTGTCTCACACTCTTTTTAAATGTTGTTGTTGTCAGATTTATTACAGTTAAACATACTGTAGCTCTTGACTCGATAAGGATGCTGAGGTGGATGCAGGCTTCACAACAGGCTTCTGATTAAACAGGAAACAGGCCTCGGCTGCCTGTCTTTTCAGCCATTTGATCTTCAAACAGAGAGCTGTAGGCCTATTTATTGTATATTTCCATCCGGAAGATGGATTCAATTTTACAACAGATGTTTCTCACTCAAAAACATGTGAGACAGCAAGTGCAAACAGAGAGCGCCAAAGAGAAGAAGATACACAAAAACCTCAGGGTGCGCGCAGACTATAAAAACAGCAGCCGGCTTTTTTTTTTTTTTTAGCCCTTTGCTGGTCGATGCAGAGTGAGAGAGAGAACTGTCAGAGCTGGGCTAGAAAGAAAAAAAACTGATAGACAATCCTATCACACACTCCCAGCTTGAGTGAGAACCGGCCACCCATGCTGTGGGATACTCAGCTGAGATTTGTGGAGAGAAAAAAAAACTCTCATGCTAATGTTAAGAGTGAAATGAAGAGGGCTCACTCTGTGGAAAGGACAGGATTGTTTTCTAAATGGATAGTGTACATCCAGCTGTCCCTCACCAATTAAACCCAGACAAACCCATTTAAAACTGTGAAACAAACATCTGGCATCCTTTATTCCTAAACATTATTAAAATTAGTCATCTAATTTTTTGTCTTTGTTGTCATTGTGTTATAATCCTGAATGCAAACAGCCATTAAGTCAATAATTCTGCTGCAAGTATATAGATACAAAGCATTTATGCAATTAGCTGTTTGATGTGCCCGGCCAAATGGAACTGGAAAGAAATCTAATTAACATGCATTTCATATTCAGTCTGCTCTTTGGGTCTTGTCAAGCAGAACCTCACATCTTTTACCTGCAAGGCAACTTGAACATCATGTTTTTGTGATCTTATTTGGCACCTTTTTTTCCCTTTTGGCATCTGCCTTCTCACCTTCCCTTGTGATTTTCCAAAAGTCAATTAAACAGGTTTTTCATGATGAGGGAAAAGAAGGGGGGAAAAGCAACATGCATAACAAGTTGAGACCGATAGTGTAATAAGAAAAAATGGAAATAATTGAACACACTTAACACAAATTTAATTTGTGCAATTCCCTCAGCTCGGCTGGGGAGGAGCGTGTGTGTGTGCCCTGTACATGTATTTGGGCTTTTGTGCATCAGTGTGACAGTGGGGAAGCGTTAATTAACTCTTCTCCCACGCTGAGCTACCTATCTTTAAACACATACACAAAAACTCAGATGCATGAATCCCACAACAGTGCAGCGCGGGCCTGCCAGCGAAGGTCCCGCATTCATCTCTCTGCCTCAGTGTCTCTGCAGGGTTAATCTGAACACACACACACACACACATCAGCATGCGCACATGTTCACACCCCACTCATCAGGACATTCTTCTATTATTAATATGTTTATTTCTTCCTAATGCGTCGATCTGCACTGCGTCACTCATGCTCAGAGGGGTGTTTGTTTTTGCGGGGCCCTCCCATTTGCACCACTGTCAGGAGGCGGTGGGGAGGGACAAGTAAGACGTTCTGTTTCTGGCAAACAGATCAGTAAACCTTCAGAGTTGCATTAACACAAAGGCACGCGCCAAGGTATGAAGGAACGTGTGATGATACCTGCTAAACCACGAGGTCATCTCTGTACAGCTGCGGGCCTCAGGAGCAGATGGTCCCATGTGTGCTAAACATGATGTTTTATTTGATCTGACTCATGCCCTGATTTTCACCTCTCAGAGCATCATGCTACGCTGGCAGCCACCTCCTCTCAATGCCCAGAATGGAGAGATCACATGCTACAAGATCCGATACCGGAAAGGATCCAGGAGGAGCGAGGCAGCCGAGACCACCGGAGGCAACCAGCTTAACAAGCTCATTGATGGTAATGGGCAGTGATCCAGCAGCTTTAATAGCAAGTTTCGGAATAAAAGTCTACCTGCTGTATCATCAGTTTGAGATGTACACTATATTCCATGATTAATTTGGTGACATTGAGCTGTATTTAGCTTCTTTGGTAAACTCTAATCTACCAGCTGAGTTGCATTAGTGTATGAGTAGGTGGAGAGAAGCTATAGAGCTGTAGTGTTCAAACCTGGCATCCAGTCACATTTAGTTTGTGTCTAGGTCCAGCAGAGATGGACCGCAGTTCATTTAAAATGCATCTCGAGCCAACATTTGTGGTCGAATTTCACTTTGCTATTCATATTTGGTTTTGTCTGTGGGTAAAGTTTTACTCCCCGTGATAGAGTGTGGACCTCAACCAATCTGAGCTGGGACTGGCTCCAGTCTCTTGCAACCCTGCATGGGATAAGTGGATAAAGATAATGGTTTTGAAGGATGGATGGTAAACCTCGATTGCTGCCAAAAAGAACAGAAAACATTCATAATGTATTCAGCCTATGGATAGAGAAAAGGAATATTCTCACTGTTTGCATAAGAGGAAAAGTGACAAATCAGAGAAATGAAGAGAAAGAATCGAACAGTGATCCTAGTAGTATGACAAAAGTATCCCTGGCTTCTTCCTCTAAATATGGCCTGATTGTCTGTCTGACACTGTGTCCTCAATACGTCTTGTCGTGTGTTCACACTTGAGTTTAGAGCTGTCCACTTGGATCACTTAGGGTGTGTTTTGATGCCAAGTGTGAACAGGGCTACAGGAATAGTGATGTCAACTAATAAAACTGTGCCCTCGACTCAAAACACAGTCTGGCTCTTCTATTAATGCGATATGATTTTAAAATGGCAGATCCAGGAAGAAAACTTACACTACAAACCTTTATATTCCCTACTGATGCTTTAGATTAATCTAGATTAAAATTTTATGCTATCAGACTCCTATTTTATCTCAGCTGGATGTATCTTAGATACTGTCAGCAGTCTCTGACATGCTGCAATATTTAAAATCTTGAGATTGAGATTGAAGATGTGTTTGAGTTATTTAGATGAAAGAATCTGTTTTGTAGGTCTATTTTATTGCATCCAACATCTAATTTCATCTAAATACTCTGAGGTGGAGTTACATGCCTTACTGTGCCTAACATTTACCCACTGCTGCCACCAAAATATGCACAATATCACTAGGGCAGCAATCGTGATTAATATTAGATGTTGTCTCAGCAACTTTCAGTAGCCCGGCCTCCACGCTGTATGCTGCATCGAGAGAATATACACTTAAAAGTTGATTTTGAGAACATTCTGGGGGTGAAACAGAGGATTGTTTGTTGGTTCAAAAGCGTTTAGAAGGAGATGTTTGTAGCCTCGGAGGCACGGATGGTTAGAGCAGTCTTCAGAAAGCTACCCCCAAGGGGTGGCCCAGAATAGTGGGTACAGAGAGAAAGACTACAGGATTAGCATGGCGTGCAAATGGGACAATATGGCGATGATGAAAAATTTTACAGCAAGTGTACAACAACACATCATTTGTCAGCAAGCGTTCCCCTCTGTTCTGAATACCAAAGCCGGCGCAGCAATTGTGGCTCTTTCTGGGAGCCATATCTTTAAAATATGAGCGAACTCCGTGTTCAAAGGTTTTTTTTCTACTCTCCCTTAGCCCTATTATTATTACGTAACTTTGTCCTGTTCAAGATAATTTGGTGACATTGGGCTGTATTTGCTTCTTTGGTAGCTCTAATCTACCAGCTGAGTTGCATTAGTGTATGAGTGGGTGGAGAGAAGCTATAGAAGCTGTAGTGTTCAAACCTGGCATCCAGTCACATTCAGTTTGTGTCTAGGTCCAGCAGATGGACCGCAGTTCATTAAAATGCATCTCGAGCCAACTTGTTGTGGTCGAGATTTCCTTTGCTATTCATATTTGGTTTTGTCTGTGGGTAGTTTACTCCCATTGAGTAGAGTCTGGACTCATTGATAAACGGATGACCGTCTTTGCGCCCTGCATGGGATCAAAACGGTCAAGAATAATGGTTTTGAGGATGGATGAGCTAAACTCGAGTTGCTGCAGAACAGAAAACATTCATAATGTATTCAGCCTATGGATAGAAGGAATATTCTCACTGTTTGCATAAGAGGAAAAGTGACAAATGGAGGAAATGAAGAGAAAGAATCAGATGATCATCCTAGTGGTATGACAAAATGTCCTATTCTTCCTCTAAATATGGCCTGATTGACTGTCTGACACTGTGTCCTCATCACGATCTTGGCAGCGGGTTTGACTGCATGGATCCTTGCAGGGTGTGTTTGATGCCAGGTATGAACAGGGCTGGGAATAGTGATAATAATAATAAACTGTGCCTCGACTCAAAAACACAGTCTGTCTTCTATTAATGCGATACAGTTTCAAAATGGATCCAGGAAAAACTTTTCAAACCTTTATATTCCCTACTGATGCTTTAGATTAATCTAGATTAAAATTTTACTATCAGACTCTCTTTGTCAATAGGATGTATCTTAGATACTGTCAGCAGTCTCTGACATGCTGCAATATTTAAAATCTTGAGATTGAGATTGAAGATGTGTTTGAGTTATTGTTTGGAGTAAGTCTGGCTGTAGGTCTGTTTATTGCATCAACATCTGAATTTCATCTAAATACTCTGAGGTGGAGTTACATGCCTTACTGTACCCTAACATTACCCACTGCTGCCACCAAAATATGCACAATATCACTAGAGACACACAGCAATCGTGATTAATATTAGATGTTGTCTCAGCAACTTTCAAGTGGCCCGGCCTCACGCTGTGTGCTGCATCAAAGAGAATATACACTTAAAAGTTGATTTTTGAGAACATTCTGGGGGGTGAAACAGAGGGGTGTTTGTTGGTTCAAAAGCGTTTAGAAGGAGATGTTGTAGCCTCGGAGGCACGGATGGTTAGGCAGTCTTCAGAAGCTACCCCCAAGGGTGGCCCAGAATAGTGGGTACAGAGAGAAAAGACTACAGGATTAGCATGTAGCGTGCAAATGGGACAATATGACGATGATGAAAAATTTTACAGCAAATTAATACAGCAACACATCATTTGTCAGCAGGCGTTCCCCTCTGTTCTGAATACCAAAGCCGGCACCCAGCAGTGCAACGGCTCTTTCTGAAGGAGCCATATCTTTAAAATATGAACGAACTCCGTATTCAAAAGTTTTTTTTTTTCTACTCTCCTTAGCCCCTTAGTGTTATACTTTTGTGCTAGTTGCCATTGCACAACTCTTCTTCATGGCAAATACATTTTTACCAAAGGTGAAAAATAAATCTCATTGGTCCCTAACCCTAACCCTTCCATGGTATCGAGTGGAAAAGAGAGTTAATTGCACCACAGAAACCTTCACTTGATTCTCCCCATGGCAGACCTATGGATTTTCTCCTTAAAGTGCACTGAGAGGTATTGGGTTTCTGTTTAAAATATTTGTGCTGCTTTCAAAATATTTATTGCGTCTATGACTTGAAACCCCAATTGACCAGCCAAGTGGAGAGCAACCACTAAATTATTAACTAAAAGGCCTGAGAAAGAATGTGAAGTTATAATGAAAGCGCTTTTGTTGCTGTTTCAGATTCAGTTCAGCCGTAGCTCAGTGTAAATACCCAAGTTTTGAATCTGACCTGACCTGCTTCTGTTGCTTGTCCAGGTCTGGAGCGTGGGACAGAGTACTCCTTCCGGGTTTCAGCCATGACGGTGAACGGCACGGGGCCGGCCACAGAGTGGACCACGGCGGAGACCTTTGAGAGTGACCTGGATGGTAAAAAAAACAAACACCCACTCTACTTAGTTCATACAGACTAAACCAGCATTTAATCAGCTGATTGTCTCGCTGGAGTTTCACCTCACATTTCCCCTCACCAGAATCACGTGTACCAGACCAGCCCAGTTCTCTCCATGTCCGGCCGCTGATCAACAGTATCGTGGTGAGCTGGACGCCGCCAGAGAACCAGGACATTGTGGTGCGTGGTTACACCATTGGCTATGGAATCGGCAGTCCCCATGCTCAGACCATCAAAGTTGACTACAAGCAGCGCTACTACACTATTGAGAACCTTGGTAAGAACAAACCACTGTTGTCGATTCATTTTGTTTCCCTCTGTCTGGATCGCTTGACTTCTGTTTTTACTAAATATTGATTTCTTTTTCACACACATAATTATATTGGAGGATCTGAGGTGATCTGCCAAATACCAGTAGTCAGACACTGATGTGACTTGTGGTACTCATGCATCTTGTCTGCATTTAAAACATTACAGCAGTTGACTCGCCTCATAATATAAATGCGATGTATCTAACTTGGCACTTAATTCACCAGTCAAAACTGTTAAACAGTTATAAAAACATTTTAATTACTTATGAGCAAACACACAGACAAACATTATGAAGCGATTCTTCTGTACAACATAGTGAGTATTTCGAGAATTAATGAGATCTTCTCCACCGCAAGCCTGAGCCACTAATTACACAGATTGGCCTAATGGGGACACAGTAATTAAAGGTCATAATATTTGAATAAAGCAAATTTGTTTGGTGATTCTCGTACTTGTCGTTAAACCAAAGGAAATAACATGAAATTTTACCTCACTGAAATGTTGTGCTGGGTCGAGCTTTTGCATGGGTGTCATTTTTCTGCATAGGATCAGTCCAAACCTTCAGGGACTGACACAAATCTTGTTCAGTACTGACTTTATAATTACGGAGGAGCTAGATGAAGCAGTTTCCTAATAAAGCTAAAGAAAGCAGCATATTTCAGTAATAGGCAGTGATCTCACTCTGTTGAAAAGCAAGACACGCGATTACAGATTTTGTTCTATGGGAAAATCCGTTCTTGTTCTGCCATGTCCATTACATAGGTCATACTCTGCTGGTGGTTTTTATTAATGTCATAATTAATCACCACCAATAACTACCAGTAATCAAAGTCTCAGAAGGGGGTCTGGAAGTGGATTATGAGTTTTAAAAAAAACTAATCTTAGGAAATGGAGAGATTTCGGGTGGAATTGTTGCAAAATATCTAAATATGCATAATTGAAGTCTTCATTATGATCACAGTAAGAGAAATGATTGTATTCAAATACTCACTCTGCCTAATATTGCAATTATGAGTCAAGAGTCTCTAGAGTTTTGGCTTGATTAGATGGCTGCATCAATTTATCATGCTCTTCCCATCTTTCTCGCTGCTCCCTGTCTTTACTTCTCTCTTTCTCTTAATCTCTCAGACCCCAGCTCCCACTATGTGATCACACTGAAGGCCTTCAATAACGTTGGTGAGGGGATTCCCGTGTATGAGAGCGCCATCACCAGACCGCAGTCAGGTATGGACTACATCTAAATCTACACATAAATCTGTTCCCTGATCACCTCAAAATATAGCGTCTCTCTTCCATTGTGACACACTACAAATGAAGAATCCAGTTGTTTCATTTAGAAAGTCCATCTATGGCAGAAGCTTAAATCCCATTAACACTGTGTTCCCTATAGCTCACACACACCAGAGACACACACAGTATTATGGGATATACAGTATTCACTATGTAAAGCTGTAGTCACTCACCCAAAAACAAAAGACTTCGACTGACATTCATCTTCGCTCTCTCTAACCTGAGATCGTTATCAGACAGATAGTGTCTGGACTCCAAATTACCGAGGAGATAATGTGCCATCGGGGTGTCTCACTGCTCTAATTAACTTTCTTCCTCAAGTCTCATTTTAAATTTTCTAAATTTGCCCCTAGATTACCAGTTGTCCTGATATTAGCACACAAAAGACAAGCTCCTCATATGTTAATGGAGCAGATATCCTACCTAAAAAGTATGGCCGGATGTTATTATTGGAGAATATACTGGATTCAGAGGGGTGGTTTTGTTTTCTATATCTGGGCCAGATGCATGTTAGTAGAGTCAGTGAAGGAAAGGTAGAGAGTATCTCCATGTTGGATTATACCTGCTGAACTTTATTAGACAGAACAAGCAGCGTTTCATCAGACAAAAGAATATTTTATGTACAGTGAATAGAGCTCCCCATGCACAGCCAGTATGAGCGATCAGGTGCTGGTTGTCGCAGAAACATCTTAAGTGAAGATCAAAATTAACCACCGTGCACTGAAATGACTTCACTGTGACTTTATTAGGAGCTACAGCACATTTCGCCTGTAGCTTCTTCAGGCTCGCTCAGCCTGGCTTCAATATTTCATGCACCACAAAGCAGAGCCGAACTGATAACAGTGGTATGGCTGATATTTTTGTCCAAGATGCAACAAGAAATTGCACAATAACGCTGTAAGTATTGTATGTTTGAGGCGATGTATAAACTGACACCATTACAATTTGTCCACCAGAGAAAGTTTACTTTTCAGTTGCAAAATGTTCAACTTTATGAATCCAGAATGTTTTATTAAAATTTTCCAAAAACATGACATTATGAGACCATGATGTATAAACAAGACAAAAAAGGAGTCACGACACTTAACTTACATAACAAGATCTCCTCCCACTTCAGTCATTTGTCCATAGTTGTCCAATTTTCACTTGTTCTAGATTTTTGTTAATGTCAGTATTGGCTTCAAAAACCTAGTATCAGACGGGCCCTGTTATTCAGCTATCTTTGTCATCTCTGTGCAATAGAATGAAACAGCTTTGCTACGTTAGTCAAGAGAATATGGACAATCGAGTTTGGCTGCCACCCACACAATCCATAATTCTTTAAGCCTCAGATCACAGCCCTGTTAACAATTAGATGTAGGACTTAAGTCCCAATCCAGTCTGTTTGACAAATGATCTTAAAGTGTGAAACACCAGTTAGACTGCATATGAGATGAGTTCACACAGTTTATGTGACAGTGTCAGAAGACAACCAGCCCATGCTCCCTGGGGCGTCCCAGAATGTGGGCTGCACCCGCCTCCTCTCCCATCCAGCCTCCCACCTCCCCGCTCAGCCTTGATCACTCCAGTTTGTCTCTGCTGCAGTATTATTGCACCGCCGAGTTTGAGAGGGGTGGGATGCTGGATGACATGAATCACGTCAACATGCTTCGAGGGGGGGTGGCAGTCTAAGTGCGTGCACACACTCGCACACTGTCATACTGTACACATCTCTCTATGAAGCTCTCTCTTCCTCACATCCTCACGCACACGCACACACAAACACTGCACACACGCAGACCCCCTGTGGTGGCTTTGGCAACCCTTCGTCAGATCCAAACGTTTCCTCTCAAAGCAGAACCAAAGCCCACCACCATCGTCTGCTGCTGAATCCTCGGGGGCGCGTTCCCTTCCTGCCAGTTTGTTCAAGTCGGGATTAAAAAGACGAGCTGACCTACATAGTACTTTTACTTTTGGAAAAAAAAAACTGTGGAAAAACTTGGTGAACTTAGGTTGAGAGAGTGCTAGGTTGAATATGTTAAAATAGTATGATGTCTTAACTGAAAATCTGGAAATGAGGGATTGAACCCCCATCTGAAAAATGTTACAAGGCGAGTCAGCAGTGTATTCTACTTGTGAATACTGGAGACTGTATTCTTCCAAGCTGGGTAAAGAAATGCAGCTTGTGTGCCACTCCAAAAACCTCAGAGCCTCTCCACAACCACATGAATGCTTGGATCTGCATCATGCACATAGACACACACACACATACACTCTGACTCAGTCTTGGGGATATAATGAGGGCAGCTCTGTACAAAGAGGTGTCAAATGGAGCGAGGCGAAGAGGAGAGGAGAGGACCAACAAGTGGTCGAGGAGGAGTGTCATCGTGGGTGACTGACCAAAGCTTTTTTTCCCTCCATCACATCTAAACCGAGGACAGAACCAGGAGCAGTGAAACCAGTGGCCAGGAGGCCATCTTGAAGCATTTATCCTTCAGTATTCTGCCCAGAAGCTGCTTGTTGGAGAGCCCCTGTTTCCCTCTCGCAGATACACACACTCACACACATGCTCACCAGGCTTTATGGGGTGTAATGGGCAGGGACCTTACAAACAAATACACTCAAGTGCTCTTCGTGCAGGCATATACACACACACACACAGTCACTCTTACGAAAGCAGATAATAAAGCAACAGGTTGTCGTTACGCAACACGCTAAATACCATTTATCATATTCAAGTGCTGGATTGAGCTTTGTATGGGGCCCTTAAAGGTGAACACCACTAATTGAATTCAGTACTTACTTGCTGAATATGATGATATATACAGACACTGATACAACAGAAATGTATTAACCATCAGAGATCAGAATGTGTATGCTCATTTTCTTTTCTTTTTTTACTGCATTAACTAAAAACTTAAAGACTTTTCATCAGGTTTTTATACCTTATTCTTTCTTGAAAAATGTACAATATCACACTTTTATCCCAGTAAAAAGTTATGTAACCAGCAACATACAGGACACCATTATGCTACATCACTTGGAGCTAATTAGAGCACAGCAGCACACAATGCACATAAAGCTAGCTGTTACAAACCAAACTGGATTATTAGTTCTACATCTATTAGAGGATTATTATGATTGTACTGTTGCTATAGGAGTGATGCACGTTAGTCATTATCTAGTACTGATTCAGAGTGACTGTAGAATCAGTGGAGAGTGGGAAAGAGAGAGCTCTGCTTTTCATCACAAGCTCTTCACTGAACGCCTTTGAGCCTCAGAACAGAAGCGGCACTCGGCACATACACATCCAACCGCCATCTGTCCATGACCTTTTTCTCTTCTCCGCCCGCAGGCTCTGTTACTTAAAGCCTCAGTATTCTTTTTGCTGTTTTCAAGGACATGGCTCACCTTGTCGATGGCACACCTTGCATAGGGGGGGATTGTTCCACTGCACTCAGTGTCCTTTTGTTTATCCACTTTGCATTAAAATGTTGTGAAAGGGTCTGGGTCTCTAATGTAAACATTTCAGTGTTGCCTCTTTCTGAAAAGATTGGGTCAGCACTTACTAATGTACAAGTTCAACAGAGATGTTGGCTGTAGGATTGTGGGTATCTGCTCTCACTCTAGTTTTCCCATTTACTGAAATCTTTTCTTATGAATAGAGTATCTCTTCCTCTCTCTCTGTAGTGCTACAGTAGCTAGTGATTGAACACCACATACTGTACAGTAGCCTCTATATAGCAACCAAGTCTGTAGATTCATCTTATTGTAGAGGTCAGTGTCTGTTTTTTCTAATAGAATCTTCTCTCTCTTTCTCTTCACCCTTCCCAATCCCACCCTTGTTGCACTTCCGTTATCTTTTTTCCTCCTCCCTCATTGTTGTCCTTCATTTTAACGCATTAACCTTAATTTTCTTCTGTTCTTCCCTCCCTGCATCCTGTTTTGACGTCACTGTCTGATCCACCACGCCACGCTTCTATTAATGTTTTAATTTTGGTCATTTTTAATTTGTGTGCATGCATGCGGGTTTACTGCCTGACGTGCAGACCCCATAGACCCCGATGTTGACCTGTATGAACTCTTCCATGCTCCATACACCCCAGTACCAGACCCCACTCCCATGATGCCGCCTGTGGGCGTTCAAGCCTCCGTGCTGAGCCACGACACCATCAAGGTGACCTGGGCTGACAACTCCCTGCCCAAGAATCAAAAGATCACAGATAACCGCTACTACACAGTGCGATGGAAGACCAACATCCCCGCCAACACTAAAGTGAAGGTAAGAGATTCCTGTTTGACGTGGATTTGTAGAATTATTGGATTAAAAAATCTTATTTCATCATGTTGCTCTAAATCCTCTGAGGATGATTCCTCCTGTTTAATTTTTAAACTCGGAATGAGTCGAAGCCTGGTATTGCTGAATCTCGCGCACTTTTTTCTTGTTTACCTCAGCACTTTCGAGCTCAACTAACATGTTTACAACCGAGTGTAATCCAGTTAAGTAAATCTCAAATCATTTCACTGTGATAAAACTTTGCTTAATTTAATACACTACAATTTCTGTGTACTCCAGTGCAGTGGGACATTGTGCATTCCTTCAGGCCTACACTCACCAGAGAGAGATGTATTGACGTGCTGAAAATAAAAAGTAACATCATGTGAGGATATATAATAAAGTATTCCCACTGGAGTTCCTGAGCACAGTGGCAGAATAATGCTGGTATTTATGACCAAGCAATAATTAATTTTCATCCAACTTTGAAAGCACTATGAAGTGAAGTAGTCACTTTGCACTCTAATGTTTTTAACCAAGTAATTCCTCCTTAGAACTCCACCATTAGGCCTTCTCTCAACATTTATATAAAAAACTTCTCATTCAGCCATTTAACAACTGAATATTAACAGACTTTGTGTTTGTAGTTGGTAAAATGTTTTTTCCTTTGCCTTCCTGTGAAAGGTTGTCTGAGGGCAGAGCTCAGAGATTGGCTGAGTCAGCTCATCTCTGTCTATAACTGTAGGTTTAATGGTTTAATTCAACCATAAATGTGTCACCGTAGTGAATTATGCTAAAATTATGCCAGCCTTTTGATGACTGTACAGTAGTATTTTCATTATCTGTTAAAGTTATAATCCTTAAGATTTACATCCTGGTTAATTTGGCAACATCCATGGTTAACAGCAGTGATAGAGAGTGTCCTTTATTACTACAGCAGACACTGGTCGAGCAGCTACTTCATCAGGAATACAGCAGATAGAGAGCAGCTGGTGTATGTGTGTGTTTACAGCGCAGCCAAACAAAGTCATGTTGTTTTGAGCAGCTGCAACCAAAAAAAGGTTTTGTTTTGTAGATGCATTTTTGATGAGCAATCGTGGTCAGCGCTGATTGTGGTGACAAACACCTCGCATTTAGCGGGAGGAGATATGCTGGCAAAAACACTTGTGATATGGCTACATGTATAGAAGAGTGAACAGTAAACAGTGAGGGTGATATTAAAGAAATACTGGGAACTGTAACAGTGGATTGCACAAATGCACTTTCTCCTGTGAACTAAATTGCTTAATGTAAAAATATTGCTGGCTGTTACAGAGAAAATGCCAACCACAAATATTATCAAAAATGAAGTCTGTTGTCATAAAAACCTTTTATATTTTTCATTAATTGATTCGTGGTTTATAAAATGTCAGAACTTCCCACAGCTCAAGGTCTTCAAACTGCTTGTCTTCTATGACCAACAGGTGATTTACAGTAAATCCAAGCAAATTCTTACATTTGAGAAAGTGAAATTAGTACATTTTTGATTGATTAATGTAATGGTGATACAACTGATTAGCAGCCAATTAATTTCTGTTGAGCAGTTATTAAATTCTAAGCAACCTCATTTTGTGTAGTTGATAGTCAGTAAAATGATCAAGTACAGCAGTGGAATATTACATTGATTTGCTGTGATCAGTGTCATATAGATGCAGTGCAGATATAGTGTCAGTGTGTGTGCAGTCATGTGCCTGAGTGTAATGTATTGAAAAGAGTAAAAACATTAGTAGGGAGTCTCAGTGAGCAGAGCCTGTTTGAGATTCAGCCTCTGATTCTTGACCTGCAGATCAATTATGATGATTACTTATCTCCAAACATTGGATTAGTGTGTGTGTGTGTGTGTGTGTGTGTGTGGTGTGTGTGTGTGTGTGTGTGTGTGTATTGTATGCATGTGTGCAAACCTGTGACCGAGCAGAGCTCAGATAAAGGCCTGCGTTTTCTGATTAATTATTCAACAAGGACAAGACAAACTGAGAACTAGAAAAAGAGGGTGTAGAACTGACAGTGCATTCTCCATACAGCCAACTCAGAGGACACACACACACACACACACACACACACACAGTCAGCAATTGAATCTTGTGCAGAATGCTCACACTGAGCTCTTTGTCAGTTGTTGCCCACACCTGCCACTTTCTGCCAAATATCCGACGAGATGATTTATTAATTCTTAATCAGAGCAAAACGAAAGGAAAATACAGGACAGGTGGTTTGTTATTATGATGCAATGCAACAAATTCACAAACAGAAAGCAAATCAGCAACATCACAGCCACATGGTGCGAGTACACACTCAGCCTCCTTCCATGAGCGGATGCTTAAACTGATTCTCACACTGTGTGACAGTAATTAAAGAACTCCACCAGCTCATTATGTTTCTGTCCCATTAACGAAATCCAGTATATTAATAAGTCTGTTAGAGAGGGCTTTCCTGGGGTTTATTTTTGTTTTTTAACTGTGGAGTGTGCGCTTTGAAAACTGTACATCTTAAACATCCTGTTTCATATATGTTAGTGTAGCTGTTGAGACAAGTCTAACCAACAGTAATGTCTTCACCTTAATGCTGCTCTTCGTCATGCCCTCTCTACTCTTAGAGCGAACGCAGCCAGACAAGCTTGTACATTATTGAAGAGACAACTGCTCTCAAACTGCCTCCATGTTTCTAAGGAACAGAGTGTTTGCTTTTCCTTATCCTACTGCCCTCTATGTGACAGCCCCCACCGGAGAACTGCACTTTTGTCATAGCACGCAACGTTATAGATAGGCCTGTTATAGACTGGTGGACCCGAATAACTGCTGCTTTCCCTTTCTGCTAGTGGAGATCAAGATAAATGGTTACATAACTCAAGATTTTGAATTTGCTTACTTTAATTTAGAGATTGTTATTCCAATCAAATGCGAAATATGCTCCTACTGTGCTATATTTTGTGTAACCATTTTGTGCCATGTTTGGTTTTACAGCTTATTTATAATGGCTACACTCCTCTTTGTGTGTGGCACTGTATTTCAGACCAAACATGATAGAGTACATCACAGAATCAAAACGTAAAAGGTTCTGGTTCCACTCACTGGTCAGTATGTAATGTATCCTAACCCCTGCAAAACAGTCAGACTGCTAATTATCTTTAGAATTAAAACCACATATCAATTGAGAGAAAATTAGCTGGCGACTATCATGATAATGGAATAATCACTTTAAATAGTTTTAATAATAACCAGCAGATGATAAAAATAATCATATGTGGATTAAAAATACTTTTGACACTCTGATATGTCTATCCAATGTATATGCTGTTACTCAAACTGAATTTCGCCATGTTGTGTGTGTCTACCTGTCTTCCTCAGATGGCCAACACCACCAGCCTGAACCATGGTGATCGGTCTGAAGCCCAACACGCCTGTACGAAGTTCTCTGTCATGGTGATTTGAAGGCCACGCACCAGCACGTGGAGCATGACGCAAGAGGTACAACATTTGAGGCAGGAGCCTCCCACACACACACACACACAAACAGACGAATAACCGTGCAGAAACACGCAAAATGCTATAATCAAAAGACATATAAACCAACAGCACGCCCTAGAAAGTGTTACGGAGCCCTGGCTGGCTGGGAGTACATTTCATTTTCAGCCCAAATGGAAGGAGAGGGATACCTTTCCTGAGGAAAATCAAGCTGTCACTTACAGTATAAAATAAGACAAACAGGGAGATGGTATTTATCAGTAGATCTCTACATTAACTATACGTGGAAATTGAGGAAACCTGAAGCAAATTTTTTGTGATTGCGGAGTATGATTTCAGCACTGTTTCCACCAACCCTGCTGCCGTGCAAAATCAGTACGCAATTAACTAATCGGAAAAAATTATAAATAATAACAGCAATGCACTTTGTGGAAACACATTATTTGTTTACATTTTTCTTTGGTTTGCAGGCTGATCGCCAGGCTGCCTTGACCTGAGGAACAATACAAAGTCACAACAAGCCCTGGCCTTTTATGGGTTCGTGCTTATAGAACAAAATACATTTAATTTGTTTTGCTTCACTAGTCCATTTCGGTTAATCTTGGGTATACAACTTTTTTGTTACCTCTTGTTTATTAACATCAGAGGAAGATGCAATAATTATCTCCCTTGAGTCAGCTAAATCAAAAATTGTATAAACTGACTGTATTAGTGTTAAATTGCCCATAGCACTGTCACCATAGCAATATAAAGTCCTTTAAAAGCCGCTTCGCCATTCTGTTAAAACACAATGCTCCTGGGTGTGTTTGTGTACACGACTCCTGAAAAGCAAAATTACATTGGATACTAAAGCCCAGAAGGTGTCAGTGCCCATATTTCATTGTGGGTACTGAATTATTGAGTAACATGCAATTGAAACGGCGGCATAATGAA
>BRZM01000022.1:10385358-10602127 GCA_033238685.1 Lates japonicus | reverse complement strand
GGCTAATTATCATGATAATGGAATAATCACTTTAAATAGTTTTAATAATAACCAGTAGATGATAAAAATAATCATAAGTGTGGATTAAAAATACTTTTGACACTCTGATAAGTGTTCATTCAATGTAATATGCTGTTACTCAAACTGAATTCTCATTTATTGGTTGTTGTGTGTGTGTCTACCTGTCTTTCCTCAGATGGCCAACACCACCAGCCTGAACCACATGGTGACGGGTCTGAAGCCCAACACGCTGTACGAGTTCTCTGTCATGGTGACGAAAGGCCGCCGCCGCACCAGCACGTGGAGCATGACGGCACAGGGCACAACATTTGAGACCAGTAGGAGCCTCCCCATACACACACACACACACAAACAGACGAATAACTGTGCAGAAACACGCAAAATGTACATAATCAAAAAGACATAAACCAACAGCACGTCCAGTGTTACGAGCCCCTGGCTGGCTGGGAGTAATATTTCATTTTCTGCAGCCCAAATGGAAGGAGAGGACACTCCTGAGGAAAATCTAGCTGTCACTGCACAGTATAAAATAAGACAAACAGGAGGACAGGTATTTATCAGTAGATCTCACATTAACTACACGTGAAATTGAGGAAACCTGAAGCAAATTTTATGATTGCGGAGTATGATTTCAGCACTGCTCTGGACTAACCCTGCCGCTGTGCAAAATCAAAGTACGCAATTAACTAATCGTGAAAAAAATTAATAAATAATAACAGCAATGCACTTTTGTGTGGAAACACATTATTTGTTTACATTTTTCTTTTGGTTTGCAGGCTGATCGCCAGGCGTCTTGACCTGAGGAACAATAAAGTCACAAACAAGCCCTGACTCTTTTATGGGTTCAAGCTTATAGAACAAAATACATTTAATTCTGGTTTTGCTTCACTAGTCCATTTCGGTTAATCTTGGGTGGCACAACTTTTTGTTACCTCTTGCTTTGCACAATATCAGAGGGATGACAGTAAATAATTACTGTCTCCCTTGAGTCAGCCAAATCAAAATTGTATAAACTGACTGTATTAGTGTTAAAATTGCCCATAGCACTGTCACCATAGCAATATAAAGTCCTTTTAAAAGCCGTCTGCCATTCTGAATTAAAAATACACAATGCCCTGTGTGTTTGTACACGACTCCCGCAGTGCTGTGTACTACATTGATACTAAAAGCCCAGAAGGTGTCAGCGCCCATATTTCATTGTAAGGTTTAATTGCTGAGCTAAAGGATGCTCTACAATAAAGCTGACATTAAAACCCAAAACTAATTTTCTTTTCTTGAGCATTGCTGAACTTTTTTGCTGTTTTTATTTTTTAAAAAAAGAGAGGAGAGCAGCCAGTTTCAGGCCAGCCAGGGGTTTGTTCCACAAAGTGTGCAAATGGATGGTATCTACAAGGTCATAAACATGCACACACACACACACACACACAGTCTTGTTCCACTATCCCCATGGGGACACTTATTGACATGAAACATTCCCTAGCCCCTTACCTCTAACCTTAAACTAATTGTAACTTGAAGCCTAAAACCAAGTCTTAACCCTCAGTAACAGTCTCTGCCAGTGGGGACCTCAATTTCAGTCCCCATGGATTAGTGTGCAGTCCCCACCAGAGTATAAAAACAAGCCCACAAACACACACATACACATACTGGACACAACTATAGATCACTTTTGAATGTAGTAGTGTATAAATTTATTTATATATCTAGAAAAATTAGTAGTGAGTCCACCATATTGATGAATTTAAAACTGTATAAAACGTGTGCCATCTTGGCCCTTTATCTGACTTCCTTGTCAACACAAAAAATGTCCTGTCTCAATCGCCTCTGCAGTTCCCAGCTCCTCTCCAAAAGACGTGACTGTGGTGAGCAAAGAGAACAAACCTCGTACCATAATTGTCAACTGGCAGCCTCCGTCCGAGGCCAATGGAAAGATCACTGGTGAGTCTCAAAATCTGGTGTTTCCGGACCGAAAAAAAAAAAAGATTTCTGACTTGCCATCCTTAATTTTAACCATTTAGACCTCTTTGTAACAATGCTCCACTAAACGCTGACTAATGAAATCACATTTACGCGGAAAATTGATCAACACGGAATGATTACTTAGGTAAAATGTCCAAAGAAAAGTATTTTTAAAGAACTTGCCTCTCTCTCTGTCTGACCTCCTCTGTTTCAGGCTACATTATTTACTACAGTACAGATGTAAATGCTGAGGTCCACGACTGGGTTATTGAACCGGTGGTAGGCAACCGTCTGACTCACCAGATCCAGGAGCTGACACTGGACACCACCTACTACTTCAAGATCCAGGCCCGAAACTCAAAGGGCATGGGCCCTATGTCTGAGGCCGTAAATTTCCGCACTCCAAAGAGTAAGTTTGAAGATAAGATGTTGCGTCCTCCCTGTTGCCAGTTCATGTTAAAATGAATTACTTAAAAATATCTCAGGAATCTCTCAGGGTCTCGGGTGTTTGGTGTTGTATTTTTCACATGTATCACAAAGTTAGAGATTAGCTGGTGAAGAAGAACATCCAGCAGGTAGAGAGATTTACAGGATTATTCAGTAACAAGGTACACAACTTCAGACGAATGCTAATGATGCTCTGTGTCTGGTGGATGTGTAAATGGGCAATTGTTAGCTAACACGTCGTACATGCCGCAACAGCCTCATAAGACAAAAACATGTCAGGGCTTTTGGTTTGTCACCTCAAGCGTCCAAAAACTGGCAAAGCAAAGGTCCTCATACTGCAAAAAATTACAATCTGATTTGCATAGTTAAAATATTTCCTGTTATCGCATCACGTCACAAATCAAAATCGCAAACTAACAATGCTCTGCTTTCAAAGGACTTTTTTTTTTCTCCTCAGTTTTCAGCAGATCTTATGACATGCCAGTCCTGAATTAATTACATTTTCCAGTTAACACTTCAGACAGAGTCTCCTGATGAAGCTGGTGTGAGAAAGTTTCTCAAGAGCTGAGACAGGGATGTTTCCCAAGCCTTGTTTATTGGTTTGACATGACTGAATTGCTGCAAAGTCTAGTCAGTACATTTGCACCCAACTCAGAGTGTCAGTTGCTGGTGCTGCATACAAAATATTTCGTTTTTATTTGAACATCCTTTTAAGGGAATTTTTACTCAGGGGATGTTTAGTAAAATATTTTGTCCTGTATTTGTAGGAAGCTGTTATCATTTTTATTTAGATGCTTTGCTCTTAATGTCAGCTTGGCTGTGTCTGTAGTTCACTCTTGCAGTTTGGTTTTCTCACTATTTCTCATTCTTCTAGTTTTGCCTCCTCACAATCCCCATCTCTCGCTTTATTTCTGTCTCCCTCGCTGCTCTTTTCAGCTAACCTGTTTTTTGCTTTTTATTGTCTCTCCCTCCCTGCTCTCCTTTGGCCTGTTAAGCTGAGTCCTCTGACAAAATGGCTAATGACCAAGGTAAACGCCCCCTCCACACTTTATCTTTCACTGCTGGCTCTGCACCTCGTGTATCTCTCTTTCTAAAGATTTCCATCCTCTGGGCTGATGAAAACTTGGGCTGCATGACTGGCAAAATCAGTTTGTGTTAAGATTATAATGTATTTCATGAAGGTTTGACAAAGGCATAAACATGAGAGTAGAGAAGGCCATAAAAGCACTTGACAGTTTCAGTATAACATATTTTTTTTCCGTTTTGAATCAGCCTCAAATCTTCCACCGAAGCCGGGGCCTTCAGGCAACCAACATCCACAGGACCCTGGAACTTCAGTTGGTAAGATTTTCCTCCTTCCCACCTTCTTTAACTCTCCTCTTCAGCTATCATGCTGTCAATCAGACACAGCAAAGTTGGACATCCCTTATGTCCCTTTCCTCTGAGTGCGTTTTGAAATCTGCAGTTTGAGCTGATTTTTGGTTCCATATTTTTGCTGTAGTTAGACGTGGCGTGTTCTCCTCTTAGCGACTCTCCAGTGACTTTTAAGAGGTGTTTATAAATACATCCAGTCTAATCCAGTCTTTCTCTTCTCGAGGTAAATCAGGGGTGGGAAGCAACAGTGAAAATCACATCCTGGTCATTGTCATCATCATCTCAGTGGGAGCCTTCACCATCATAGTGGTGGTGGTGGGGGCCTTCCTGTGCACACGGCGCACCACGTCCCACCAGAAAAAGTAAGACGCTCACACACCCCTACTTTTATTGTACCTCTGTATCCTCTAACTGTTTTTAATAATCTACAGCTCAACTCCCTCCCGTGTCCCTTCCTCCATGTACTTCTATATAAACAAGGTCAGTCTGTCACCTTTGCATCTGTGTTCTCTTCTGCAGAAAGCGGGCTGCCTCAAAGTCCTCAAATGGCTCCCACAAATACAAGGGAAACTCCAAAGACCTGAAGCCACCTGATCTTTGGATTCACCACGAGAGGCTAGAGCTCAAACCCATGGACAAGTCACCAGAGCCCAACCCTGTCATGACCGAAACGCCAATCCCCCGCACCTCACAGGACATCACGCCGGCTGACAGCGGCCTGGAGAGCAACCCCCACCTGCAGCAGAGACGCAACTCCTACCGTGGTCAGTCTTGCCCCAGGGGGAAGACTTAATATTTGATGTTATGGGAAAGAGATCAAAGTGAAATGTCACCCTTGCTGCCTGAGCTCACATGCATAATAATGCTGAGCAAACTTCTTGAGTTTGGCTAGGAAGGAAACTACATTTTCAGAGCTTGACTAAGAAAACAGTTGGGTTTTTTTAGGCAGGAAATGTGCTAATACCCTCAGGTTTACTTCCAGGAGCATGACTGGAGGAGACTTGGAGAATTTGGGGCGGTGTTTTTGTTTCACAAGTCAACACTTGTCTTTCCTGATTTTTTTTCTGTGGTTATCATGCAAAACATTTCATGCTTTTCATACATAATGCCCATTACTTGTCATGACTGCAGTGCAGCAAGCGCACACTGCCAACTTTCTTTAAGTACACTGAATCCACTCAGAATAGTCAGATCCCACTAAAAGCATGTTGAGTATGATGCTGGCATTTAGAAATGCAATAAAAACCCAATGATAGAAAATTGATTAAGGATCCAGGGGGACAGATGGATCCTTCACAGCAGAGTAGCAGCTCTTTCTGATTGGCTGGTTTCCATCGTACCTTTTAGGCCACGAATCAGAGGACAGCATGTCTACACTAGCAGGGCGACGAGGGATGAGGCCTAAAATGATGATGCCTTTTGACGCACAGCCGCCTCAGCGTAAGTGTGTGTGAGTGTGTGTGAGGGAGAGAGAGTGAGTGAATGTTCTGATAAATGTGAGCTTATCATAATTCGCAGACAGTGAGCAGGCAATATGGAAAAATTAGAGCACAGAGATATTTTAACAAAGTACCAAAATCCAAATATATCTCATGCTATTTCATGTTCAGTCAACGGGAAAAGTTCATTTCATGCTTCCCATAAAATGTTCATTTTTATTGTTTGTTGTTCTGAATTCCTTCCTTTCCTGAATTTGGTGACAGAGTGACAGACAGGGGGAATATTCAGGTTTATTACAGAAAACTGCATGTGTGTGTATCTCACCAGCAATACTTCCACATCCTTCATCATTATTACTGCTGGTTAAACATCTCATCCTGTTTGTGTGTGTGTGTATCTATGTCCATTTCCATTCACAGCTGTGATTAGTGCTCACCCCATCCATTCCCTTGATAACCATCACCACCATTATCACATGGGCAGCCTGGCGTCACCGACACGAAGCTACCTCTACCACCAGGGCAGCGGGCACTCGCGCCCTCACGCCTGCGCCACCCCTATCTCCCATCTAGACAGGGTGGACTCTACAGGTGAGACACTGCCACCTGCTGGACAGCAGAGGCACAGAGCAGGGCAGGGGAGTCAGACCAGGTCATACTCATTCATTGATTTGTCATTTTTTTCATTCATCCACACGCAGCTGCCATCTTGTTACCTTCATATTTTAGTTTAGTAAAGTGTTACTAACCCCTCCTGGTCTTCCTGCCTTCTAAAATTATTTCTATACTCTCCCTTACTCACCTCAGCTTTTACCAAAATAAACTAATCAACCAGAGATGCTGTCAGCTGTCATTGATATAGACAGGGAGGACAAAATAATAGAAACTCTTGTCTGTATAACATAATACAATTCAAACTGCAGCCTCCAAAAGTTGATCTTAAAATCTCACAAACTGAGCATTATAAACTTCATGAGGAGAGGATTTATTACAGGACTGCTGCTGCTATTAGACTAAATTAGTTTTAGCTAGGTGTACCTAATAAACTAAAGTGAGTGACAAACAGTTTCCCAGCGCCCAAGAGGACATATGCACATTGGTTTTGTCCAAACAACGGCTCAAAACACAACGAAAATTCAGTTTACTATCAAATGAGACAAAGAAAACTTCTAAATGTTCATATTTGAGAAGTTCAGAGTTCATTTTTGGCATTTTTGCTTAAAAATGACAAAACTATTAATCAATTATCACATTTGTTGACAGCTTTTTTGCTGATAATTGACAAAACTCTGGTGCACCGTGCTCTCATATAGAAAAGGGAGAAGCCACTTCTTATAAAGCTGACGTAAAAGGTTTGAACTTCTGTAATACAGTCCATTACATTAGAGGTTCCTCTACTAAATCTGTAAAAAGGCTTTATGAAGCTGGTTGGCAATCCCTGAAAACCTGTAAACCCCTCTGCTCATTGTCTCTCCGTCTGACCCCTCTCCAGAGTCAGTGAGGAACACCCCCAGTTCGGAGCCTCTCCCTCCAGCCACCGCCTCCTCCCAGGCCTCTTGCCCCTCGGAGATCTTGGCCGACCCCGAGGGCAGCTACCACGGCTCCACTACCACAGAGGAGGAACCCAGCTACTCCAGCAACTTGCCCCCGCACCGCTCAGCCCACCCACACGCCCACGCCCACCCGCTCAAGAGCTTCGCTGTACCAGCAATCCCAGCCACCAGCCATCCATCATACGAGTCGCCTGCCCTGCCCAGCACTCCCCTGCTCGCTCAGACTGGTACACATACACTCAAACTTAGGTCAGATTAGAGTACAGAACAGCCTGCTGTCATCCAAGCTGTTCAGTCTGTGACCAGGAAAGGCAGGGAATCTCAAATAAAACTGACGGATGACGTAGTATGCAATAATTTTCAGGCATAAACTTCAATTTTATTTGTTCAGAAGAGACTTGTGAATAAGAAGCATCAGAGAATCTTTGATTTGCATTATTCTGTCTTGAACTGTTGTGTTTTTCAAGATCCAATAAAATAATGACACGACCTGAGGTAGTATTCAGTCACCTTTGCAGATTTCCTTTGTTTTAAGAGTCTGTCATCTCAAGATGCTGATATTTGTTGCCTTCACTGACTGTTTTGACTGTATTTTTATGTTTTCAGGACCTCCCACTCACCCTCACGTTGTTAAAACAGCCTCCATTGGAACACTAGGAAGGACACGAACACCAATGATAGTCAACGTGCCCAACGCCCCTGATGTGCCAGAGACCAGCAAGATGCTGGAAGATGTAGACAGCGTGAGTATAGCACCCCACACTGGCTGCTTGTAGCGATGCAGTCTGTTTTTGCCAGGAATAATGGTGGTGAATATTTAATATTTATTCAGTTTTGTTGTCTAAATTTATACCAATCACACATTCCTTCCAAATCCATGTCAGGTTTTCTTTGGGCACTGGATTATACAAGTTATTTTCAACTGCACATTGGTTTTAACCACATTTTCTGTTTGTTCTTTCTCTCTTTTTATTCTGTCCAACTTCTAATCTCACCATTTTGTTGTGGTGTTGTCGGCTGCATTTGATCAATTCATTTAACTTTTAATAACTTAACAAAACCCATAACTGGAATGATTTTATTTTTATCATTGAATCTTTACTCCATGTCCTAATCCTTGATTGGCTATTGATCATGTGTTGACATCGGCTTCTCTTTGGTTCTGGATGTTTTGCTTTTGTCTGCTGCCTCTTTTTGTTTTTGTCGTTTACAATGCTTCAGTCCCATTGACCCCCCCCCCCGCTCCCCCAGCTCGCCTCATCCCACCCATTCAACCCCCCCGCCCTCTCGCCATCCTCTGCAAAAGATCCCGGACTGACCCTCTCCTCCTCTCCTTTCCTCTCTTCTCCTCCCTTCCCTCCCTCCAGGTGCTTGCCTCCCTCCCCCCCCTGCCCCTCCCCCGCCTCTCGCAGTAACCCTGTTCCTCTCCCTCAGAGCTACGAGCCCGACGAGCTGACCGAGGAGATGGCCCACCTCGAGGGCCTGATGAAGGACCTGAACGCCATAACCACAGCGCCATGAGCATGCACACACACCCCTGCGCGCGCACACACACACACAGACACACTTCCTCTGTCATCCACACATACACACATGAGGACACACACTCTAAAGTCAAACAAAACACACCCAAACATAATCCTTGGGAGCTAAGAGGCTGGTGGACACAAAAATGGCTTCTTGTGCCCGAGAAAACTCTCACATCCCCACCCCCTGCAGAGAAAAAAAAAACTCCAGACTGAAACTTAGGAACTTTTTTCGGCTTACCTTGCTCAGTCTCAGGAAGGAGATTGCCATGAGAGGGAAGAAAAGTGAGACGCTTCATCTTTTTATGAAGAACCATTCTCAGAGACAATGAACTTTAAAACATTGGTCGCTCTCAACCGGAAGATTGTGAATTTTTTCCTCAGCAAAAATACGTGCGGTAGGTTTTTGTCTCGCTCAAGATGAGACAACGGTTGATTCAATGTCAAGTCAAACGGATGAAGTCCAAAAATATGCTGGTTTTGATGTTGGTGCTCATGCAGCGCAGTCTACACACAGTGTTCGTTTGATTAGTGTTTTCTTTGTGCATTTTGTATATCTATTGGGCAGTTTCAGTGAAGTGAACATTGGATATCAGCCTCCCTTTACAAGCCTACATTATTCATAAACATGGTCATTTTTTGTTTTTACCCCCTTGTGTCATATATTGTGCCATGACTTTTTATTATTTTCTATGTTATTGTATTATTTTTTTTACACACATATCCTTACAAACATGTACATATGTTGTTGTTTTTTTTAAACTGCCTCATTCTTTTAATGTTTCCCATTGTTTCATTATTATTATTTGGGATGAAAGTGGGATTACAAATGAGTCCTGAAGCTCAGTTTTCATATCAACAGGAGAGAGAAGCCTGATGTGTTTCTACAGTACATTCTTGTCTGGCATTGTGTTGCCCCCTTTGTACATTAAAATATCTTCTTTTTCAGTCTTTTGTTTGTTGTGGGAGCTCCGTTTTAAAAGCCTTACCAACGTGTTTGTATGTTGGACGGTCGAGACGACTCGGCCCTCCACTGATGTCGCTCGGAGTCACTCGCAGCCATGGCAGTTTCTGTGTCGTTCTGTGAGACTTGACAGTATCTCCTCACAGGTCAGGGGTACCTAGGACTCAGGGCGCTGACCCCCACCCCTCATAAAGAAAACATAAATTAAAAAAAAAAAAAAAACCTCACATGGCACCCACTCAATCAATTACCTGCAACAGACAACAGTTATCTTTTATACGAGAAGTTCGATCGAATGTGTGTGTCGTTTCCAAAAACCAATATTTGGTTTCAGACATCTGTACTGCTGAACCATGTGTGCATTTTTCCCCCACAGCAGAGTGTGTTTGCTGATTTATTTTTTCCTGCTGTTCTTCAACAAATGCTACGCCCTGGTTCTTGAACAAATCTTATAAGATGCAAAGATGTTGGCCTTTTGAATGGGACTCCCAGATTTTTTTTTACATGGTAGTTTTTGTATGAAGAAAAAAAAAGAAGCTTGTTCTATACACAAATCAGATGTAAAAAGGAAAAAAAAGTTCATCTAAGAAACTAGTTTTTCATTACCCTCTTACCCAAAGAATTTGTCATTTGCAATCATAGTAATTTGCTCTACTTTTGTGAATACCATGTTTCTCATAAATGTACATCGTCATGAATGTCAATATAACTGTAAGAGATTTTAACTATGGATACAAACAAGGAACAAGTTTTGGGAAAAAAAAAAAAAAAGATTGAAAACAAAGGGGGGAGAAAAAGGACCGGACTCCATTTGGGAAATAATCTATTGAGTTGTAAACAGTTGAACCTGTATTGCACTTTTTCACAATTTTTGAAAAGTACATTTCTTACATATCTTGTGTTTTAAATATCAAAAGCTGTTTGTGTAACGTAGTGTCCTAGGTAAGCAGCAGGCAGCTGGTCTTGTTTTTTATGTTTTTTTGTTTTGTTTTGTTTTGGTTTGGTTTTTTGCTTCAGAGATGATATGAATTTGAGCAGCCAAGTTGTTTACTTTGCAGCTCATGATGAGGAATTCTGTTGTTGCTTGTTCATGTACAGAGCTTTCTTTGCTTTCTGTAGAAAAAAAATCTGTGGCTTTTTAAAAAATGTTGAAAAAAAGGTTTGGAAAAAAAGATGTTTTTTTATTGGTGCTCCTATACATTGTGTATACAAACTATTATGAATACTAACAAAGTAAATGTTTCTGCTTGTCTTCTTTTCATCAAACATGGGGGGAGAGAAGGAAAGAGAATGTAGAGTAATTAGAGTTCCACATAGAGATATCATAATAATACTGATAATAATAATAAGTATTATTATTGTAGCAGTGGGTGGCTTGCAGTCACAGATTCAGAATCTACAGCTCAGCAGGCAGAAGCACCAGCAGAGAGCGACAGGAGGAGAGAGACGAGAAAGCACAAAACTGCGGGAGAGAGAAGATGCCGAGTTAGTAATGTGCATTAATGGGATATGAAGGCATACAGAGGGAGAGTGACAGGAGGAGAGAAGACTTGGTGCATTATGGGAAATCTCCCTGGCAGTCTGGGCCCATGGCAGCAGAACTAGGGGATGGTACAAGTCTGAGCCAGCACTAGCTATAAGCTTTGTCAAAAAGGAAGGTTTTAAGCCTCCTCTTAGGTGTATACCTCCCTGAGCCAAACTGGGAGGTGACTTGCACTGATAATAAGGAATTGCAATAGTCCTAGAAGTAACGTGCATTGGCTAGTTTTTCTGCATCTCTTTGAGACAGCATGTGCCTGATTTTTATGTAGGTGAAGAAAGGTAATCTGTGAAGTTTGTTTTATGTGGGAGTTAAAAGACATATCCTGCTCAAAGATCAAGGACGAGATAAATTGGGAAAATGATCCAGATGAAATATGAGCAAATCTTCTGTAAATTCAGAGGGGTTCACCCACCTGTCTACATCACTTCAGGTAAGTTTCAGACAAACTGAATCCATCTGTAAAAAAAAAAAAGGTAAAGTATAGTAATGAATGAAATTTCTTCCAAGTAAATCACATATACATTTTGTCATTTGTTGCAGAAGTAGACATGCTGTGTTTTCTCTGTGTTTTAAAGCTTTGATTTTGCTGAAATCAGACTAATAAAACACAGTTGAGTCTTAATCCTTATCTCTAAGTTTAGATTCGATCTGTTCTATAAGTGCCTTAAGTTCTAAGTACCATGGTAAAAATAAAACAAAATAAATGAATAGACATCTAAATCTAAAAGTCAAACAACAAAGGAGCTTACCTTCTTTCCACGATTTGTTGTTTTGACCTCCACTAACAGGTGGTTTTGGTAAGATTTTAACATGGACACAATGTGCCTTAATGTAGATGGTTACAGGACACAGAAAAACTTCAGGGCTTAAAAAAAATAACTCAACCTTAATCCCACTGCTGGGTGATTATGAGCTGTATAAACACCAGGCCAATTCAGCCATCATAATTTCAGTCATGCCCCCTGTTACTTTAGATTTGTGGTGGCCAAAATCAGCAGCTAATGTTATTTGAAAATATAAGATTTTAACTTGATATTTTTTATATAATTGGTGGCCAGTTAAGCAGCTTAGGTTGCTGACATTTTATCACGTCGTATTCAGTTACCTTACTACCACTGTTAGTAGGCGACGCTGTCAAGTAAAATATCTCATCTCCCCTGGATGGGAACACTAACTGTGCCTAATGAATTGGCCTGGCGTGTCGCTCGGTCACCAGCAGGTGTCGCTGTAGCCGTTTGCTCTCAGCTTCCTTCCCTGCCTCGACTTCCGTCTACGTCAGTCACTCTCACAACAGGGACTATGGCGGCTAGCTCAGACAGGAATCCTCCTCCTTTCCCCGCAGCTGAGGAGCCAGAAGCTGGACTGTGTGACATGGCAGATGGAGACAGCGACGAGGGAGAGGACATCTTCGTTAGTAACGTATGTTCGCGGCTAAGTCATGATAGTAACGACCTGTGTGTGGTGGTTACATCTGCAACGGGTGAGAGCCGGGGAGTCAGCCTCTTTATGTGATCTGACCTGCATTCATGGCATCAAAAATAACCGCTGACAGAGGCGAGAAATGTCGTCAGATTTAATAAAAATGCGACGAAATTGCTGTATAAACTTTGCCGAAGTTTGTTTTCAGCGCAGAAATTGAGCACTATTGACTCAAAACTAGTTTTAGTTTGCTTCTGTGTTTTTCGGCCTCTGCTGGTGCTTAATTGTTAATTTAAACAAGCTTCGAGTTTCGATGTCCGCTTGAACGTTTTTCGTTAGGAGTTCGTTAAGTTTGGCTTTACTAATCTCCAGCTCACATGACCCCACCCAGCCAACTTCTCTCGCCTGCTTATCTGTGTCCAGCGGTGGAAGAAGTATTCACATCTTTTATTTACATGAATACATTAATACAACAATGAATAAATACGAAATTGTAAGTAAAAGCCCTGCATTCATAACTCTTCCAAGTTTAAGAACAAAAGTGTCATCATCAAAATGTACGCAAAGTATAAAACGTAAAAGTACTCGTTCTGCAGTTTAATGTCCCCTGAGCCTAAAATATTATTGCATGTGACATTATTACATTGTTAATATTGATACATCAATGTTTAAGTATCATTTTACTGTTGTATCTGCTCGAGGTGCAGCTGGTTTTAGGCTAGGGGTTAGGCCTCTCCAAAGTTTCACAAGATAAATCTAAGGAGTCTTGAAGAAATAGCAAAGTTCTGATACACAAATCTGTAGTCACTTTCCAGATATCGTCACACTCTTGTGAAAAACTCATTTGATCATTTGAACAGTTATTTAAATGAAATCAAGTGAGAAGTTTAGGGGACAATGTCTGTGGTGGAACTGCTTTCAACCAATAGAAATCTGGAACATGACAAGGAGGTGGGAATAACTGGTCTAATCTTCAACAACATGTTGCATTTTATAAACTTGTCACATGTTAACTAATGTAAAATTCAGATCTGAAAAATAGTTAGTAGTTAAAGCTGTCAGACGACTGTGGAGGAGTAAAAAGTACAATATTCGTACCTAAAATGTAGTGAAGTCAGAGATGTAGAGTAGCATAAAATTTAAAAACTTAAGTAAAGGACAGATACTGCAAAACTGTTATCAAGTACAGTACTTGATTAGATGTACAGTTACCTTCCACGACTGTCTCTGTCTGTTAAATCGTCATAACATTCAGGAGACAGGACTAAGTAATTGCTCCTATTGTCACTTCTCTTTGATGTTTCTATGGCTTGTTGAAAAGTTGTCTTCCCTCCTGTTTGCAGAGTAACCCTGTGGCTGTGAGTCGAGGAGTTTCTCAGCCGGACCGTGTCAGTGAAGAGCCTCCAGATTTGTTCAGTGAGGAGGAGACCATCAACACAACTGCCAAATCCAACGGAGTTCACTCTGATGATGACAACGACCTGTTTGCTGGTTAGGAGACTTTTTTTTTTTTTTTTACCAATGATTTCTTTTCATTTTTATTTCTCTTAGTTTAGATTTTCCAGTGTCTACAGACCCCCCCCAAAATAATTCAAAGTCATGTGAGATGATTTTAAACCTAGGTCATGCTAAGACTATTTTAATATAGATCTTAAAGCATTCCACTGATTTTCACAGACCTGATGTCATGTATAGTTAAATAAAAAAAGATTAAGTCTAAAACTAAATTTGAATAGGATATATCTGATATAAGATAAGACACAGTCCATTTTATTTGTAGCATATTTCAGTGCTGGTAAATTCATTGTACTTTACATTGAATGTTTACAGCTTATAATCATGTACAATACAATAAATTAGTTACAAGTAAGTGAAACACTAAGGAAAGAAAGAAATAATCCACCCACACTCCAAAAGACACTGACAACCCCAAGACACCCACCCAGTAACTAATCATAAGCAAAAGCAGAAAAGTTTTCATTTTACTTTTGAACATGGTCATAGTTGTGATAGATAAGAATAAGTAAACAGACAAAGAATGGTCCCTGTTTTTGATTCTCATCTACAGTTCACAGCCAACAGGAGTTAAGTGATAAAACAGAGGGTTACCAGTCACATTTAACAAAGTTTTTCAGAGGAATAAAAAAGACTGACTGTTATCTGTAGCTTTTGAATAGTTAAGCAAACAGACACTGTCCTGGATAAACTAGGTGTGGTGCTTTTGTATGACTTTGTGTGTGGTGTGTGATCCTGAAGTACACTTCAGGCATCTGTTTTTCTTTCCTTTTTGGATGAAGAGAAGCATACATGAATCAAAAGGCTTTTCTTTCCCCAGAGGCACACGTGGAGCTGAGCACAGACAAGCCTGGTAGCTCTGGTAGGAAGGAGCTCTCCGCCTCTTCTGGCCCTCATCCTGCCTCCTCGTTCGCTCAGAGCCCTGCATCCATGCAGCCCACCTCCTTGGAGCAGGTATAGGCCACATATTCCTAAGGACACTGGAATTAATTGCATGTGTGCTTTCGCTATGTCTACTCTGTTATTGCCAAGTAATTTGTCTGTTACAGCCAGATGTTCAAACTGTTTGAGCTGTGTTTACAGAGTTTGAATTGTATCACTGTTCTCTACAGTTGGAGGAGGAAGAAGCTAAGGACAGTTTTGATGTGGATGTTGCTGTCACCAACCCTGAGAAAATTGGTCAGTCTCTGTTTTATTTATATTTTCTCAAAACAATGATATAGCTATCTGTAATTTAAAGTTTATTCTGATGTTATTTGCAAAGTAATGTTTAAAGTAAGTTGTAAAGTGGGTAATAAAAGCACAGCAGGGTTAACATTTATGGTTATAGCATGTTTTAGGAATCTGAATTCTTACAATGCATCACTGAAACATGAATTCTCATCTTCAACGTGTCTCTGATGTTTGTGTCCTAGGAGACGGCATGAACGCATATGTGGCCTACAAAGTATCCACCAGGGTCTGTAGTCAAGCTTGTGTTGATACATATATTATCTGACTTTTTAAAGAGGCTCCTAAAACTGCTAATATGTCTAAATCTTCACTGCTGTTTTTAAGGATTTCATTTTTAAAGTTCTTTGCCTTCTCTCTACTGTCAGACTTCCTTGCCCATGTTCAGGAGTAAGACCTTCTCTGTGAGGAGGCGTTTCAGTGACTTCCTGGGTCTTTATGAGAAGCTGTCGGTTAAGCAATCGCTCCATGGCTGCGTCATTCCACCACCGCCCGAGAAAAGCGTCGTAGGTGGGTGCCCAGGTCTCTTTTTTTTTTTAAGTCTATGTGTTTTGCACTTTGTCTTTCTTGTGACTGTCATTTGGACCAACAGGAATGACCAAGGTGAAGGTGGGAATGGACGACCCGTCGTCAGTAGAGTTTGTGGAGAGAAGGAGAGCAGCTCTGGAGAGGTAAGAATCTGCATGTGTTTCAGACAGATCATAAGTAATATTCATACTGGGTACTGTAACTATATGTCTATCCAGCCCCGAGTTTTTGTGTGTTTTTATGTGTTAGTTTTTGTTACTCACTTCACACTGCTGCTACTGTGTGTTTTTCCAGATATCTTCAGAGAGTTGTGTCTCACCCATCATTACTGCAAGATCCTGACGTCCGTGAATTCTTGGAGAGAGACGATGTGGGTACTTTCAAAATCTAAATTGCTGGATTTTAGATTGGTAATTCTTGAGAATGACATGTTGCCAAAGTTACTCAGGTGCTTTATTTTGAGGCGTGTGTGTGTGTGTGTTTTCAGCTACCCAGGGCAGTGAACACCCAGGCGCTGAGTGGAGCTGGCTTCCTCAAGATGATCAATAAGGCATCAGATGCCGTCAACAAGATGACCATCAAGATGAATGAGTCTGACACTGTAAGAGGACTCTGGATAACTTCATATCATTCCTGAATATGACTGTTTCTATTAAAAGAAATTTTGAATAACCAGACAACCAGAGGCAAATAAAGAAATGTATTATTTGAAATGAAATGATCCTAATTATTAATGGATGAATATGAATATTTTTCATGACTGTATAGTGATATTATAACTTTCATACTTTCAATTATGGCAAGACAAACAGGCCTGCTATTCTAGACACGATGAGGTTGCTTGGTTATGCTTTCTTAAATATTGTCCTCTTTTGTGTCTCAGTGGTTTGAGGACAAGTTTCAGGAGGTGGAGAATGAGGAGCAGCAGTTGAGAAAGCTTCATGCCGTGGTTGACTCCCTGGTTAATCACAGGAAGGGTGAGCTGCATCTGCCTTTCTCAACTTGCCTTTGTTTGTCCAATTTTTTTTTTTCTTTTTTTTTTTTTTTATCAGATTGTTTCAACTGAGGGAAGAGAAGAGTACACTGCAGCTGCCAAAGTCTTTTAGGGTGAAACAAGTTGACTGAATAGGTTTTCTGTTTCCTCCTTCAACACCAGAGCTGTGTGGGAACACAGCAGTATTTGCCAAAAGTATGGCCATGTTGGGAAACTCTGAGGACAACACAGCCCTGTCACGGGCCCTGTCCCAGCTGGCAGAGGTGGAGGACAAGATGGAGCAGCTGCATCAGGAGCAGGCAGCCAGTGACTTCTTCATCTTTGCAGAGCTGCTGGCTGACTATATCCGCTTGCTGGGTGCTGTGCGGGTAAGCTGACAGCTGCAGAATGATAGATAGATAGTAGGCAGAAGTAAAGATAAGATGAGGTTAAGATTTTTCAGAGGCAGTGAGGCCTGTAAGAGTAAATGCATGAATATATCCAAAATACCAGGGCCAAAATAAAAAAATATTGATTGATCATTATCCAATAAAACTAAATCATACTACTAAAAGAAAGGTGCACAGAAGGATCTGTTCTTTAGTGAGGGACAAATTTAAATCAGGAAATTGTCAGATGAGCCCATTTTTAATACAATACAGGCTAAAACTACTCTAAGTGTGCAGTATGCTCAACTCTTTCTGAACCCAGCATTTTGTCAGAGCAACGTTTGATGATCTCCATCAAACTAGAAGCATAGTGCTAGTTCACAGCAAGCATGCTACCTGTCCTTTGTTTGGCAAGTGGAGAGATCAGGTGTTACGTTTGCTACTTGTACAGACACCTACAATATTATTTAAAATTATCATCCACAGGGCTGTTTTGACCAGCGTGTGCGGGCGTGGCAACGATGGCAGGAGGCTCAGAGCACACTCCAGAAGAAGAGAGAGGCAGAGGCCAAGCTGCTGTGGGCCAACAAGCCGGATAAACTGCAGCAGGCCAAAGAGGAGATCACTGAGGTAACAAACACAGTGACCACACAGCTGCTGCAGCACTGATCCAAGTCTTGAAGGTCTTTACATTGACACAGGCTCTCTGAGTTATGTTACAATCTGTTATGAGCTGTAAAGTCCTTTCACATCATTTTATATTTCAAATACAACAGGCAGATGATTGTACAGGTTTGACTGGTGAATAATAGGCAGCAAAAGAACTGTAGGGTCTTTGAATCCTTGGACGCTTTGTTGTTTTTCTGTGTTTTATATATCAAAATCCAGCTTCTTTATGCTGGACATGAGCAACTCATTAGAATGTTGTAGTATTTTAGCCATTTCCATCAGTCTATTTCACTAAAATTGTATCCTTTTTCTTTATGGATGTTTGCAGAGTCGATGCATTGTTCTGTCTTTAGATAAGGACATCCTGTGTAACAGGTGTCTGTGGTCCTTCAGAATAAGCAGCTGACATTTATTTGTTTGCTGTTCAAAATTTGAAATTACAAGTGTGTAAAACACAAGTGTGTAAAATTTGAATATCATGCTGTAAAACATCAAGATATTAATATTTGATAAAATGTTTTTTTATTCCTCGTCATTTATGTCTTCAGTGGGAGGCGAGAGTTACTCAGTACGAGAGAGACTTTGACAGGATTGGCATGACTGTACGCAAGGAGGTTCTCAGATTTGAGGTATGTTGATGTATTTATAATCCCTACATTAAGTAAAAGAACAAGCAAAGTGTTTTTACATCTTACCATCTTACTACAACTTTGGATCAAAGTATATTCAAGTGACTTTTTTGACAGTGATCAACAGAGACAAGACCCTTCAATCTCAAAGTTAGTACTTTTTATAGGCACTGTATATTTGACTGTCTGAACATGTATGGCTCCCCCATTTGCAATGATAGTATAAAGAACAACTTTATTGTGAGACCAGTGTGTTTCAGCTTGTGGCCTTTGTCATTCACATTTAAAATGGTCTTCTGGGTCATCACATATCCCACATCCTCACAAGGTACACAACATTTCAAGTCCCAGACCCAGATAAAAGGCACAAGCTGAAACAACATGGTCTCACTATAAGGTTATTTATGCTACTTGTCTTGCCGGAGTTTTGACTCCCTCAGGCTATTTCCTTTCTCTGTGCACCTTGGAAGCAGGTGAAGTTGTGACAGAAATTCTTACAACTGGCTTTTTGATGGCAGAGAGCTTGAGATGTGACAAAACCTTTGTCTTTTCAGAAAGAAAAAGCCAAGGATTTCAAGAGCCAGATAATCAAATATTTGGAGGCAATGCTGCAGTCTCAACAACGGGTAATCATTTAACTATGTCAGATGTTATATTCAACATGTAAACCATCCTCAGTTCACTTTACTTTATTCACCTCACACTTTACGTTGGGTACCAAAGTGTCCCTCCTAAGTCTAATATTTAATTATTATTATTATTCTCTTAAATAATGGTTCTAATTAGAATTAACTGACATTTTGAAAGCTACTGAATGTCTAACTATGATGACACATTTTAACTGGCTTTTTACTCTTCTGGTTCTACTTATTCCAGCTCATAAAGTTTTGGGAGGCATTCCTGCCTGAGGCAAAGGCAATAGCTTAATGAAGAGAGAGACTTTTCAAAGACCCCGACTGCCTTTTTTGAACACTTTACCTCTTGACCTGAAACTGAGAGGACAATTTTGAGACACACAAGAAACTTCCATCCATTTTTTTTCTTTTGTCTTTTTAATCATAGTGTATTCTCTTATCTTGTACAGTTCTTTGATATAATAAGCTGCCGCATTTACATAACATTTCTTTTTCTTTGTTTATGACTTAAAGATGGTATAAAACAGGCATCCAACAGAGGTTAACCTGGCCGTAGTATTCGTAAAACCCATTGTCAGTGGGATATATATTTATGTTTCTCGCTTAAACCAGTATATTAAAGAGTTAACACTGAGGTACTGCCCTAGAGTAACATTGTCTATAGTTTACATTAGAAGATAGACGTATGTAAGTCATTCCAGTCTCTAACATCTTATGTTGATGGATGCATGTCAGATAATGTTTTGATGCACTAAAATGTATTGTACAGTTGGAAAAGCTCTTTTGTTTTTTTCTAATAAAATACCACTATTAATGACTGAGGTCATTTACCAGGAGTATTCACACATTGTTACAGTGTATCACACAGGGCATATTAGATCATAGAAATCATATTAAAACTGAGATTTGACAAGGTTACAGGCTTGTCAGAGTTGTTACAAAGTGATGATAGAAATTTAAGGTTACAGTGAGTGCAGGTTGAGAAAATGCACTCACTGCTTTGTTGGTATTTTCTACAATGATGTATTTGCTAGAGTCATGTTTATTGTATTAATCAGTTTCTTCCACAACAGTTTTAAGTACTTATATTTTTGTGTCAGAGATCGAGGCCCAGAGGAACTCATGTGGAACTGCTGCAGAGATTGTTTACTGACCATGTAAATGACTCTTCACATGTATTTACACATGTATAGTACTTGAATTGAATCATACAACCTCTGTCAGATATTATTTGTAACCACACATTTTTTGATAAATTGGTTTAATGATGACAGAAAGGCACAGACATTCAAGTGATACGGTCCCTTATTTTCATATTCAGCATTTGTAAGTGTATTTCTGTCATGTCATATTTACGTAAGAATGTGCTTTATTTTTGTAACCACTTTGCATTAGTGCACACATTTTCCTGGAAACGCTATACAGGTAGATGTACAAAATAAAATATGATTGGTTAAACTTTGGGCACCGTTTCCTTTTTTGTTTTTGTTTTTTTGTTTGATGTGATCTTGTGATTGTTGGTGAAATTTTTCATTTCAGTTGAGTAACATTGATGAATTATGAATTAACAGTCCCCTGGTCTTAAAAATGTTAAAGGCCCTCTTGTAATTGCTATCATTTTATTATTATTTTATTTTATTTTTCAGAAACATCACACCTGAATCTGTCTTAATTCCTTCCGAAAGCTTTGTGAAACAGTTGATCCACATACCCATACTCTCAGACGCTGCGCAGTAGGCTTTGTGATGCAGGTTATCTGTTCTTAAAGCAGAGCTATTCTAGTGTCACACAAAATCCAAATCCGAAATCCTCTTTGCAGTCCTTGGGTGCTGGTCAAATGCAAGAAATAGAGACTCAAAATTTAAAAAGGTTTGGGTCCACACACAAAAAAAGTTTTCTGCAAACCTCCTTTTCATATTTAACTGAACTCTTTTGGACTTTTCTCTAATTTTCTAAATCTCTAGTTTTGGAAATACTGGCTCGTGTGAAGAGTTATTAAAATGAAAGCATATATATTTAGAGGGAGGACTGTGTCAAATTTTGTTTATATAGCCTAGTATCACAAATTTGCCTCAAGGGGCTTAAAAATGTGTACATCATATGAGACACCCTCTGTCTTGACTAAATTTAGAGAGGAACAACTTGTAGACATCTGAATCATTACAAACAGTCCTATACAGACACTATTTGTTTTGTAAAAGGTCACAATAAAAAATGTTTGTCTTTATGTGAAATCTTCATCTGAAACTATAATAACAGTAACTGTTAAATACACTTAGTGGAGTAAAATGTACAAAATTTCCCTCTGAACTGTAGGGGGGTATAACTATAAAATAGCATTTGATTGAAAAAAATGGCCAAAAAAATAAGTGTTCAATTGTACAGTAAAAGTACAGTAACTGAGTAAATGTACTTAGTTACTCTGCACCACTGGGGTTTTGAGATGCAGACTGATATCTAGGCGTGGTTTGAGACTGTTTGAATCGTTAAAGCATATATCCACAGTGGTTAATTATCCAGCATCAGTCTGACCTGGAAGTGTGCGTGGTGAGGCGGGCGGTGCCGTGTTTCTACATCCGGTATGTTCGAACCTTTCTCGGGCAGCGAAGGCAGACGAACAGCGAAGAATGGAGAGCGCTGTTAACGACACTCCGCCGTTAGCGTGAAACATCAGTAACAAGAAGTAACACCGAAAACCTCGCATTTAAGCTCCGGGCATTCGTGTACAGTTGGCGTGGCAGACAGACAAGCCGTGTCCGGATCGTCTGGATTTATCACAGCGAAGGTGAGCCTGTTGTGTTTGCTGGCGATGAGCTAGCAAACCAACATTTGATAGTAGGCTTTTGGTTGTTAGCTAATATTTTCGTTGCTAACGGAGCTAATTTCCTTGTTGCGCTCGGACCAGCTGTCACCTATCCATCAGTAGGTGTTAGCTAAGGCGTTAACACCAAGCAAAGAGTATGGCTGCTTTATTTTCTGTCCGTTAATAAACTCAGTATTATGACTAAGAAGAAAATGTCTGTATCGCGGTTTTTCGCAGGACATATTTTAAACCAGACCAGCCATTGTGGCCAAGTAATGTTTGGCTAACGTTAGCTTTGTGGCTGGTTAGTCAGGTTTTTATGTTGGCAAGCTGGAAAGCTAACTTAGCTAACGGTTAGTTCGCTTACTAATCGATGTGACCATCACTACTGTTGGGCTGCCAAGGCTGGCTTTGTCCGTGAAACATTGGCGTGCAACTGCCAACTCGCTTCCTTGTTTTGATTGAACCGGAGGCCTGCTTACAAAGGATCGATCATCTTTATATTAGCCTCAGCAGCCTCTCTTCTCAACACTTCCTCACAGGTGTAGTATTATCACTGTCTCTCGTGTTAGGGATGCACAGGCAACGATGGTACAGAATATGAAATTAGCGAATTTAACCAAGGCCCCTTCTCAGCCAGGTCACAGTTGTTTTAAAGCATTTAATTAGTGGAAGTTTTATTACAGTGGAAATGTGAAGTTAAATTTTAACCTCCAATCTAGGTACAGTGTAAATTTCCCTTGCTCATAGTCAAATCTGGCTTGACAACGTGGGATTTTCTCGCTCAGCTGCATACATGACTAGTTTCTGAATCAACAAACTCGCCCTCCATCTAGTAACATAATTGGTTATCCCATCTTCCACTAAGCAACACTGTGGCATGCCCCAAGATTGATGGGCAAACCAGTTATGAAGCTGCCATCATATTGAAATATATGTTATAAGATGGACATTTGTCCAAATCAGGGGTATGTGGATCCATGATAAATTATTGCTGGCATACTTTTAAATAAGTCATACTTTAAGAAAGGTTGATATAACATAGATTCTGTGCTGCATTTGTGCAAAAGGTTCATGTAGATCACTTCACCAAATTCAAGCTTGAACAAAATCACTGTTTACAGGCCTCACCTAAAGAAAATCTACATTTAAGCAAAAAGTTGCAGGATCACATTTCATGTATTTATGTATATTTAGCACGTTGTTTTAATCCTTGCAGATTTTGCAGGTGATTAGGTAGTCGACAAAGCTTGGGTCAGAGGCTTACCAACATATCTGTACGAATTAATGGAGAAAGAAAACTAGGAATAATCTAAATTCCCACCAGTTATAGTTCATAAGTGCTGGCTTTAAGGCGAGAGGCAGCTGTTGGCTCGTGCTGCCACAGTAGGAGTCTGCACTGTTGGCAGGCCCCCCTCTCAGGCTGATCTTTCCACTGAAGGTTAATCACTCCACTCAGAGCCTTTATGTTTCTGCAAAAATCAAAAGAAGTCAACAGATTAGTCATTTTTAATAGATGCTAATCAGCCAGAAGCATTTCAGTTTCTCAAGATATTTTGACAGGCAAATTTGTGGGCTGTAATCAAGGATTTTGGAGCCTTAAAATACATTTTCAATGCCACCTCAGTGTGTTACTGAAAGAAATGTACCAGTGAATGGTGCATGATTTTAAAACTAGCTATTAACCAATTTCAGCAATTTTTTAAACTCCTAAATTCTTTAGTTTTTGATTACCAGTATCATCAAACAAACCTTTTGTCAGTTTTTTTTACATCAGTATCGCTGCTATGGTTTTGTGCCTGTGATTATGCAGCAGATAGTTGTGTTTATGTAAATGTTTTCATACTTGAGCCACATTTCATGGATATTATAACAGCGTAGTGAAAATATGTTTTTATTTATTTTTTGTGAAAATATATCATTATAGCTTGTAGCTTTTTCTCAACACCAAATCCTATGATCTGATGCATATTTGTAGCTGAAAGAATATAAGTGATGTGACACAGATGTGAGATCAGTAAAACATTTTGTCTGTAGTCACAATGTCTTAGTTTTGATAGCATCTTCACTTATATCACACATTTCCTGTTCATGCAGAATCATCTTCATCCTAAAGTGTAAAGCTATGGGATATCCTCACAGTAGACAAAGGCAGTTTCACTTGTACAGAATGACATATGCATGAGATTGTTCAAAATATGCAGTGGTGTAATTGCAGTGAATTTTTGTTCATGCCTGCTTGTGAGTATGTATTAGCTTAGCTTATCCATTAAATTATGACTGCAATTGTCCTGGAGAAAAATGAGTGGGAATCTGATCTTAAATTATGAAGATGTAAAACCTTTGTGTATTTCTTGCATTTAATGTCATTAGGTTAGGTTCATTAGTTAGTGCACATAACAAAGTTACTGTTCCTTGAGCACTCATACAGGCCATACCAGTGTCAAATTAAACTATGCAAATGAGCTATATATCAAACATCGGGGTGTGTTATCATAAATCTGGACCATCGTCAAATAGACAGCCACATTTACCACTGATGTACTCTAGTTCAGCATAAAACCTACTAAAGTATCTCCACTATGAAACAGTACGATGGAATTCAAAATACAAAATATGGACACAAAAACACCAAGCGAACACCCTCAGCATTTCTCCAACATGCCCAACAGCACAAAGTTTGCAGTTTCTCTCGCCTGGAGCAGTAGGGGTGGGAATCATGAATCAGTTATCATTTAAGTTTCTGAATTGTCTGATTCCTGGTAGTCATGCAGCTCAGTTCCTTTTATTAATGCCTGCTCATTGCTTACAACAGGGTGTTTTAACATGAGACCTTAACCATAGCAGGAAACAAAGGTGTGCTTTTTTAAAAAGTATGTACACATTTTACCAAGCTGGACAAGGGCTAAATGCTATTTTTGCAGAGCTAGTTTTAAGCAAGCCTGGTAAAACCAGCATATACTCAAATATTTGTTTGCAAGTCAAGACATTTTCAGTTGATTTCTAAAAATAATAGTTGAATACATCAGTAAAGAAATGGTTCAGTAAGCTACTGTTAACAAGCTAAATCTGTAAAGGGATATGAATGTATAAAGTCTTTTAATGTCTTCTCCTCCTGAGAAGCAAGATTACTTTCATAGTATGCCAAAAGGTGTGTATCCTCAAACATCTGCTGATTTATCAGGAGACGTAGCACCTCCACAAGGATAAAGGCTGGGGATTCCCCAACTTACATCAAAACTGAAAAAGCCATTAATCAAAACTTTGCATAGACCACAGAACATTTTCTGTTCCTCAGTAACAGTCCAGTGAATTGCTTCAATTTGTTCTTCACTTTATTAATTAGGTGGTCGGCTGAGATGAATTTACACAGACTTAAGCATCTGTGCAGTATAATAAATTACAATTTAATGCAGTTGCTGCATGGCATTTATTTGGTAAATCAGTTATACACACATGAGGTGAACAAAACTGCAGGGACACCTTCTAAAGTAATTCAATCCACCACAGCACAGTGACTTAGTAAGTCCTAAAAATGCTACAGAGTTAGCGTGACACCTCTAATATAGTTTCAGCTGAAACTGAACATTTGCAAAGGCAGTAGTTATTGTGGGGCTGTTGGATTGGATTGTATTACATTTTGCATCTGTAGATATGATTTCCTCTAGCCCCATAAGCTAAATGGGGAAAAAAATCTTGTTGCAACTCTCTTATTTGAAAATGTGTGAAGGTCTTTATGACTGGGTTTAGTTTACTTTTGTTAGATATGTCAACATATATTTAATAATGAGCACATGGCACATAAACAACACTCATGTATCAATAACTAGAGGAAATGACACACAAGTAGGTATATAACATCTTGAGGCTCATTAACGTATATAATGTGATACACCTTTGTAATTATAGGTTGCAGATGTAGTTATGAAGTGAGCAATTGCTGCCTAATTTAGTTTGAATGAATGTCTTGTCTCTCTTAAATTTGTATCTTTCCATCCTAATCCTCAGGCTAGGCATGTCTGAACATGTTCAAAATACAGCGAGGCTTCTGTGGTGATATCATCTTACTGGTAAAACAAATTACAAATGCTTAACACAGGGAAAGAAACTGTACATTCACTTTTATGTCCAAAAAATAAAAGCATGTAGGTCTTATTCAGTTTACACTTGTTCTCTCATACATGGCAGCACCTGTGACAGAAGTGTTGTTGTGCAATTCAACATCAGTAACACTAAATAACATGAAGCTTGCGTATAATTTGCTCCAAACAAACTAGTCTAAAACCCGGGGAACTTGAAACTGACCTGGTGTCAGCCTTTTGTATTGCATTATCATCTTTAATGTTACTCTCATGTCTCAAAAGAAGCTTTTAATAGAGAGTAGATTTTAGCATCATTATTGTGGACATGAAGAAAGTTTTGAAACATTGGATCATAAGCAAAAATAACAAATGACCAACAGTGTGACAACCCAGTGTCTGATGACTAGTTAGAATTAATCATCCCTTTCTTCCTTGGACAATATTAATACTGAAATATAGCTCCATTCTTATTGAATCTTCAGTGTAACCATAATATTGTGGTAATAACTTGGAATAAAATGAAAGTTCTGGAGTCTGGTGTGAATGGGCTGAACACAGGTTGAGCATGTGCGTGCTTTTCCAGCCTGCGTCCACCACAGTTTGTGTGTGAAGATGGTAACCCGAGCGAATCTAAACACCAGTGCACCCTGGATTAGAGTGGCCTACAAATGATTATTTGCACAATGGAAACTGTTACAGCTCACCGCTGGTCTTTGCTGCAAACCTGTTTTATAGCCGTGTTTTTCTGTTCCTGGTTTTATGTAACAGCAACAGTGCACAGTTGCCCTTGAGAGCAAACTAGCTGTCTTTGATGCTGAGATCTGTGCAGGCAATACTGAGCATGAGTCATCCGGAAGCCCACACATAAATACTTTCAGCGGCAGCCTTTCCATGCTCAGGAATTACAGCATTGTCATGAAAACATTAGTCGCTGTTGGGTTTTATTGAAAAAAATAAACAGTTGTCTTTTGATGGAAGGCATAGATTGTTTTTAAAATATGTTTTTGGGTAAATAATTAGTTATAATCCTAATTAATGGAGCTGCCTAGTTTAGAGTTGACATTTGGTCTACAGCTAGCTTCAGTACTCTGCTGAAGATGATTAACAGAATAGGAAGTCCTCAGAGAGGTGGTTTATAAACATCTTATGTCTTAGAGATTGCTCAATCATACACCAAATTGCCTGCACGTTTTATAATCACATAATTTAATATTTGCATAATTCTTGCCCGTGGTAGAAGAGGGGTAGACCGGACCAAAATTAATTTCCTGAGCACTTGATGAAATCAGATCAATGTCCATCAAGTTAAGCTTTGGTGTCCTTGCAAGCAGACGTAGCTTTATGTAATTGTTTACATAATATTCCCTGCTGATATTGTCCACTAGGCTTTTAGCTGTGGGTGGCGGAGAGTCTTAGATGCCTTCATGATCACAAACTACGACTTAAGGTTTGTGTTGATGCTCAAACTGGCCGCTGTGTTTTCTGTGACCACTGTGAGTTGATGACTATCTCTTTAGCCCAGCAGCGCTGTTACAGTGAGCCACTTCTGTCCTCATTCAGCACTGTCTACTCAGTAAACAGTGATGTTTTTTGTATATATTTTGTGTATATGATTCATGACCTTCAAAATGAGTTAAACTCGCTATCAAATAGTGAAGGTAAAATTAGAAAATATTTAACTGTGCCTACCCATGTGGTCCTGATTATCCATTCATTAATTTTTTTTAAAAGATTTAAATTGAGCTTTTTCTCAGTTTTTGAAATTAAATATCTTGACTAAATGTAATGTAGCTGCCCCACCATTCCTCACTGTCTTTGCAGTACTTGACTTTCCCCCCAGCTGAACTTTGCTGAAACAGCTGCCCTGCAACTGCCCCCAACTAAGGCACTCAGTCATTACTGGATATTTTACACCAAGTTATTTTTCAATGTGTGCTTTATTTTACTGCTCACTTTTTGAGGCAGTGACACATGTTTTTAAAAATTCAAAGTAGTTATAATGTCCTCCATATAGAACTACGTTGCTATGTTAGCGTTTGCATGAAGCTGTAGTTTTTCATTTTCAACATGACAAAGTATCCGATCCTTTCAAGTGGAATGGTAATTTAAAGATTTTGAGTGTCATCATTTTGTGGTCAGTGTTTTTATATTTGTAAGAGTTAATTTAAGCTTTTTGTTAAAGAAGCAGTTCACTGAAAAAGATCAGCCTACATGTTGTGCTCTTAATCCAGATATTTGGGGGGATTTTATTAGAGTAACATGAGGGACAACTCCTCAGAACCACATTACCATGTTCCATGTTCTGCTCTCTGTAGGAAGTTAATGTCTTATCTCTTTGTCACATGTTGTGTTCTACCCACTGCAGGTCTTCTACCTTCTCCTTCCTGTGACAGATGTTGAGGCCAGAGATCAGCCTGTACGACAACTGTTAGAGGTGACAGGGCGAGGACGGGGAGGACTGTTGGTTCGCTGTACCAGGTTTTGTCTCATGAGAGTGACTGTGCCATCCAGGCACCGCCAGTGACCAAGGCTGTGGCTGTGGTGGGCCCGGCCCAGGAGGCCTTTTTGTACATCACTCCGGGCTCCCGCTGACCTGTGCTGCTCACACCATGGATCAACAAAGAGATAAATATGGTGAGCGGCCTGCCAGGAGCACTAAAGTTTCCCAGGGCAGCCGCAGCGGACACTCGTCCCGACCATCTGGCTCTTCAAGCTCATCTGGTGTCCTCATGGTGGGGCCAAATTTTCGTGTGGGCAAGAAGATCGGCTGTGGAAACTTTGGTGAATTGAAGCTCGGTAAGTTGAGTCTAAGTCTTGTGTTAAATGGTTCAAGACAAAGTAAATTTTGACGTTTTAATTTAAACAGTTTTAGGGAGGTGTTGATTCAGGAAGGTACAATCTTTTGCAGGACAGTTAGACTGCATTGTTTTTGGTTAACAGGCAGCTGAACATATGTTCACAGTAAAGCTGGAAAACGGTGCAAAGTTGGATCATTTTCTGTCATAGAATTTTGTGGACCCTGCAAGGTTTGGAAGAAGTTTAAATAAAAATTCTTGTCATCTCTTACAGAGTTGCTTATTCCCTGGTGGGCATGTTTTAAAGGCTTATAAAGTTGTACTTTATTTTTAAAAACCATCTAATCTATGCTTTTCCTTTCCCGTCTTATTTCAGGTAAAAATCTCTACACCAACGAGTATGTAGCTATTAAACTGGTAAGTGCGCACCTTGTTTCTCTGCTTGACTCCTCACCTCTGCTCATATATAAATCCTTTACACAAAGAGTATTTAGAATTTGTCCAGTGCATAAAGTGGAGCAGTCCTTTTGAATCAGGATCAATAATATCGGTATAGAACTTCAGTGTTCATGAACAACATCATCTTATAAGAGAGGATGAGTTATTTTTTCATGAGTTAGTAGTAATGAGAAACTGAAATACTTCATTATTATATTTTTTTTTAAAAAAGGCAAAGACAGATACATAATGAAGCACTCAGTGTTATTGATTTTACCAATTAATCTGAAATGTTACTAATATATAATGTCAGTGCTGGCAATTCCAAAATGATAACAATTAAGACACATTTAAATGTTATTAAGCTTCAGTTAGACACTGCATATTTTTGTTTTTTTCATGAGGGCGTGCCAGCTACAGTAAGCTGGTTATCATACTGGACTGCTCTGATCTTGGAGAGTAATGTGAATGCGGTGTAGACGCTTGGCTAGGTGTGTCTTTCCAGTGGCTGCTGGACTGGAAATCATGACTCCTGACTCATGCTTTTATTATCACTCACCAGAGAGTTGTAATATCAGTATCAAAGTATTGAGCTCACCAAGCCAGATAGTTTCAGTTGCTCACGCCGCTGGTGTGCTGACACAGATGCTGTGCTTTTATACAGTTGAGAAATGTTTCACTAAAATGTGTGTTGAGTTTCAAAACATCACAACAGAATTGGGAAGAAGTAAGTTTTGGAGTACCGTGGTATACAAAATCTGGGAGTGTATCTTCAGTTTATTACCAGGCCAGTTCCCCAAACATTTTATTTGAATTATTTTTTGGATTGTCCGTTTTACCTAAATTGTTTGAAAGTTTTTTCCCACGCTGAATGGGTTGTTTGGGTAGAGTGCAACTTTAGGGAAAGACTTCAGAGTTCTGACGTAGGTGGGACAACAATTGCAAAATGGAGACTGAAGGTAACTTTTAAGGGTGACTCAGATAATGGAGAGGTGCGCCATCAAAACTGAGTTTTACACAAAGATGAGGGACACTTTTTTTAATCCCAGCCAACAGGACATAATTTATATGTTTGACCTTTTGGTGGAAGAAAGAGCTGCCGGTGACAATACAGACAAAACATGAAAATCCATTCATTGTGTTCTTTACTGATTAAACATATTAATAACATTCAGTTTTAGGTGTTTCTTTCTTTTAACTGTTTTATTCTAGTTTGTGAGGTTATTGTCATTAACTGGTTTGGATGTGTCCACTGTGCAGGAACCAGTGAAGTCGAGGGCACCACAGTTGCATTTAGAGTACCGGTTCTACAAAACACTGGGAACCACAGGTAAGCTCACCTGTTTGTTCGTCGCCACGTCTCGTGGTGTTTTTGTGTGACTGCACGACAGTGATTTGACTGCTTCTGGAAGATCAGCACAGATGATTGCATCATTTCCACAACAAGTGATTACTCCACTCAGCTTACATATTGATATTAAGCCAGGTCAGCAACTCACTTTAATCTGCAGGACTTTGTGTACATGAGCATGTGAATGCCAACGTGCATAGAGAGCACGTTGAACAGTGACCTTGCTTGAAAATAGACTCACCAGGGGTGCAATTCAATATGAAAGGAGTTGACCTAAAGCTTCTTATACACCCACTAAATAGATACAGCAGCTGATCTTTTTTCTGATTCACTGATCAGACTTCCTTGGTGTTTTCTAGGCAGAGTATACAGTAGGTGTTGTAGACTATATTTAAGGACGTAACTTACAGGATGTTCAGTGCTGTATGTATGCAGTGTCAGTGGTGTCCTGACAGTGGTGTAGACTCAGCCCTGATTTACTTAAACATAATCTGTATTATTCAATGTGTCATTCTGGTGCAGTGTTGATCCCTTTGGGTTTATTCGGGGTGTGTTGGAACATGTTTCTAGGTACACAGTGAGTGCATAAGTGGATTTTTTTTTTTTTTTTTCCATAGACCTATTCTGCCTGAAAACAATACTGATGAGTGTGGAGTTTTGGACTGGAAAACCAAAACAATGAGTTGAAAGATGCTGTAAACCTTCATAGGGCTGATTGATGATTCTCTGTGAGTTCATCACTGTGTACAAACCGTTTTACATTACTCATAGTCATTTGACCCATCTTATGATAAAATTATCTCTCTGTAGTCTTACTAAAACATCCAACATTCACTGCATGAGGCTAAATCGGATGGTCAAAGGTTGGCGCTAATACACGTCACCAGATGCTCTTTAATTGCTTTATATAAATGTGCACGCTATAAATGTGCACGCTATAAATTTTTACAGATATCAAACTTCATGGTCATTTTAGCCAATATCACAGCTGCTCATTTTCATTTTAGTGCCATACTAGTGTGTACAGTATAGTAGTAGTAGTACTATAGTACTTCATTAATTGTAGTGGTCAAGGCCAAGTGTGTATCACTAAAGCCCAAATGTGGAAAATGTGGTTTTCCTGATACCTGACCTGTGACAGTATATCCTGCAGTCCATTAAATAGTTTTTTTTTTTTTTTTTTAGAGTTATTCTATTTTTTATTTAATCTTTATTCACACATGAATGCCAGTGGCAGCAGTTTCCCCCCCCTACAGTGTCTGTGGTGCATGGTGTTGAGCAGTGATGTCGGCACTAATGATACAACCACTGACATAACTATTTGTCTTTTTCTAGATCCTCATGTTTTTTTTTTCTGGGGCTATGCCCTTTTAAACTTTATTATCCAGTGTTCAGGGTGACAGACAATGCACCAATAGTTGCTTCTCAAGTTCTCTTCCCTTAACTCTGCTCCCCCTGAGATTTTCTGTTTGTCATAAAAGATTAGTCAAAGTCTGCTGACGCATCCCTGTTACAGCAACCACTGACAAGAATCTTGTGAGGATGAAATGACCGCAACAGAGAATTAGATTAAGGGCAGACATTTTTAGTCTTGGTACTAGAGGAAATGGGTGGGAACTCTAGAAACAATGGAACAATAGAAAAATCTCTTCTTTTTTTTTTTTACTCTTCTGGTAAAATGGGTAAAATAATAATGTAGCTATATATAGAGGTGGGAGTGACATGAATACAAGTAAATGGTTCATGAAATCAGAGTGAATTTAGGAACCAGCAGTGTCTTTATAAAACAGTGATGTTCCAGTGTTGTAGTATAGGGCTGGTGTCAGTCACAGTTGGTATAGAAAATTAAAGCCATGTTTTTGTCTTTCATGATCCTCGATGTGCTTTTTGAAGCTGTACATGTATATAAGATAACCAGACTGGGAGCATAATGGCTATTGTTTTGCAAAGGCAAGGGCTGGAAAAGGCCAACTGTGCGGAAACTCATTAAATATTTAGAGAGTGGGTCTGCCTCTCTTAGTACTAACCTGCCTCTGTCCTCTCCTCCAGATGGGATAATGTGACCTCATTTCTTCTTGGCTGTGTGCTGTGCCACATTCCTCTCTGCCAATGTGGTTGTCACGGTGTCTGTGCGACAGGGTCTTTATGAATTAATGTGGTTTGACTCAGATGCTCAATCAGGTGTTGTTATCTGATGCATAACCAACCGTCACCAGATATTAATGAGGATGATTCAATTAGGAATCGAGAATCTCATTCCAAGTATTATGTGAAAATATTTGTCAGCGTGCAGTAAGAGTTGTGTTTCTGCTTTGGTTTTACGAGATAGCAGACTACGAGGCGTTATTGTGCCAAGGACAAGACGTGTTTTTTAGGATCAAGAGGGTTTGTTCAAGGGTGGGTGGATCCTGCTGAGCTATTAAAGGTATTGGCTGCCAGTCTTCATCATGAAACACTACACCAGCTCTGTAACCACTTCAGTCCAGAGGAGTAAACATTTCCAATAGTGGCAGAGCTCACCAGATTTTACAAACATGTAAAGGCCATAGGTCTTATCCTGGGTGTCTGTTTGCACTAATGTGAAAACATGAATCACTGTTAAGATGTTACAGTGAGAAATTTTATTTGTTGTTAAGGGAGAAATTTCAAAAATAAATTCAGCAACTTAGATGTAAACAATGTATCAAGTTATTTTTAGTATTTGCTACATAACAAGTAAACTGTCTTCTGCCATTTTGGCTACAATCACATGATGACCATAACTGAAGAGTGTGTCATAACACTTCCTTGTTAAACATGTTCAGCCATTACAGTCACACAGCTTACAAAGTGAAGCTCATGTTTATGCATTACACAAAGTTGATGTCATGCTGATTGGTATGAACTCTGAAATGTGCATCACTCTGGCATTTGATAATTTACCTGTGCCAAGTGGCCAGTGTCTTGATCAGTGTTTTAGAGAAGAGATAAATTTATTCTGTAAGTCTTTAATAGTCATTGAACATGCCTGGACACTTTCACAGTGGAACAAACTTTACAGCTACTTTCAGACACAGCTTCAGTGCAGATTTATTACATTAACTTCGATTTCCCTTTCTTTACTAAAATTTAAAAGGATAGTTTGTTAATCCATATGATTTTGCAATAATAAACAAATTCTGCAGCTCAGAGAATGCAAATAAATGCAACGCAATGGGATGTTGGTCAAATAAAGGATCCATCAAATGATCAGACAATCAACAGCATGTGCAGTTTTAGGGAAAGCAGCCACTGAACTGAAGCAAGCCAGCAAATGTGCCTGTCAGAAATTTAAACCGGTCAGCTTGATGGTGATTTGAGTGGAGAGCTGAGCAACCAATCACAGGCTGGAACGACAGCACAGACAGCCAATCAGAAGTGGATCAGCAAAGTGCACAAGACTAAATGTGAACCAAGAGCTGGCTATATTCCACAGGAGGCTTGAAATATTCTGTAGAGCCACTGCAGAACCAACATGAGTAGCCTGTCTCTCCTTACGCTACATCTCCGCTTCCATCCCACAAATCTTTGACAGTAAAACACACCTGTCATAAATTTATAACGTGAAAATCCATCTATTCACCAATCTCTAAACTGCTTATCCTGCAGTGAGGCACTAGAGCCCATTGCAGCCCACAGTGGGTGAATAATGGGGTGCCCCCTGAACAGGTCTGTCACATGGCTGACACACACACACACACACACACACACATCTATAGTAAGAAAAACACATTCACACTCACACCTACAGTCAGTTTAGAGTCACGAATTCACATAACCTGTGTTTCTTTGGGCTGTGGGAGGAAACCCACACAGGCACGAGGAGAACATGCAGACCACATAGAAAGACACCGCACAGTAATCCCAGCGTCATTTCCATGACTGACTGAAATTAGTTTTTCCATAATTATTAAAACATGCATTTGATGTTGCAGACATGCATGCAAAAATTGTCGTTTTTAATCTCTCTGCAACTCATAACATTTTTGTGTGGTGGCATATTGAGTCGTTGGCATTAAATGTGTTACAATACACACTTACTGCATAAAATAGGTCGACAAAATTTGGTACAAAAGAAATCAAATATGACTGAGTGAATTTCTGCAGCCTTCCTCTTTTATCGCAGTGATGATAAACTATTAATAACGGAGAAAAACTACTACCAGATGGTCAAAATAAAACCTCCAAGCTCAGGACTTTTTTCACAGTCCAGACAAAGATCTGGTCTTTGACAGCTGGTTGAAAAATTGCACCCATAGGAAGAAGTGTGCAGGGAGATTTGTGTGAGTGCCTTTCAGACGGGCTTAGAACCAGTAATATTCATTCATCACACATTCATGATATCCAGCTTGTCCCCCTTTTTGTTGTAAAGGACTCCAGCCAGCAACTTATTAGATTACAGTAATGCATAGGAAAATGTATTCTTTGATCATTTTACTCAGGATGCACGGATAGAACTGATACATTTGTGAATAAAACCTTTTGTAGTTATGATTTTTATACCTTTTTTTTTCTTTTCATGTCACAGACCTGCTGCTCTGGGTGATGATCTAAGTATATATGATATATCTAGATCCAATATTTGTATTTTGCTACATAATACAATTGCATAGTATACATACTTACCATATTTTGTCCATAAAACCACCTCAACATTCAGATATCTGTAGAGAGAGGGGTGTCAGACATAATGCCTAGCATGAACTAAACACTGAAATTCAAAAGCTTATTTAACAATCAGCAGCCTTTTAGAAACATGTATCTGAAAAATATCACTCTAAATCAACATTTTCTTTTTTCTTTTTCTTTTTTTTTTATACTCGCTGAGGCGTACTGTCAGTGTGGCTATTTTGTCGAGTCTGCCATCTTTGTTTGTCTGTGCCACGTGCAGTTCACTTGCTAACAATGCTGTAGACCAAATCAGTACTACACCCAGGCATTGCTCTCATTATTTTTTAAGAAAATTGGATGATAGTAGTCAAAAGTAGTACCTACAAAGTTAGTAGCTTCCCTCAAGGTTTGAGTTTCCCTGTACAATTAGAGTGTACTTCACAGCTCAGGACACACAGATTCAGTCTCTTACAAGGATTGTTTTGCCGTAGATAATGATGGTTCTGCCATCCCTGGTTTTTCTTTGCTGGTAAAAAAAGCTTTGTTTTCAATTGAACAACCGTTTATCCACTTATTTACAGCATATCTCCAATCTGACACATTTTTAGGCCTCCCACAGGCACCCAGGGTTTCAAGGCACTCATTCCTATGGTACAATTAGCAACCCACAGAACTGCATAATGGTGTCCAGAAACACAGGATGGAGCACAGCATGACTCCTACAAGCCCATATGCTAGCTGACAGCATTTATGCCACCTTTCATGCTGCAGTGTATTTCCCATTACCCAGCTGGCAAGTCAAATGTCTTTAGCAACATATTCAATATGAATATGTTAACACTTTACATCAGGATTAGTATCAGTATTTGATGAGCAGCAGTCTGCTTATTTGAGCAGAATAATGCGTTTATGATGGCAATTTGGTCGCATCACTAAACTTTATTGTGCCAACTCATTTCCCAGAGCGGTCTCCTTCATCATGGCACACAAAACAACTCTTCAAGCTTGTGTAAATATGTTAAGGTCAGAACCAGAATGTGCCTAGTAAAGGGAAAGTACTCAACATTCTTAAAGCTGCTCCATGTGATGAACCCACAGAATATTATCTCTCAAATCTGCAGTTGTCCTCAGCTCGATGAGCTTTTTAACATCAGCTCATTGTTTGTGGTTTTACAGCTGGCAGTTGAACTGTTTTGGTTCACTCTCACCATGTTCATCAATTTTGTTTCAAGTGCCGCAGGCAGCTGTTTTCAATAAAAAGCTCTGATAAATCCGCTGTATGCAACTTTCCCAGCATCAAATGACAGACAGACAACAGACGGACAATTAGGAACTAGCTGGTTAACATAGTGGAGCATTCAGCAGGCAAAGAGCCAAATATTTCTTCAGGAGATGGTGGAGGCTACAACAAAGCTAGAAAGACTGTAAATATTAGATTTATATTTCCCAGGGGAAATACAGCTTCAAAAGAAAATGCAGATGTTACTGTATGTCTGGATGTGTAAAGCAGTATGCAAGCAACTGTTCACCATAGCAACTTAAAAGGTGATAATGTTTTTACACCTTGTTATATTGTCCCCAGGTAGACAAAAAAATCTAACAATGTCTGTTTAAATCTTGGGTTTTACAATTAATTGATCCACTCGGAGGTGAGGAGAAATTTTAAAAAATGCTTATAAACATACACATAAACTCACCATACATATATGTGGCTACATAACAAAGTAACTGTATATACAGTAATGCCATGTCCCAAAGAGTTTTTTAATATCGGACAGATACTCAACATGAAAGGACTGACTTTAGGATCAGGGACATGAAAAGGAATCAGGACATCCCTACTTTTTGTGACTTCTATGCAGTTATATATTTCCAAGGGCTGAGCGCAGCTTAAGCAGTCTGATAAAGCAAGGTCTGTATGATTGAAGTGCCAGCATTTCTTTGAAGTTTCTTGAGGGGACCCTTAATAGGACTCTTTCTTGCAGTAGGCAGGGGCAAACTTTGAATCATGTTTCCCCGAAGGCAGTTAACGGTCTGACCTGATTTCTTGTTCTTTGAAACTAAAGGTCAGGATTTGGTCAGGAAGACAACAAGGAATACAGATATCACCAATTACAAATAATTCTAAATTAATGGGAGTTGCATGTGCATTAAACTTGAAAACATTAGAAATTGCATACTATGTGAACAGGACAGTGTGGATTTTGTTATTAATTTAGAAATCCCCTTTGGGTGCTTTTTAGATAATTGAATTATAAACTATAGAAATGAAGGAAAAGTTAAACACATTATAATTTTAGGCATTAAGCTCACACACTTTTCTAGAAGTTCAAAGGAGTTTTAATTCCCACATCGTCAGCATCACAAACAACCCATACGAAGGAGTACAAGGGAAGGAGCACCGACCGTACCATTATTACTGCTGCATTAGACTGACCGTGCAGCACTATGACAAGAAGTAAAAATAAGAGCCAAGGTGACAGATGGAAGGGATTTTGGAGCAATTAGAGAGAGTAGAGCAGAGAGGATATGATTCAGTTGGGAGGTTGTGATATGAGGCAGTGAAAAGATTAGTTTTGAGCCTGCTGCAGAGGAGTGACACAGTTGTATTTGCAAGCACTGTGTTGTATTTTACTTGAAGGTTAATGTTTTACCTCGCAGCTTTTTCTCTGCTCTCTGTCCTCAGTAACCTCTTGGTGCCCCTCCTCCTATCTGTCCAGTTTGAGGCCCTTGGACCCAACTTAGAAATATCATTAGTCAAGAGAGACAGCAATAATAAACACTTTTGCCACCCTAACTCTCTCAGGGCTTTTCAGTATATACAACTGAAAAACCCCATGGGCATATTTTATTATCTTATGATAAGTATTTGCTTTTCCTCTGGACAGTTTGCTATTAACTATATAAGCTGTTAGCGCGATCTCGTTTATCTTTGACGTACTTGCAAATGTATAGTTAAACAATAACAACTTGGGATTACTAAGACAAATGTGAGGAGTACGGCTGTGGCTTGAATTTTTGTCTCTAATGGGTCTAATTTCTTGCTTCTATTTTAGCAGAGGGCGTGCCCCAGGTGTTTTACTTCGGGCCTTGTGGGAAATACAATGCCATGGTTCTGGAGCTGCTGGGCCCGAGTCTAGAAGACCTCTTTGACCTTTGTGACAGGACCTTTTCACTGAAGACTGTCTTAATGATAGCAATTCAGTTGGTGAGTTCAGCACATTATGTGACACATTATATTGCTTTAAAATAACTTCTACTCATTTATTATAACTGATGAAATGTTACTATTTAAATTTTGTATGTGGGGAAAAAAACAGGCAACAGAACAAATGACCAAGCAGATGACTGTAAAGAAAAATAAAAAGCATGGTAATTGTACTTCCACAGAATTAACCACACAAGTGCAATTACATAGTCATTCTATATTCAACACTCTGTTGGTAGGAGCCTTAGTAATGCCGTTCTCACTAACAGTTTGATAAATTCTGATCCGCTACTTTCCCATGTTGTCAAGATGCAAAGATGCTGTGAAACACATCACTTCCTGCAGAGGTTCCACAAATATGAGTGTGAAGTATGACAAAAAAGGTTGCTCAGAGTTGAGATTTTTTTTGTGTGTTTTTTTTTTTTTTTTTTTTTTCAAACTGTTTTCAAGGCCACAAATGAATTTTAATCCCCAAGGTGTAGGATGTGTTGTGTTTCCTTTAGTAGCAAAAGCAGCAAATTAAAACAGCAAAGGAGAGCTATTAAAATATGATGGAATCAATTAGAAATTAGAAATAAATGATGGCCTGGTTCTGCTGGTGCACCGATCACTATTTGAGATTTTACAAAAGTTTTTACATGTTTAGCATATCTCCCTGTCCATATAAGCTGTGTTGTTATGAATAAAATAATGTATAATTTGTTGAGCTGAAGTCCTGCCTACAGACTATGCACCCATAGAGCAGGTGGGAAGGCAGGATACCAGTGCAGTCTCCTGTTACCCAGTCTGCAAATTAGCTATCTGTCAGTACACACGTACTATTGGTTGGAGTCAGGTGGGTTGGAAGAAGCTGTCAAAAAGAGCAAAGCCATCACTGAATCTCATTAAGTTTGAGCAGCTCAGAGGGTGGTTTGTCCAGTCTGTTTTAGGCACCTCAGACTTCTCAAAATTTCTTACGTTTCATTTTGTCAGCACAAAATCTGCAGTGCTCCTGTAATGACGATAGCTTCTGCAAATTTGTAAAGAAAGAAAACCTACAAAACAGCACAACACGGTGTTGCAGAACAGAGACTTGTTTACACCCGCATCTCAGCCAATCTGTTCTTTTGTATTTTTCACACAGCTCTTTATTTGATCCCACCATGAGTAGGATTTTCCCATTGTGTTTGAGCTGTTATTCTTATCAGTTACAAATCTCTTCGCTGTTGTGAGCACTTGGCTAAAATTTCTCATCCATAAACACATCGTCGTTCTGATCTCTGGTGCTTCTGTTGTCTGTATCTCAGTTGGTGCCTTAAAATTCTGACTCAGCATCAGTAGAGGCTTTTGTTGTGTGATAGTAATGGGTCACTGTAGTAGCTGTGCAGCATAGTGCTGAAACAACTAGTGAATTAATCATTGAGCAATCACCATAAATTAATTGCTGATGATGATTCATCATTTATCAGATCAAAATATGAAATATGTTGTGGTTGAAGCTAAACCTACCTCTAAACCTTTTATTTTAGGAAATATTGTATTTACAATACTCTTGAAAAGACTTGTGCAGCTGTTTTTGTTAATGTTTGTTGTTGATGACTGTGCTGTGTTCCTCCTCGCCAGATTTCTCGAATGGAGTATGTGCACTCTAAAAACCTAATCTATAGAGATGTAAAACCTGAAAACTTTCTCATCGGACGGCAAGGGAACAAAAAGGAACACATTATCCACATCATCGACTTTGGCCTGGCCAAAGAGTACATCGACCCCGAGACCAAAAAACACATTCCATACCGGGAGCATAAGAGTCTGACTGGCACTGCCCGATATATGTCCATCAATACACATTTAGGCAAAGGTATGTTAAATTTCATATCTTAGTTTTGGATCTGTGGTGTTCTTAAATGTTTATTGTGTGGGTGGCTTGGCACTTCATTCTTGAAGTTTCTCAGTAAAACGCAATCAAATCTATTGATACAGAGCAAAGCCGGCGGGATGACCTGGAGGCCTTAGGCCACATGTTCATGTATTTCCTTCGTGGGAGTCTGCCTTGGCAAGGACTAAAGGTACGCCAAGTACATGGACGTGTTCCAAAATCTGTTAGAGAAGCAGGTTTATCCTATGTAGAGAAACATTTACCACATCTTAAAGCTCCTGTGATTTCATGACAGTTTTCAACTTTAAATTCATAATGCAATAATCTGATCAGTATCATTGTTTTGCTTTTGGTCGTTTATGAACAACTTCATAATGAGAGGATGTAAATATAAATTCATACAAAACAATAAAAGTTATCAAGGTTTTCTTCTTGTTGGTTAACTACACCTCAGTCTAAACTGAATATAAAGAGAATAATGAGAAGCGACATTATGAATTGGATATTAATCAGTTGTCACTTTTGTTTAATCCAGCAGATTGTACATTCAGGATTTAAGTTTTTCTTTCTACCTGTCTGTATTACTGAGAAATTGTTTTCATATAATTGTGATTATCGCTCATTAGACATCAGAATTGGTTCATGTGTTTTTGTGTTTTGGATTTGCTGCAGGCTGACACATTGAAAGAACGATACCAGAAGATTGGAGACACAAAACGAAACACTCCCATCGAGGTCCTTTGTGAAAACTTCCCAGGTACACTGGTGATGGCTGTAATTACTTCTGGATCAGGCTGTAAAGCTTGAAGATGATTATATACTGTACAAATTGGCTGTGATTTGAGCAAAGTAAAATGTTTTGCAGTGTCATCCTGCTTCATAATTATGTTCAATGTGTTAAACCTTTCTTTTTTTTAATTGTTTGCTTAATTCAGAGGAGATGGCCACCTACCTGCGATATGTGAGACGGTTGGACTTCTTCGAAAAGCCTGACTATGAATATCTAAGGACTCTGTTCACTGAACTGTTTGAGCGAAAAGGATACACTTTCGATTACACTTACGACTGGGTTGGCAGGCAGATAGTAAGTACTGCGTTTTAACCAGTTTTTAGTAAGCTGCTTGTCTGTGCAACATTTTAACTGATTATTATTTCCCTCAGCCCACACCAGTGGGGTCTGTTCACATAGACTCTGGAGCGTCTGCTGTCACGAGAGAGAGCCATCCTCACAGAGACCGGCCCTCACAGCACCCACCAATTAGAAATCAGGTAGGCCAAGTGTGTATGTTTTGTCCAGTGAAAGCAAAGGAAACAGTGCATTACAGCCTGATCTGTTTGAGGTACACACACAGGAGTACCACCCACTTGCTTACAAAGATGTTTGTCTCAGGGTGACCTCTGACCTCTCTCATCATTGTTAAGCATTTGGTTCTTAAAGGACAATCACAGTAAGAAGGATTTGTCACTTTCACAGTAACCCACAAAGGTGACAATCACTGAGATAATGCTTTGTAATTATTCACGTACTGTACAACACTCTGGCCAATATTTCCAAGGGACTTCAGTTCATCTTTGAATATGTATTAGTTTGCCATTGGTGGTTGACTTAAAGGCAGGTTTCAGAGCTACAATGCTAATTCTTCTCATGTTTTTCCTTCATATAAGGTTTGGGTGAATAAGAGCAGTCGAAAGTTTCTCCCAATTAAGGATTTTAACAACTTTTTTTCAGAGAGTTCCAGGGTGAATGTATGTTGTTTATGTTAAAAAGGTTAAAATCCTGTTGAATAATTTAGGTTTAATTTATGTATTAGTTAAGTATAATTAATTTTAAGATGTAAGAGCTTACTTCCATTTGACTTCAGGCTCATTAGTTTCTGGTTCAGTTCTCTGGCTGAAGCCTTTGCTTTGATTTTGATTCACTCTTTTATTTTGTTACATTTTTTTTCTTCTCCATTTCTCATGCTGCTTTGCATGGTACCTGGCCTCGGACACCCAAATACCCATCTTTCCTAACACAATTATTCCATCACCCCCCTCCCTTCCCTCTCCCATTGCAACTCCATTCCCACTCCATTCCCACGTCCCCTCCCATCACCGACGACCCCCCACCCCTTGCACCGACTCCTGAGCAGACAGCGGTGTCAGATCGACGAGGAGCATGGGAGGTGCAGCCCATACGTAAACAAGTTCCTCCTATCTCAGCCTGGCGGACAGGCACAGGGGCTCCAGTGCAGGTGCTCCCCTCCTGCAGTCAGCCCAGCAGCCCCACCCAATTTCTGTGGAGTCAGGTCTATCCTCACATGGATTCTAATCCCAAAATAAATAACCCTGCAGATGTGGCCTTTTATAAGGAAAAGAGCAGAGGCACTGTTATCTGTAAATCTGTGTGGATCTGCATTTGTCATTTCTGTTTTGGATCAGTTTGGTTCAGTTATCCAAGGCAGAATCATATTGTCAAAATAAAATTTCACAATACAGAATTTATCTTAATCATTTATTAAGGGCTATCTTCACTATACTTTACTGTCCTTTGCTAAATCTTACAGATAACTAAACTTTTAAAAAAATCAATGGTATTTCCTCCAATGTTTTTTGAATAGTACTGCTACATTACTGTTTGTGTGCAGTAATAAATACCTTGGACAGTTGTTTGTTTTGCCTTGTATGTGAACAGATGAACCATATTACCTCCCCACCCCTTTACTATTTGGGAATTGTTATTTCTGCACCACCATATGCATGTCATCTGGGTGTCACCCACCCAGATGGTGAGAATTTGAGGACTTAGCTTCTCATCTTTAGCCTTAGTTGTGAAATTTTGATCCCAGGTTCTCTGACTCCTCCTTAAACTTCAGACATTTTCCTTGCAAGATCAGAAAGCTCTTGCATGGCAGAATTCGGCCTGGCTTAGCCGGGCTAAGTACATGGCAAGTCGTAAGGGTCATTGTGCTCAAGGCGTCTTACTCTTTGCCATTTCAGTTGTCCCTCTCTAAGCTTTGTTGTTTAAATTATTAATACAGTGTATGCTTTAGTAGATCTCCATTCATTGTATTAAATTCCATTGATGTTGAAATGGTATGGAGGTTGGTTCAAAACCTCATCACCCCACACCTCTTTCAAGCAGTCTTCTCATGTATGTCTGTGCAAAGTCAAGTTACTTATTGTATTAGCGGCAGTTTTGATAAAACTGAACAGGACTCCAATAACCCAGTGGTTTCAGTATTGGGCGGTTGTTTTCCACACACTATTCCCAACATAAATGTCAGTGAAGGTTTTATTGAGCGATGCTTGCACTGTACACCTATACACTTAAAGAACACATTTACAATAATTATAATGCTGTTTCTTCTATGGGTTAATGGTACATCCATCTATAGATATTCTTTATATTGATTTTTATATTTGTCTGTCAACTGACCATGTTTTTGTGTTCTAGAGATCGTGTTTGAGTGTTTTCTCTCTCTCTCATTCTAATTTGTAATGCTCTTTTTTCTTTTTACAGGGACGGGTTTTCTCTATATAGTATGGACATCACAGACTGCAAATGGTATGAAAGCCAGAAAATTGTAGTTGAATATGGATCAGATAAATCTATCGGCTCCTTGCAGATATACAGAGGCGCTACGTTAGTACCAAAATAAAAATAAATTATTCATTATTCATTTACTAACTGCTGAATGAAATGACATCCACACTGGCGCTGATAGAACAGATCATTTTGGCCTTAAATATTGCAAGTGAAGCTGCAACCGTATTACATTTACCTATAGGATAACAAAGGTCACCTCATTTATACAAAGTCATTACTTTTGTTTAAATTGTAGTCACTGCTTGAGGATGGATCTCTGTACACTGGCAAATCTAAATGTGAACTAAATGTCTCTATTTACTGATAAAAAGAATTTCTAGGGGTCTTAAAGCTCCCACCATCTTTGTCACATCCATATTCGTCTCAAATTGTCTGTGGAGGATATGAACTGCAACGTGGCTCAGTAGTAAGTCTGTCCTGACAGACAGTAGTACACACACTGTGTAACAAATTTGGAGGCTATTGATAGAAAAGTACCAATAAAAAGCATCAAATAATCATTAATATCATTTGTATTTGTGTGTTGTTGGTGTGTTTCCCACAGGAGACAGTAAAAAAGTAAAGTGGTAAAGTAACATTCATGTGCTCTTTCTTTTTATCAGAAGCTATCTGTCACAGCAGTGCCTATTGTTCACATTCACATTGTGGCTAACATTAGGCTGTTGTGTGGTTGATACCTGACATCAGTTGGAATCAATCTGAAGTAGCAGCCGTCTGTGCCACAGGTGGTCAGTTCAGCAGCAGGGGCTGGTACAGATGATCCATGACAGCTGTCCAGACATATGGAATGTAGCTCAGACTGGAAATCGGACAATGACAAGTATGTGTCATACACCCACCACACCTCTCCTCCATGTCCATCTATGCTTCCTCTCTTCCTCTTCCTCTCTCTCCCTCTCTCTGTCTCCTCTCTCTCTCTCTCTCGCCACTGTTTATGCTGTGGGTGCCCAGCCCCACCCCAGCTGTCATCTGCTCCTGTATTATCTTCTGTCTGACTGTGTGGGTTTTTGATCTTGAGTGCACAATATCATACCTCTCTCAAACTAGTTTTTCTTTTTAAGAAGGAGGCCAATGTAGATGAACTTTTCGGTCAGGCTCATACGGACCTCATACCTGGGTCGTCAGTCCACTAAACACAAATTACCTTCGCTGCTGGCCCGTATTGGGATTGTCCCTTTGGTTTCTGGTAGCCATCTTAAAGAGATACTCACTGTTGATTAACCACATCATTATGTCTTCCAGTGCCTTTTACTGATCGGTGCAATGCAGATTATTTCAGTGGGCGGGTATTGCGGCGCTGATTAGAAATTTCTTAGTTGGCCATGTGGTAAGTCAGTTGCATGTATGAGATGATGCATGCTGTCCTTCATGACAGTTATGCTCTCCCCATGAGAGGCAAACATGACAAGGAATAAACATAGAGCCAGATGTTGGCGTTGGTGCTAATCTTCTTGGGCAATGGCTACTGGGTGAGTGCCACGCTGCACGGCTGGCCACCACCATCTCAAAAACTGCGCTGGGCAGAGATATCGTGGACAGACAGCTGGAGGAACTGAGGAAAGGCGGAGCTCTTCTGAGAGCCTGGCTCCTGAGACAAAATACATTAATGTTGAAAATAAGTACTTTCTGGTTGCAATTTGAGGGTTATAGGATACTCACAGTAAAACAGAACGGAGGCCTTTTTGTTTGACAAAAATCTGAACGGAAATTTAGTCTGGCTCACAGATGCTGAGAGCTGCAACCGCGACCTCACTTATACTAAACAAAACATTTATTCAAGACTCCAGCACGATTGACAGAGGCGGTCCTCATTTGTGTGGTGAACTTCAGCAAACAAGCAGGACCACAATAGGTACGGAATCAACCCGGTTATTCCCTGTTATGAGCTGGTGGAAACAGTAGTTATTATGGTGCAACTAAAACTAGCTGAACTAGGCCCACTAGAAAAACACTGTTAAGAAACTCTTAGAAGCAAAGTCTTGGAAACAATAAAACAAATACAAATAAAGTTTCTTGTTGCACTTATGTCAAATACATCTTGACATAAAATATTCTCACTGTATTTCTCCTTGGCTCCAGTTCTCATAGTTATTGTAATGCATACTGCAAAGGATTTACCATGTTCACCATCAAAGCCACTGTAAAAATAGTTCCTTCACTTGTCTCTTCATGAATCTCCCGGAGGTTGGCTCACTTTAATCTGCACTTCTCTAGCTACTGCGGATGACAGGCCTCCTCTGTTGTCTCCATTCACTAGTGTTTGATATGATGATTGGCGTCTGTACCGCCGGTCTCATACCTCGTCAAACGCGTTGATGTTGTGGAACACGGATAATGGGTCTGGTGCAGTTCAATTAATGTTGCCTTTTAGTATAGTTGGCTCCTGCAATCTTTATTTATTAAAAAAATCTTTTTGTTTACATTCATGGATGTGGGACCCTGGGCTGTTATCAGACAATGCCTAATAGGATTTTCAGACTCTGTGCAGGATCAGTTAAACTTGCCTCTGAATTTTGGTTTCTGTTGTGATGCCATAATGTACAGTTATTAGCAGATTTATAGCAGTGGCAATAGTACACATCTTTTTGTAGTTCATTGATTACATTCCTCATATATTATAGAACAATAAAGTCCTATGTGCAGTTTCGCAATGGCACGGCTCCTGATTTAGCTTAACCAATTCTACTTATCACCCCAATTGTTTACTGAAGTGAGTTTACGCTATCACTGTAATAGAGCAGGCCCACCATATAACCTAATTCTTACATCAAGATCGTCGTAATTAAATATGTACACCCAGGTGCTTAACTGAGTCGTGAATAACTGATCCTGGCAACCTTTAAACGATGGCTCGTATAAGCTGTTTTAAATTCGCGTTGAAGGTAATATGGAATAACCAACTTATATCTGACTTGACACTACAAACTAGAAAAATTTTAAATTACACTGTGCTAAAATATTACAGTATATCTTAAATTACAAACTTTATACTGCTGCTACAGCTAAATGGCTCCCAACAGCTCAGTTAGGTTAGCATGTTGAATGTTACCTGATAATTTTTAAACTGCAGGAGAAGTGCGTCACGCCAGACACATGGTATCGTGTAACAAACATCTTCCTACATTGCTTTTAGTTGAACAGTATATATAGTTTCCTGGCGACAGTTTAATCATTACTAAAGTCTTTTTAGCTGAGATGTTCAACTTTTATTAATGGTTAAAAACTGGCCACTAGTTACCAAGAGCATAGGAGGGACTTTGCAGACAAACGTAATTATGGATTTATGATGGTAGAACCTGATCCTGGACCATGTCTGCTGTTGTACTTGGGTGTTTTTGACAGGTCACCAACCTTTATTAAGGTGGAAATGGGTATTCAATGTCTGACATTAAGAAATATCAGAAAATAGGACTAAAAAACAAGGAAATTTAATCATATAAATGATCAATACATTTTTCAGAAAGCAGACGGTAATTTTTTAAAAAGGATGTTAAACACACACTCTTATAGGAAATGAAGCACACATTATACAGCACATTTTGACACTGTAACCTCTTCATACCCAGCAAGAGATGTAACAAGCTGCAGAGTAGATGTTCTGTAATCCTTTCTCCTTTAACCTCTCAGATTTTCCCTCTCTGTGTCCACCCGTGTCCTGTTGCTGTGTTTGTGTGCATGTTAGTGTGGCATGTGCCCAGTCCCATCATCTTGGTCTTTGCTGTATTAATCTATCTTTCTTTTCTCTTTAGACTCTTTCCTCTCTCTTCTTCTGTAGCTGCGTGAAAAGTAACAACCTGTGGTAGTCCCTCTCTCGTCATCAGACTCATGGGACGAGGTGGACCAGCCTAGGCTGGGCAAAGTGGAGTTTGTTATATACAAATTTTAATTAGTCCCTCACTGGGACAGCAGTGCCCTATACTCCTGAGCACACTATCTGCCATTTCTATTATCAAGTCTCTGCACTTTTCTGACTTTTCACCACCACCTGATGTTAAAGGATGACTCTGGAAATTTTTGAACCTGGCCCTTATTTTGGGTGCATATGATTTTTAGGTGCATATGATTGCTAGGGACAAAAACCTTTGGGATCGGTGCACTATTGAGCAACAAAGGTGTAGACAGACCTTCTTATTAAAGAGTAAGATAATTTTTGTTTAACCAGAAACATCACTACCTACCAGACTAGATTGACAAAAACAATATAGAGCATGGGAGCTGCTGGAATATCGCTGCCTTGATTGGTTAGTTTGTTTGTGTTATTGTATGGTACCTCTACCACTACTGTAAAGGATCTGAATACTGAAGTCACACAAAAACACAAACTTACTAACCAATCAAGGCAGCTGTATTCCAGCAGCTTTCATATTCTGCTCTGTAAAACTACTGTTTTTATCAATGGAGCTTCTAGTTAAACAAAAAGGATCTTACTCTTTAATAAAAAGTTCTATCTCAGTTGAAATCAAATTCAAGATGTTGTTGCTCAATACTACACTGATTCCAAAGATTTTTGTCCCCATCAATGTTGGGCGCAATGGAGATAAGCCTTGAGTTCAAAAAACTGATCAGTATCGACATGCTGGATGAAATAAAGTTTACGCTGCAATATACAAACGAACATTATTAACTGAAAAGCTTAGAGCAAATGTCACATCAGGGTGGAAAGAATAAACAAGTAGTACTTTGGTGTGAGTTATTAAACATCCTGATATTTGTAATATTTATAAGCTCCTTTTTTTCAACTTTGTTGGCTTTAGGTTAAAGTCTTTAAACTCTTGTTGTTGCATGGTGCACCATTATTTATTGAGAAATTAATCTGATACCCAGTCACTGTCTATGTCTTGATCCACAGCTTTTTCTTGTCTTTGTATGTTTTTATTGATCATTTCAGGATCATCTGTCTTGTGCTCTTTGTGTACACTACTCCGACCTTTATAGGAGAAACATATTGCCTTCAGGTCACTGCGGCGGTTTGTAGTTCCAAAGTCCCTCTGGTGTTTGGGTGAGAGGTGAACTCCGGCTGTCTAAACACTTGGTGGGTCAGGTAGATCAATAAATCATTAGCTAATGTTTGCTAATCAAACCTTTGGCTGGTTCATTATTATCCCAAAACATATATCCAGATTTAGTAGATCGGATCAAACCACCCAACGATCTTACTTACATATTCATGGTCACTCATTTCCTTTTTGCTTCATCTGAAGCCTCTCTCATCTATATCGATTTAATGTCTGTGTCTCTGTCTGCAGGTGCTGTTTCTTCAGCGAAAGCGGAAGAAGAATACACAGAGGCCACAAATGATCAAATCGCCACCGGCCTAAGCATTCAAACGTCAAATCAGTTGATTGTGATTTCAGAAATCAATAAGGTCCTTCAGAACAAAGGAGACAGCTGAAAGATCTTGATTGGAATTGTCTTGGAGGATAATTCAAAATAGACTGTTGGGATGTACAAGACACTTATGTCTTTAATAGAGTCCTATTTTAAATATTTCTTTTTGTTTTCTTTCCTCCCTCCAAAACGTGTAGGAATATTTGCAGGTAGTTGGGAATCCTTCATTGATTTTGGATAATCTTGTATTTTTCCTCACAGGCCTTGTATTGCGCTCTCCTCGTTTTGTGGTCTTTTTTTGCTTTCTCTACTGTGGTATTACAGAGGGAAAAGGCGGATCTTTCCTGATCTTGCCACCCTCAACTATTTGCATTACTCTTGGTTTGTTGATTCACAGAATCCTTTATTCCTCTATCAAGTCCCGGATATAAAGCCAGTTTACTTGTCGTTGGTTGCCTAACTCATTTTGACACAAAAGCCCTTTTAATTTGTTTCCTGGCGTGGGGCTGAATGTAAACCTGAACACACGGTGGGAAACAGAGACATCAAGTCACCATTTGGCCCTCGCCTCCAGTCAGCCCTGGCACTGGGGTCGGGCCTGGGGAACAGAAAGACCAGAGGCGACCTCTGCACTGTGTTCTCTGGGGATCGTTCTGCTCACAGCTACTTAGTTAAAATCTCCGCCAACTTGTATCAAACTACGATCTCTTACGGCTCTCATACGGTTTTGCTCTACTCGGCTTTGAGTGATGGCAACCCAACTTGTTTGTGGTCTTGAGCAAACTCTGCTTCTTCTGCTATTATCTTGTTTTTGGTTGCCACCAGTTTTCTTACTAATTCTAAAACATACACACTGAATGTATGGACAGAGAAGTTAAATGACTTTGGAGCATTCATATTCGGTTATGCGGAAAATTACGGTTGGGGAGTTAAGACCAGTATTTAAAAGGAAAAAAATTGAGACCAGGTGAAAGTGGATTTGTGGGTTGGGAGAGTCTTAATTGTTTCTTAATAATGTGATGGTTAATAATGGATCTAGGCACTGAGGAGGATGGCAGGCGGGCAAGAGAGCTGGTGTGATGTGTGCTGGAGATTGAATCCACAGCCTCTCGGCCTTTTCCTTCTCCAATGCTGCTGAACTGATTGACCCACCCACTTGCGCCCATGTGCCACGCCCGCGCCCACCCGCCGTTGGATAAACAACTTGGCAGCATAGGGTCACCTGCTCATAATAAAGCCCACGGCGTTGCAGACTGTTTCTAGCTAAATATCAGAGCAGTTAACAACTTCCGTGTAACGCATTGAAATGTATTCTTAAGGTGCCGGAAATGTAGTTTGGTGTAATAATCTGTAATGAGTATTGGGCATTCATTGCCCCTGCGTGTCCAGTCTGGGAGCCCTGGCGCGTGATGTTTGATGTTTAGGTCCCTCTCCTCGATGCGAGAGGAAAACCTTATGTCACCTTGAGGGCAGATAAGAACATGTCCATACCTTTTTTTGTTTGTTTGTTTTTAAATTTTCATTTAGTGTCATGGAGGACTGCCTTGAAACAATATCCTCGATAACGTCACCTTGCCTATCCTCCTAACAGAGTGAATTACCGTACATAGTTGTTTTATTTTTTTATTTTGCATATCTTGCTAATGTGAATTGTACACAGATAAATTTTTTTTCCATTCAATAGCCATGGTTTTATGGGGAAAGAGAGGTAACAAAACAAAACAAAAGGAAAAAGAAGCTCAAAACCATGACTGCTTTCATTTGTTATTGACTTTTTTCCCTGACAAGACCCTGCCTTCTTAATACTGTACTTTAAACGTGCTTATTACTTTAATTGTAGCTGCCTCATGTGCTAGGTGCGGGGCCACTGGTGGGTTTATCCACTCAACACATGTGTGTGTGCGCCATGTGCGGCTCCTCTCACCTTCTCTTTTGTACCTCGCTTACACATGCAGTCCCCTGGATAGATGCGACTCTCTGCAGGGTGTTAGGCAGGCGTTTTGTGGACCTGCTCCATCTTTAGAAATACAATGTTGTAGATGTTTGCGAACTATCTCAATGAATCAGTATGTAAACCTGCTTGTTGCGTGTATTTACACTGTATAGCTTTTGGTTTATTCTTACCCCTGACATGTCAGTTAGTCCAGGGTCTAAGTTATTGTGTTATTGAAAGTACTTGAATATGAAAATCTATGGGACCTTTTCTGTTTTTTTGTTTTTTTTTTCCTTGGTCATTATTATCTTAATAATTCCACACATAGGATTTGAGGGGAATGGTGGGAAAACAGGCTATTTGAATGACAGATATTCATTTCTTTGAGGATGTCTTAGTGCCTCTCGAGTGTGTTGGACAGGTGACGTTTGTCAGACTCACCTGTGGAGTCCTGTGCTAGCTGGTGTAAATGACCAGACGAGGCTTGGGGTCATTAGCTTTACCCAAGAGAAGGTGCAGTTAAGATGCTGGTTTGGAGGTTTAAATCACTTTTTTATGTTGCTGTTGTCTCTGTGAAACATTCGTTGCAATGTATTTTTATCTGGTGAGGGTCAATCCCCCATTTTTTTCAGACACCAAACCTGTGAAATCTGCTGCCTGTTATTCTCTGCCCGCCCAGCCACCCCACCCCCAGCAAAGCATCAGCAGCACCTGGATTGTTTCTTATTCCAGCTGCCTGGAGAAAAGTTTGAAAGTATTCCTGTGTAGTGAGATGAATATCAAGACTATACAGCCTTCAGTGTTTTCCCCACTTAATTCCCCGAGTGCCATTCCTGAGACTACTACTACTACTAGCCCATGCCTTTTACCTGTGCCAGAAAAATATGAAGTTGAATGTTTTTTGATGCATTGCATTCCACCTCGTGTCCTTGACGTGTGTCCACTGTCATTTTTGGAAAAATCGCAGAGCAACGCGGCTCAATTTTTTTTTTTTTTTTTTTTTAGCACCAGGAAGTGTTGGAGAGTGTCTGTTTGTGTTTTTATGAGTCATTTCTGTTGGTTTCTTTCTTTCTTTCTTTCTTTCTTTTCTTCTATGTCTTAACTGAAAAGAAACTGACCAAGTTTATTATTTCAGAGCTGAATTTTGTGACCGGTTGTCGTCAAACATCTGCTTCTTCCTCAAACTGTGAGTCACCTCACTCCCTAGCTCACGCTGAAATGGTAGATAGGCATATTACTCTGATGTATTTACTTTTTACTCTCTGGGCAACGTACAGAGCGATATAGGAGAAACTCTGTACGACTTGTATCTTGCATGGCTTTTCTGGAGACGACAGCGATCGGTCTCTTTATTTCCTCTCCCGTAGGGCTCATATACTGTTGAGGTCACCGAGACGTTATGGCTTCCAGTCCCCATGTAAATTAAGTAACGTTTTTCATGTCTTCTCACAGCACATTCCATTTCAGTTCCCATTATTTCTCATACAGTTCACTTCAGTCAAATCAGTGTTTATGGCTTCGGTTATGTGTAACTCATTCCTGTGTCAAAGCTGTGTAAATCAAAGCAAAGGACAGTTAAAGTGTGAATGAATGGCTTAGGTCTTTTTTGGGTTCTCTGGCACTTTTTCCTTGTTGCTGTACTGTAGAATTGTCTTGGATTTACTGTATATTTTTCTTTGAGGGAGAGGTTTAGGGTGACATTTACTGCAATATTGTGATGATTATTTGAAAATTGTAAATTGTACAGTGTTCACAATTGTAGTTTTTTCTGTTGGGATTCCATATAAAAGATGTATTCTTTGATTTTTTTTTTTTTTTTTTCCTCTCAGACTGTGGAAAATCAAATTGTACAGCTCCAAGAGTTTATCCTCCCCTCAGCATTGTTTTTTTTTTTTCAGAGATATGATAAGAGAAATCTTAAAACTGTAAATAAATATTATTGTGTTGAAATATGAATGTCACTTCAAAAATGTATTTGAATGAGTTAGTCAAGGGCTTCAAGAATGAAGGACCCACATTTCTTCTTTTTATGGTTTCATATTTTTAATTTGCAGAAAGGTAAAGGTCCGTTTTATCTGAGATGCCTATGTTTTTTTTTCTCCTCCTCGAATTCATATAATACAATGTGTCACACATGAACCTTATGAAAATCAATTTTTATTCCCTCCACACCTAAAGGGAAACTCCAGTTTGCACCCTTTTTTATGTAAAATAAAAGATCTCTCCACCTTGTGGGAATGTCTTTTGTCAAGTGATTTGTTCCAGTTTCTCATGATACTTAATAACTCTTAAGTGGTGAATTTACAAAAATGATGCAGTTCATTTAGATAAATGTTGGAATAGATTTAACTATTGATGATAGTTCTTTTTTTTTTTTCTTCTTCTTTTTTTTCAGTCTGATGTCTTGGAACTTATCAGGTCAACACCGATTGATGTTTTAAAATCTTATTGTGTGGGCAAAGTATATGAAACATGTACATGCAGCTTTTTCTTTTTTCTCTCCTTTGTTCACTCTGTCAAAAGCCAAAGACAGAAGGAGACGCTCCTAAAGAGCCTGGTGTTGGATCTCAGCTTAATGAGATCAGGACAATTTGGTCTAAAAAAATAACAATACGGTAGTTGTAAAATGTAAAAACGGCAATAAAATTAGGGCAACAACTGACATTTATTGTGATTATTGATTAATCAGACAATTATTCAGTCAGTTGATGAATTAATCATTTGGCTACATTTACAATTTCCCCACCCAAAGTGACATCTCCAAATTGCTTATTCTGTCCAACTAACAGTTCAAAACTCAAAGGATATTTCATTTACTATCATAGAAAAGCAACAAATCCTCACATTTGAGGAGCTCGAGCCAGAGAATGTTTAACATGCTTGTTAGTTGCCCATTATTTTTCTTTCCATTAACTAATCCATTGATAGAATTCTTGTTGCTGTTTTACATAAACTTTATATTTGACTCTTAGATACATTTCAATGCAACTTGTTTACATTTACTTAACTAAAAATGATGACTGCTGGTGTTTCGCTTGAAATTAAGTATTTTCCCATTGTAATATAACTGTTTTTACTTCATTACTAGTACTTGAAAACAAAAGTTTGTAGGATGTATTTTCTATATTTTCTTTTTCCTTCACACTCAGTTCTCTCCTCCCGCCGCTAGTCGGCGGTGTTGGCCCGGTTTGGTGTGACCCCAGCAGCCTGTCAACTATAAACTTCCTGTATGACCCTCCGGTGCCTCTCTTCCACCGATCCCAGCAAACATGGTGGGTACACAGAAACACTTCACTTCACCACCCCTCACAATCCTGTCTAATCTTCACTCTCTGTCTGTCCATCAAGCGGTTTCAAACACCAGTTCGCACACAAACAGCACAAAGATTTCTAAACGCCGAGTTTTGATGCACTTGAGCGGTGTTAAATACGTCTAAATACAGGCGTAATGTCCCCGACTTAGTAGGGGAGGTAACCGGTCACTAGTCGATTACAAACAGCGTCAGAAATACCGGCACTCGTGTATTTTTACGAATAAACTGCCCTGGTTTGACTCGGTTATGTTGTTATTTCTCTTTTGATCTGGTTACCGTTGGAAAACCGCTTTCTTAACGGCTAGTTCCGTTTAGTTTTAACCGTCGTTATAGGGCTCATGTTTTACACGATAACAAATGTTACAGTAATTTCTGTCATGTCTGGAGTTAGCCTGTAGTCGTTTTAATGACATTTCAACTCAGCATTTCATCTTAAAATTCTCTGTATTATTATTTTCTACTCTGAGGTTAGCTTCCGATGCTGCAGTTAAGTGTAATGTTATGGGAAAACTTGCATTAAAACAGTACATCTCCTCTGTAGTCTAGTCCAGATTTGTCAAGTCTAATTGTAGCGTTTTTTTAAATCTAAGCCTAGGCTGATATGAAATCACGCTTTTCTGTTTTCACAAATAGAATAAAAGTGTCACAAATCTTAACTAACGCCCCGGATCTGATTTATCCATCCCAGTTTCTACTGCCTGTCCACATCCAGATTGTGTTAAACGAGTGATGAGGGTTTTGCTGGTTGTTTTACTGTTTTTTGGTACGACAAGAACAACTATAAAGAGCTGTTGCAGAATTAGCTTTATTTCTTACTCTTCCTTTGGTGTGTCTTCAGGGTCGTGTCAGGACCAAGACAGTCAAGAAGGCCGCCAGGGTCATCATTGAGAAGTACTACACACGTCTGGGCAATGACTTCCACACCAACAAGAGGGTGTGCGAGGAGATCGCCATCATTCCCAGCAAGCCTCTGCGCAACAAGATTGCAGGGTAAGTGGCATTTTAACTGTTGCTACTGTCTTTTGGGAGTGTGCACTGCTGAGACACACTGTGGCTGACACCTGATGTTAACTGGTTCAGACCTCAGATCAGTTTTATCAGTTGTGTATGACTTAAAGCACAATTGTGAGAGTTTACCTCAGATTTGATGGTGACATGAAAACATCAGTGGCTGCATGTTCTCTGTTCTCCTTGCTGCAGCTTTGAACCTTTGAGATTGGTGTCAAATTGAAGACTCATAACCGACTGTTAACGTTTGTAGTCAGTGGAGGTGAGAGGAGTGAATCAGCAGGAGCCATGTTCCCTCAGAGACATGACTGCTGTAGTTTCCCTCTGCTGAAGAAACAGAGATGGTGGCCTCTTGTTTTGCTGCTGTAGTTGTTAGTGTTTTGACTTAAGTGTTGTTATGGCTGCCATCTTTGTGTGGACTAGACATTCTGCTTTTTTTCGTCAGCTGCAGGTCAGTGGTGCGCATACTCAGCAGATGCCAAATGCAGAACAGTTTAGTTGAATTTACTACACTCAAACTGTGGCACACCACAAAGTGATTGTTGTTGCTTAGATGGTTGATTTTCTATGCTTAATATTGATGTTGCATAACACTGATGAATTGGTAAGACATTGGTCAGAAAATACAACTCGTGGTTACTAATTGAAAGTTTTCCTTTCAGATTTTTTTCTTTATTTATTGACCTGTTATAACAGAGATATAAACATCCCTTAGAGCATTTTAAGCTTTTGAAAACCCACCACATCCTCAACCCCTGTATCTCTACTGATAAAGAATACAGTAATAATAAATTGCAGTAGAGAACAGCTGAAAGATCACCAGTATACAATCAAGATAGAACAAATAAACAAAGACATAAAGTCTAAGTAAACAAAAGCCTAGTTTTCCCATTAAATCTAATGTCTCAGGGAAATATGTCTGTTTTTACAAGTATATGAAACTGTGGGGAAAAAATAGCATTTTGCACTTATCTTTGCTTGTATTTGATATTTTTGCACTAAATTATTAATCAACTAATTATGCTGGGTCTATACACCATAAACATGTGGCCTTTTCTTGTTGACTTGGTCATTATACTCTCAATAATCATGTTTTCCTGTTTGTGTCTCAGGTATGTGACACACCTGATGAAGCGTATCCAGCGCGGTCCAGTCAGAGGAATCTCCATCAAGCTACAGGAGGAGGAGAGAGAGAGGAGGGACAACTACGTCCCAGAGGTTTGTTCATACTATTTTCTTTGAATTTGTTCCCTTTGGTTTGGAAATTCACATACATGTTGTGTTTTGGTTGTTTGGCTTGATAATTAATTTTTCTAAAGATGTATTCAGCAGCTGTAGGTTTGATGTTTGATGAATCATTTTGCAAAGCAGCTTTGGTGTGACCTACAGAGAACGACCGAACACCTGTTAAACTTGCTGTTTTGTTTTCTTTTTAATCTCATCCTGTAGATTTCTGCTCTGGACCAGGAGCTCATCGAGGTGGACCCAGACACAAAGGAAATGCTCAAGATGCTGGTGAGTGCAAAATACATTTTGCCGCTTTTCTTAGTGACAGTTTGAGTTTTGATTCTGAACCTGCGTCCGTATTTATAAAACAGCTAAAAGTAACATTTTGTACTCAAGTGAAAGAAAAGGTTTTTTTTTAAATCCTCTGTTTGTTTGAGCGGTTCCTCCATGACTGCAGCAGCAAAACAATTGAGCACACCTCTGTTTTCTGTGTGGTAATAATGATAATAATAATCCATTAGCTGAGGCAGTGACATTAAGAATAGAACAGCTTTAGTCTATTTTTAGCATCTGAACCTTTGATAGGATGTCACTTTTTCAAAGTGGGGTAAGCAGACAAAAACTCTATAGTTTTTCAAGATAAAAATGTTTTTGTCAGTGGAGTCTGGTAGTGATATGAAACAATGTTTCTGCTTAAACAAAAAGCAACCTTATCCTTAATGTTGTCAGACACTTAAAATAACAATCTGACTCTGATGGTGCTAAAAACAAGCACTGTTGTGGGAACTGATGTGGACAGTAGCCCATTGGATTACATTGCAGCAGCTGTTAACAGTTGCCTGGTACAGTGTTCTTTTTCAGTACTGCACTAATTCCAAAGATTTTTGTCCCTTTCAATCATTTACACCCAAAAATGTGGGAAAATAAGTCCTAGGTTCAAAAATTAATTTCTGTGTGAAAACTGACAAATGATTAATAGACTGTCAGAACAGCTGCGGCTCTAATACCAGGATTTATCAAAGCAACTTTTCAGACAGAAATAAACACCCCTGTAATTTGCGGCCTGTAAATTTCCCACAAGTGGGATAAATAAAGAAGATATTCTCTTATGACTAATATTCCTGTTTATTTACACAAATCTTTCTTCCTCTTGTAGGATTTCGGTGGCCTTTCCAACCTTCAGGTCACTCAGCCAACTGTTGGAATGAACTTCAAAACACCACGAGGACTATAAAGTCTTGTGTAACAATCCTCTAAATAAAGAGACATAATTATTGATAAGAATGGTCCCTGTGTTTTTTTTATACCAAGTAAGAGGTGTAGTCCTAATCTGGAATGTGGTGTTATAAAATTGCATAAAACAGAAATACTCAAGTACAAGTGCTTCATAAATGTACTTAATTACTTTCCACCACTGAGGCCATGCCAGTGATGATGATGTTATTGCTGCTGTGGACCACTTTCTCAGACAGTGCTGACTTGCAAATTTCAATTGCCAAATGGGATCAAGAGGAGGAGGTGGGGGATGAAATGTAAATTGTGTTCATCATTGTTCTGTACCAGGCAAAGATACTGTGTGAATTTTTAGTCCTCAGAATCATGATTCAGTCATTCAGTTTTCTTTAGTATCACAGTATCCATAGGTAGACTGCAAACAGGAACTGCTAACAGCAACTTTTACTGAAACCACTTTGAAAATATGTTCACAAATATAGGCTGTGATTTCTATTGCCCTAAAAATACATTCAAAAGAAGTCAAGTTTAGATACAATCTGTAGTGGCTATTTGTTAAAAAAATAAAACTCCACTGATGCACGATGGGCGTGTAATGTACGCAGGCAAAAGAACTTCACTGTCCAAACAACATCTGTAGTTTTTGCTGGTTAGTTTATCCATTTTGAGCAAGCAAACAAAAGAATCCTGCTTCTTGCTGCCTCTACTGCGCTGATGAAAAAAAAAACATAGGCCACCCCCCAGCGTATGCTGGTCCTGTGCCTGCCTACATAGTTATATGTGCAGAGATGCCCATAGTGATATTCAGTTTTACACTAACAAATAGTAAAGCAAACCATATGCTAATCAAAAGTCAATCAAATGAAAATAATTCAGTCAAAACAAACATGCACCTAAAGTAATCAAACTCTCAAACAAATCTCAGTTATTACTGAGTGAGCGTTTCTGCTCTTTTGTCTGATGGTGCTTTATCCTAAATTATTGTGAATATGTGATGCAGAAAAAAAGTGACAAAGTAATGTCTGGCGAATTTTACTGATGATGCGTCTGGCGCATGGCTGTACGCCAGATTTTACAATACATCTAGGCTTTTCTCCGTCTCTACGAAGGATGTATTTTAAGACCAATCAGAGGCGGTTGCTAGGCGGACCGGAATTGGCCGGCCAATCAGTGTTTTTCTCTCAGTGTCACTGACGTATGTCGTCATGACCACAACGACTCTCGTCATTGGCCATCGCATTCTGGGAGGAGCGTAGAGAGGCGGAGAAACGAAGTCGGACAAATGATTTAAACCAAGTCTGAAGCAATGCTTCTGTTTGCCAGTACTATGAGAAAACCTCGTTACCGAAGAGGTCTGAATGCAAAAACAAACTCTGGAGCTGCTTTTTGTCGAATACGAGCGAGTAGACGCTGTTAACACCTGTGTTGCCAAGGTAAGGCAAACAGTTAGTGGCTAGCATTAGCATTAACGTTATCGGAGAGCGTTAGCATCAACGGCGAGCGTTAGCATTAGCATTACCTTGTAACGACAAGTCCATTTGCATCTCTTTACTATTACTCTGCAGACATTTTAACACTTCTTTCTAATTCTGTGCTCCATCTTGATCATTTTAAGTGAGTTGTGTTTATGGCGGATTATCTTGTCGATGTGATCATTTGTGTCTATTTGTGGTGGTCTTGCATCATGCGTCTCCAGCTGGCTGTTTTACATCTACATAAGGTCAGAGGCCTGTACTACGAAGCAAGTTCAGCATACCCAGGATATCTTATCGTTATCTGGATTCACTAAACCTAACAACCACAGTCTGGCTAAGCGGTCGTACGAGGTTGGTTACATGAATAGAAACACTGCAAATAATTTCCAATTATCTAAGTCAGGCCGTGAATTTGTTGTAAATAAGTACATAAATGCTTTTTACTTACGGGGTGTTACTGAGTTACTCTGAATAGATGATGCAGATTTTTTAAAAGTGATAGTAATGTCAGACTGTTCCTGCTGCCAAAGCAGAGAGGAGAGGAGAGAGTTAATGTCTGAGGTCGATCTGACCGAAATGTCAATTTATAATTGTGGGAAATATTCAACAGTTTGTGGATAATAGCATCTTTGTTCTATCAAAATGAAGATATAATAGTTAGTAAGAGATAAGATCCCACTTGTGGGAAATTCATTCCTTACAGCAGCGAGAACAAAACAAGAGTGAAGAATAGACTAAAGATAAAAAATATAATATAAAAGAGGCACAGGAGGATACAAATTAAAGTGCAAAAAGCAGCATAAAAACTCTGTAATAAACATAAATGTTTGTATTACAAAAACATGGTGATAATCAGTGAGGTAGCTGAAAGTATGTGCAAAAAAGGTGACCATAAGTGGGAGTCCAGAGTGCAGGTTTATTGTTGGGTCAGACTGGTGTTGTACAGTCTGATGGCTGTTGTAATAAATGACCTGCAGTAGCGCTCCTTCTTGCAATCTGTTGCTGAAGGAGGTGCTCAGGTCACCCACAGTCTCATGCAGGGGGTGGGAGGGGTTGTCCATGATAGATGTTAGCTCGGCCAACATCCTCCTCTCACCCACCTCCTCAGTGGAGTCCAGAGAGCAGTCCAGGTCTGACCAGCTTACTCAGTTTCTTCCTGTCCCTCGCTGAGCATCCACTGCTCCAGCAGACCACTGCATACAAGATGGCAGAAGCCGCCACAATCATAAAAAGTCCTTAGCAGTGATCTGCACACTCCAAAGGACCTCAGTCTTCTCAGTAGGTGGAGACGACTGGCCCTTCTTGAACAGGGCGTTGGTGCTATGAGACCAGTCCAGTTTATTGTTGAGGTAAACACCCAGGTATTTGTACTCCTCCACGATCTCAATGTCCAAGCCCGGTGCAGTGTGAGGTGACTTCCGGCTGAAGTCAATCACCACCTCCTTAGTCTTGCTGGGGTTGATGTGCAGATGGTTCATTACACACCAGTCGACAAAGTTGGTGACGACCTCCCTTTACTCCAGATCGTTCCCCTGAGAAACACGCCCAACAATGACTATATCATCAGAGAACTTCTGGAGATGGCAACTGTCAGTGTTGTGTCTAAAGTCCAATGTGTACAGGGTGAAGAGGAAGGAGGACAGCACTGTACCCTGTGGAGCCCCCGTGCTGCAGACTACCACATCATACACACAGTCACAAAGCCTCACATACTGCGGTCTGTTGGTGAGGTAGTCGGCGGTCCAAGCAGCCAGGTTACAGTCCACTCCAGCTCCTTCCAGCTTCCCCCTGAGCAGTGATGGTTGGATAGTATTGAAAGCACTGGAGAAATCAAAAAAGGTGACCCTCACAGTGTACCGGTGTTCTCCAGGCATCTGTGCGGCAGGTAGATGACAGCGTCTTCCACACCAATGCTAGGTCTATAGGTGGACTGCAGGGGGTCCCCCTCGTCGCACACCAGGTGTCGGAGGTGGCTCAGGACGATCCTCTCCATTGTCTTCAAGTATGTGATTATTTAGTGTGATAAACTCTCTCCAGTTGTTAGAAGCTGTGTTGTGGACAAAATGGAAAGACCAGAACAAAACTATTCCACAGAGCTATAAAAAATATCGATTGATCTTTATCATCTGTCACTTTATTGTAAATTCTGTCCCTGTCGGAATCCTGCAGAAATTATGACGCTGGGACATTGACAGGTCTGTCAAGGTTGGGACATTGACACGTTTTGATCTGATCCCCTGAAGTTAACCTGCCCTGGAGCAGGTTAGCCGTTCAGCATAAGTTACCATGGTGATTTACCCCGATAAGAAGTGAACCACCGCCGTTAGTTAAACCAGAAATACAGTACAGTCCTCAGCTTTGTGGTTGTTTTGCATCGTATTGTGTCTTTGTAGTTTTGTGTCTATTCCAGGCCATGTAACGTTTCTTTGTGGCCATTTTGTGTTTGAGTGTGGCAGTTAAGCATCTCATTTGGGATCATTTTGCAACTCAGTTTTTTGCCTCTTTGTTGTTTTGTTTGTCTTTGTAGCTTTGTGGTTGTAATCTATCCATTGTCATTAATTGATTGTGTACATTATTGATTAGGAATTTGTTTGTGGTGACTTGAGACCTTACTGAGCTCAGTTTTGTATTAAATACAAGCTTGAAAACTAGATTTTAACTCTGTGTTCCTCCACAAGTTTTAAGCCACAAGTCATATTCTAGTAACATTAGTAATTTATTCACGTCAAAACTCAAAGTGTGATTGTCAAGATTCTAGTGTTTAGTTTTCAGTGTTGTATTCTTCTACACTGTTCAAGTGTTGGAGGTGAACTATTCTTTATTAATGAGCATATTTGTTTTTCAGTTGTCATACTTGTGTTTTCCAGGTTTACTGGTTCAGCTGCTGCAGCCTGGACAGAAACACTACCTCTCACCTTACAAACCAAACAGGTATGTATCCTAAAGATTTATCCAGTCTGAAAAATCTGTGTTGGTGAGCTGGATTATTAATGTTAATATCAGTGTTACTGTTTAAATCCTTGGTATTTAATGAGTTTAGTATTGAATACAATAATATTTGATTAATCATGTCTGTAAATTGTCAGAAAATGGCACTCGATATAATAATTTTTAAAAAGTTGTCAGTTAATTTTCTGCCCATGGACTGAAGTATAATTAAAAATACCACTCTGCTTTCAAAAATTTACTGAAGTCAAAGTTTATATTTCGCAGTTCATAGTAATATACATGATTCCTCCAGTTATTAGTTGACAGAAAATTAATATAGAAATATATTAGAGACACCATCTATGATCTCAGAGACATCGTCCATAATCTCAGAGACCTTGTCCGCGATCACAGAGTGTCTTCGTACGATGAAGTAGTTCTTTGAGACCAAGACAGAGGCCTCCAGGTAATTCACAAACAGCAGTCAACACAGAGTACTAACATTAAATTGTTTATGTTCAGTGTTCAGTATATCAGAAGAGTGTAACAATAAAAGTAATCTGCAATATAAAAATAATGTATAAGTAATCAGTATTAATAGAAGTAATGTAAAAGTAATTAGCAATATCAGAAGTAAGATATAATAGTCAAAATAACTAATAGATGTAGTTTGCAACCGTAAATGTTTTCTGTAAATATAGAAGTAATGGTAGAAGTCTAATATTAGTGGTTAGTTGACACACAATTAATATTGGAATTTAAGATTTAAGATAATCATTTAAGTTCATTTTCCCAAAATATTTATTGTTATTGATTCTTAAAGATGTGATGCTTTTTCTTGTCATATGTGACAGTAAACAGTTTTCTGAGACACTAATCTAATGTTTGTTAAATGTTCTGGTTCAGCTGTAATGTTGAATATTTATGTGTTTTCATGGTTAAACTGTTGATGAGGAATAGGTAGTAGTGTACTGATTATTTTATAGATTTTTAGATATTGTTGAAGATGAGGGAGACGATTTTCAGATACATGCAAAAATTGGTAGTGACAGGAGTTCCCCTGATTTGACGGCATCGTCCGCGTTCAGAGAGACATTGTTGATGATCACAGAGGAATATTTTGCCAGTCTGTTTGATATTGTATGAAAGTGAATATTTGTAGCCAGAGGTTAGGGTTACGGCTTTTAGCCAGAGATTAGAGTTTTTAGCCTCAATTAAACAATTTAATTGCAAGCTGCAAGTAGAGAGTATTTGGCATTTCTGCATTACAAAATCATTTTTGTGATAATTCAAAAACAAGAGAACCTCAACTCAAAAGTTAAGCTACAAAACTTTATTGTTTCTTGTCTAGACAACATTTAACAAACCACAGCAAGATAATGACAGATGTTTGACCACTTGGAGATACTCTGTATCATACTTGGTGTATGTTTTATTCTCTCACTCCAAATTTAATGTAGCAATGAGCACATATCAGGATATGCTTATTAAAGTATTATACATCACTAAACACCTTTAAGAATATTAAACTACTTTTGTTGTCCTCTTCAGGCAATGTGGTCTTCTCCTGCAGAGACAGAACATGTTAATCACAGAAACTGTCAAACGTTTCAAATCCTGAAACTTAATAACAAATAGAATTAAACAAGAAAGAGAGAGTTATTTATCCCTCAAATGCCTCTACTACAAGCAACTTTTCTTATTTGTGTTGCTTATAATATTACAAATGACCTCTTACATTTGAGTTAGTATGTAGTATGAGTTAGCATCACACAGTATACTATGACATTTTTTGGCCAGTTTTGACAGCCTTACTATACTATGACATTTTTTAATGGACATTTTTGGAAGGTTTTTGACACCTTACTATACTCTAATATTTTCTGACCATTTTTGACGCCTTACTATACTATGACATTTTTCGACAGTTTTTGTAAGGTTTTTGATGTTTTACTATACTATGACATTTTTCGACGCCATACTATACTATGACATTTTTTGATGCCTAACATCAGTGGCAGCTTGGTTATCAGCCTGCAGGTCCTTATTAGACTGACTTTGATTGTGAAAATACTAAAATAATGAGTTCATTTTCTGCCTGTAGACTGAAGTATAATTAAAAGTACAAGTTAAAACCCTGCTTTTAAAAATTTACTTAGGTTAAAGTTTTTATCGTGCAGTTCACAGTAATATACGATTCCTCCAGTGATTAGTTTACAGCCCATTTTCTGAGACACTCCTGAAATGTTTGGAAAATGTTCTGGTTCAGCTGTAATGTTGAATATTTATCTGTGATGGTTAAACTGTTGATGAGGAACAGGTCAAAGTGTATTGAACATTTTCCTTTGTATATTTCTCTTTTTATTTCCTCCAGATGTCACCACTTCGTCCATGATCACAGAGAGTCTTCATACAATGAAGAAGTTCTTTGAAACCAGGAGTGAGGCCTCCAGGTAATTCACAAACAGCTTTACGTAAACTGTCCCACACAGAGCACTGACATTCAATTATATATCTTCAGTAATTGATCTCAAGTCTGAATAGTGTGATTTGTCACAAAAAGACCTCACTCATTATTACTTTACATAGTTCATGAATGTACAGTTCAGAGAAAATTAAGAATTTAATCATCAGCCCTCTCTCTCCGTCTCTGTCTCCCTCTCCTTCGCTGTTGCTCCTTCTCACTTGCTCTCTTAAGCCTGGCACACACTAAACGATTTTTAAAATCTTACCAAATGTAGAAAATTTCACAGCTTTGTGCTTATAGTGTGTGATGTGCAAAGAGAAGACACTGCAGAACACTGCTACACCACACACCAACAGATTCACCACCAACAACCAGAGTCTGGACTCTCAGAACTCCAAATCTCACATGGCCAAATGAGACTTTAGAGTAAACAAACATGACGGAGGACGATGTGGCAGTCCACAGTGTGTGTGCTCCTCAGTGTCCCCCCCACCCCCCACCCCCACAACAGGATTTCTGATCAGAAATACTGAACATGTTTAATATTTATCGGGGTGGCTCTGATTGTCTTTAGAGCAGATCAGGGAGGGTAAAATCACTCTGAACACACCTCGCACCACAGGAGAATCTGACATGATCATCTTTAGAACCATCAGATCTAACCAGACTTTTGCTGACTTTGGTCGGGAGGGGGGATTTGGGCCAATAATCGGTCAGATTATATTTTGGTGTACCCTGCTTTGTTTCTCTTTACTCTTTCTGATTCTTTCTGCCTCCTCCTCTCTCTCTGTCTCTCTCTCCCTTGCTCTCTCACTCACTATCATGCTTTCTCTCTATCTCTGTCTCCCCCTCTCTTTCTGTCTCTCTCCCTTTCCCTCTCTCTCCCTCCCTCTGTGTCTCATTCTCTCTCCCTCTCTTTCTGTCTTTCTCATTAGTACAGTAAATCATAAATGTGTGAAGAAATTCAGTTCAGTGTCACACTATGTGACACACAATCATTTTGCTTCATTTTGGCTTTTATCGACCAAATTTAGTTCTAATTTTAATTAACTTTGGAGAAAAAACATTTCCATCCACCGCCGTTGTGTGAATATCAGGAGCTGATGGAGTCAGTTCTCCAGTCAGAGCAGCTTCCTCTGTCTTTGTGTATAAACTTAACTCTTGGACTAGTTCTGATTAATCCAGAACCAGTTAGTCCACACTGGTTTCTTTGTAGATGAAGTGACTTTTACCTCTCTATCTTTTATTTTAGCTTTTATTTTGATGTGTTAAAAATCACATCTTTGTATTAAAGTTTGTTGTATTTTTTTCCACAGAACTTCAACCATTAAATCACAGAGAAAAGACAGATATGAAGACATTTCCAGAAGGTCAGTGTTACTTAATTCTTTTCAGTCTACTCTGTTATTATCTCAGCTGCAGTTTGACACTTTAAAACCTCTTGTCTGGAACAAATAGCAACAAATTAAAGCTGCTGAAACTTAGCAGTTTTAATTAGCATTAATTAATATTTTTCAACAGTACATACAACTATATATATAAAAAACAGAATATATATGTATATATATGTAAAACCTTAGTTTAGAATAGAATAGAAACACTTTTAATAAATAGGTTTAAAAATAAGTATAAAACTTTTAAATAAATTGATAAATTGAAAACCTTATAGTGTAAAGCCAACCTTCAAAAAATGTGTCTAAAATATAAATATAAAACATTAAAAATACATTTAAAACCTCAAATAAATAGTTCTAAAAAGAAAGGATGAAATCGTTTAAAAATACATTTCAAGCCCTAAAGGAATAGGTCTAAAAATAAGAATAAAACATTAAAAAAAAAAAGCCTCATAAAAACGGTTTGACAAATTGAGTTACCTTTAAATTCCATGTAAAGCAAATTCAGAGATTTGTCTATGAAAACATTATTTATGTTAGAAAATATTTCCTGAAAACGTGAGAGGACTGTAAACTCTGTATTAGACCGTTTCCCAGTTTTCCATCAGTTTCATTCTCTGGATTTTATGGGCGGGTCTAAAATGGTGGCGCACTGGAGCCACCTCTCAGCATGACCCTGCCCCTAACACTGTAACTGTTATAAATACCGCTGCTGCATTATCATCAGCGCTTCTCCCACTCGACTGTTATAGTTTTTTCTAGCTAGCTGTGCCATCGTCATGCAAATACATTCTCTCTCTGGCTGCCAGAGTTTGCAGAACAATATATTTTCAAAATATTTAAAAATATGTCTACAAATTGCAATCTGAGAATCATTACATTTTTTCTTAAAATAAAATGCATTTTTATTTTAATTGGATTTTATTCCAGACAACATTTCACAAATCACAGAAAAGATAATGACAGACATATGACCACAAGGAAATACTTGTTAGAGCTGCTTAGGGTTAATGTATTTATGAGCACATTTTCCAAAGATTAACATGTCTTCGAAGCGTCTTTGTGATCATTTAACCACGTGATACAATTATTAAATAGCTGTATCATAAGCTGTTGAATGTTCTCAAAGGTGAAAATGTGCCCATGACTACATTACAGATTGTAGAGAAAAACAGTGTTTTCACTTGAACAACAGGAAACCAGCACTGTTTAAAGCAGTTAGATGGTTGAGGTCTTTTATCTAATTAACAGCTTCGTAACACTTTTGTTTTCTTTCATCCACTTCAGGTCTTCAGCTGCTGTTGTCTTCTCCTCCTGCAGAGGCAAGAACACCTGTTAATCACAGAAACTGATCAGTAAATCAAAATATTTTTTATGACATACTATTCTGACATTTTTTGATGGTTTTTGATGGCCTACTATACTGTGACAGTTTTTGACACCATATTATAGTATGGCCATTTTTGACACCTTACTATACTATGACAACTTTTGATGATTTTTGACGCCTTACTATAGTATGGATTTTTTCATGGTTTTTGATGCCTTACTAGACTATGACGTGCGGCTTAAGCCAAAGGAACTATGTTTAAGTAGCCATCTTACCTTGTTTTCCACAGACACACACTTTAACTTCTACAGTCTTTGTGAGTAGAAGTTGTTGGTATTTTGCTATTTCAGTGCAATATGCAATATAACAGTGCAATAGCAGTACTCAAATCCAATCTATTACTGTGTACATAGTCCTGTTTATACTGTTCATATTGTGTATCATTTTTATATATTATGTCTTGTATATATAATAATGGCCTTGTTTATTTTTGCTGTTGTGACACAGAATTTCCCCATTGTGGGAAGGATTATCTTAGTCGAATAAATTCTTCTGAACACTGAATATTTTGCCAGTCTGTTTAATATTGTATGAAAGTGAATATTTTTAGTCAGAGGTTAGGGTTAGGGTTACAGCTCTTAGCCACTTTTAGCCAGAGATTAGAGTTTTTAGCCTCAATTATACATTTTAATTGCATGCTGAAAGTAGACAATATTTGGCATTTCTGCATTTCAAAATTAGAGAAACTCAAAAGTTATACTGTGACATTTTCTGACGCCTAACTATAGTATAAATTTTTTATGGATTTTGATGTCTTACTATACTGTGACATTTTTCTACCATTTTTGACACCTCACTATATTATGACATTTTCTCATGGTTTTTGACGCTTTAATACTATGACATTTTTGGAAGGTTTTTGTCACTTTACTATACTATGACATTTTTTGACCAGTTTTGACACCATACTATGACATTTTTCGAAGGCTTTTGATGCTTTATTATACTATGACATTTTTTCACGGTTTTTGACACCTTACTATACTAAGACCTTTTTCTTTTTTTTCTTTTTTTTTTACCGTTTTTGACGCCTTACTAATTTTTTATGGATTTTGATGTCTTACTTTACTGTGACATTTTTTGAAGGTTTTTGATGCTTTACTATATTATGACATTTTTTGATGCCTTACTATACTATGACATTTTTCTACCATTTTTGACGCCATACTATACTATGACATTTTTTGATGGTTTTTGATGCCATACTATACGGTGACATTTTTGGAAGGTTTTTGACACTTTACTATACTATTACATTTTTTGATGGTGTTTGATGCCATACTATAGTTTTTTTTTTCATGGTTTTTGATGCCTTACTATATACTAAGACACTTTACTATACTATTACATTTTTTGACCAGTTTTGACGCCATACTATACTATGACAATTTTGTCATGATTTTTGACACTTTACTATACTAAGACATTTTTTCATAGTTTTTGACGCTTTACTATGCTATGACTTTTGTTGATGGTTTTTGATGTCATACTATAGTTGTTTGTTTTTTTTTCATAGTTTTTGATGCCTTACTACTGTGACATTTTTTGACCATTTTTGACGCCTTACTTTACTGTGACATTTTTTCATGGTTTTTGACGCCTTACTATAATGTGACAGTTTTTGATGGTTTTTGATGCCATACTATAGTGACATTTTTTCATGGTTTTTGACGCCTTACTATAATGTGACAGTTTTTGATGGTTTTTGATGCCATACTATAGTTTTTTGTTTTTTTTTTCCATAGTTTTTGATGCCTTACTATACGGTGACATTTTTGGAAGGTTTTTGACACTTTACTATACTATTACATTTTTTGATGGTGTTTGATGCCATACTATAGTTTTTTTTTTCATGGTTTTTGACGCTTTACTATACTATGACATTTTTTGACCATTTTTGACGCCTAACTATAGTGACATTTTTCTACCATTTTTGACGCCATACTATACTATGACATTTTTTGATGGTTTTTGATGCCATACTATAGTTTGGTTTTTTTTCATAGTTTTTGATGCCTTACTATACGGTGACATTTTTGGAAGGTTTTTGACGCTTTACTATACTATGACATTTTTTGATGGTTTTTGATGCCTTACTATATACCGTATTTTTCGGACTATAAGTCGCAGTTTTTTTTCATAGTTTGGCCGGGGGTGCGACTTATACTCCGAAGTGACCTATATGTGAAATTATTAACACATTATTATATAATTTCATGTTATTTTCACACTGACAACCGCAAGAGGGCGCTCTAGGCCTGTGTATCTGTACCTGCTACTTCTGTACCTCTGAAAATTGATAATTTCAACATTAGCGGTAACTTATAAAAACAACTGAGAAGGACTGAACAAAAATGGCATCGAAAAGAAAATCATATTCTGCAGATTACAAGCTGCAAGTAGTGAAATATGCAGCCGAAAACGGTAATCGAGCAGCAGAAAGAAAGTTTGGAGTGAGCGAGAAACTTGTAAGGGACTGGCGAAAAGCAGAGGTTACTCTTACTGAAATGAAGAAAACAAAAAAAGCTAATCGCGGGCTAAAAGCTAGGTGGCCACAGCTAGAGGAACGAGTTCGCACATGGGTGCTTGAACAACGTGCTGCCGGGAGAGGCTTGTCAACAGTGCAGTTGCGTCTCCACGCCCAGGTAGTTGCCAAGGAGATGAATATAAATGACTTTGCAGGAGGACCTTCTTGGTGTTACCGCTTCATGCAACGCAATCGCCTCTCTATCAGAGCAAGGACAACGATGTCCCAAAAACTGCCAGCAGACTTCCAAGCCAAGGTCGACAGTTTCCGTGAGTTCTTTGAAAAGCATGTAACTGAGTACAACGTGACACCGGATCATATTATTAACATGGACGAGGTCCCCCTCACGTTTGACATTCCCATGGGCCGAAGTGTCGCAGAGAAAGGGCAAAAGAGTGTGAATATAGTAACAACTGGTCATGAGAAATCACACTTCACAGTGGTGCTGGCACGTTGTGGAGATGGATCAAAATTGCCACCAATGGTCACTTTCAAACGAAAAACCATGCCAAAAATCCAATCCCCCTCAGTTGCAGTCGCCGTGAACGAGAAAGGGTGGATGGATCAAGAAATGATGAACTTATGGCTTACGAAGTGCTACACTAAGCGTCCGGATGGCTTCTTTAGAGCACGCAAAGCTCTGCTTGTGATGGATAGCATGCGAGCGCACATCACGCCACAGTTCAAAAATAAATTAAAAGTTTTCAACTCCATACCTGCCATCATCCCTGGAGGCTTAACCAAAATACTCCAGCCACTTGATATCTCCGTGAATCGGAGCTTTAAGGCAGTCTTGCGTAACCTGTGGGAGCAGTGGATGATGGATGGAGAGCACAGCTTCACGGCAACCGGGAGAATGCGCCATGCAACTTTCCTGGAAGTCATTGGATGGATCGACAAAGCATGGGCTTCAGTGACAACCGAAACCATCCTGTCGGGATTCAGAAAGGCTGGAATAATTGGAACTGCAACTGACGATGAGTCTGACGAAAGCGACGTAGAAGAGGAAGCGGCGCATCGTCTACCTCCGGAGTTGGCGGAGTTGTTTAGAAGTGACACCGAGGATGAAGATTTCATTGGATTTAGTGATTTGGAGTGACACTGATGGTTTGGTAAACTTGTTAGCATGTTCTTTATGCTATAGTTATCTGAATAACTGTTAATATGTTACGTTAACATACCAGGCACGTTCTCAGTTCGTTGTTTATGCGTCATGTAACGTTAGCTGAATGTGTTACGTTAGCATACCGTACACCTATTCAGCCTGTTGTTCTCTATTCTATTTTTATTTTAAATTGCCTTTCAAGATGAAATGTCTGTTCTTGGTGTTGGATTTTATCAAATAAATTTCCCCCCAAAAATGTGACTTATACTCCGGAGCGACTTATAGTCCGGAAAATACAGTACTATGAAATTTTTTGACCAGTTTTGACACCATACTATACTATGACATTTTTTGAAGGTTTTTGATGCCATACTATAGTTTGTTTTTTTTTCATAGTTTTTGATGCCTTAATATACTATGACATTTTTTCACGGTTTTTGACACCTTACTGTACTATGACCTTTTTTTTTTTTTTTTTTTACCATTTTTGACGCCTTACTATAGTAATAATTTTTTATGGATTTTGATGTCTTACTATATCGTAAGACATTTTTTTTGAAGGTTTTGATGCTTATATTATGACATTTTTGATGCCTACTATTATGACATTTTTTCTTACCATTTTGACGCCATACTATACTATGACATTTTTTTGATGGTTTTGATGCCATACTATAGTTTGGTTTTTTTCTATAGTTTTTGATGCTTTACTATACGGTGACATTTTTGAAGGTTTTTGACGCCTTACTATAGTATGGACATTTTTGATGGTTTTTGATGCCTTACTATACTATGACATTTTTTAACCAGTTTTGACCCCATACTATACTATGACATTTCTGGAAGGTTTTTGACGCTTTACTATATGATGACATTTTTTGACCAGTTTTGACAACTTACTATACTATGACATTTTTTCATGGTTTTTGGTGCCTTACTATACGGTGACATTTTTTGACCATTTTTGACACCTTACTATACTATGAAATTTTTTCATGGTTTTTGATGCTTTACTATACTATGACATTTTTGGAAGGTTTTTGACGCTTTACTATAGTATGATTTTTTTTTATACTAAGTTATTTTTTGACAGGTCAGTGGAGAGGAGACAGGAAACGGGGAGAGAAAGTGGGGGAATGACACGCAGTAAAGATCCAGCCATACCGGGAGTCGATCCGGGGACCAGCTGCTCAGAGCACTTAGGCCCATGTGGTACGCGCCCCAACCATTCGGCTATGGGGGCGCCCCTATACTATGACATTTTTTGACCAGTTTTGACGGCATACTATACTACGACATTTTTGGAAGGTTTTTGACGCTTTACTATACTATGACACTTTTTGACCGTATTTGTCGCCTTACTATACTAAGACATTTTCCTGCAGTTTCTGATACCTTACTATACTATGACATTTTTTGAACATTTTTGATGCCTTACTAAACAGTGCTCTGTGTTGGACAGTTGATGTAAAGCTGTTTGTGAATTACCTGCAGGCCTCTGTCTTGGTCTGAAAGAACTTCTTCATTGTACGAAGACTCTGTGATCTTGGACTACGTCTCTGTGATCGCGGACAATGTCTCTGACATTATGGACAATGTCTCTACGATCATGGACTATGTCTTTGTGATCGTGGATGATGTCTCTGAGATCATAGACCGTGTCTCTGTGGTCATCGGTCAAAATGTCTTTGTTTTGTGTTGTTTTTTTGACCATTTTTGACGCCTTACTATGACAGTTTTTGACATTTTTTGATGCCTTACTATATTGTGAAATTTTTCGACAGTTTCTGACGCATTACTATACTATGTCATTTTTTCACACCTTACTATGACATCTTATAATGGTTTTTGACACCTTACTATACTCTAATATTTTCTGACCATTTTTGACACCTTACTATATACTAGGACATTTTTTGATCATGTTTGACACCTTATTATACTATGACATTTTCTGATGCCTTATTATACTATGACATTTTATGAACATTTTTGATGCCTTACTAAACAGTGCTCTGTGTTGGACAGTTGATGTAAAGCTGTTTGTGAATTACCTGGAGGCCTCTGTCTTGGTCTGAAAGAACTTCTTCGTTGTACGAAGACTCTCTGTGATCGTGGACTACGCCTCTGTGATCGCGACAATGTCTAGTAAAGACTGAATATTTCTTCCACCACAGACGGTCACATACAGAATCATTATTTCACATTTCAACCTCCTTCTTATTAACACATATTTACAATGTCTTTGTTTTGTGTTGTTTTTTTGACGCCTTAATACACTATGACATTTTTTTGAGTTTTTGACACCTTACTGTACTATGACAGTTTCTGATGCCTTATTATACTATGACATTTTTTGAACATTTTTGATGCCTTACTAAACAGTGCTCTGTGTTGGACAGTTGACGTAAAGCTGTTTGTGAATTACCTGGAGACCTCTGTCTTGGTCTGAAAGAACTTCTTTGTTGTACAAAGACTCTCTGTGATCGTGGACTACGTCTCTGTGATCGCGGACAATGTCTCCGAGATTATGGACAATGTCTCTGCGATCATGGACTCTGTCTTTGTGATCGTGGACGATGTCTCTGAGATCATAGACGGTGTCTCTGTGGTCATCGACAATGTCCCTGATCGCGGGCAATGCCTTCAAATCGGTGACCCCCGTCTCCGCCGATTCTATCGCAAGGTCTCTACGAAGCATGGACAATGTCTCTGATCACGGACAACGTCTCTCTCATCTTTGACAAGGTCTCTGCGATCATGAACAATGTCTCTGATCGTGGACGATGTCTCCCTCATCCTCAACAATGTCTCTCCGATCATGGACCATGTCTCTGCGATTGTGGACAACGTTGTGGACGAAGTGGTGACACCTGGAGGAAATCAAAGAGAAACATACAAAGGAAAATGGTCAATACACTACTACCTATTCCTCATCAACAGTTTAACCATGAAAACACAGATAAATATTCAATATTACAGCTGAACCAGAACATTTAACAAATGTTAGAGGAGTGTCTCAGAAAACAGACTGTTTACTGTCACATTTGACAAGAAAAAGCACCACATCTTTAAGAATCAAGAACAATAAATATTTGGGAAAAGTTAACATAAATGATTATCTTAAATCTTAAATTTCTATATTGTCTGTCAACTAATCACTGGAGGAATGTTATGTTACTCAAATATGACTATTGATTTCAGAAAGAAAAGCAATTTTTAAAATAGTTTTTTATGATAATTTCTAACTCATGCATTGTGACCTACTCTTTAGGCTTAAAATTTGTGGAGGAGCATAAGAGTTAAAATCAAATTTTCAAGCTTGCATTTAACACAACACAGAGTTCAGTAAGGTCTCAAGTCGCCACAAACAAATTTCTAATCAGCAATATACACAACAAGGGATCAATGGATGGCTATGGCCAGATTACCACCACAAAGCTACAAAGACACACAAAACGACAGAGGCACAAAACTGAATCGCAAAATGATCACAATGAGATGCTTAACTGCCACACTGAAACAAAAATAAGCACAAAGAAAATGTTTTCACTCTGGGAACGTAACAGGCAGGAATAGACACAAAACTACAAAAGACACAATACGATGTAGAACAATCACAAAGAAGCTGACCTTAAGTACATGTAAAACAGCCAGCTAGGAACACAATACGATGCAATACCACCACAAATAGACACAAAATGGTCACATCGACATGATAATCTGCTTAAAATGATCAAGATGGCGTACGGAATTACAAAGAAGCAGACTACTAAACAGTTACCACTCTCCACAACTCATGTCACGGACGCTTTAGTCACAGAAACACAAGCACACTTTAAACGACGCAAATAAAAACGACACCAAAAAGGAAGAAGCCCAAGAGATATCATTACAAGATAAGGCTAAGGCTAATGCTAACGCTCGACGCTAGCCACTAATGAGAACACCCAGGTATAAAACACCCAGGTAGAGACGTAAAATGATATAAAATGGCCGCAAATAGTCACAAACGGTAACAACGACATGATAAACCACCATAAACTGAGTTAAAATAACCAGGATGGAACACAAAGTTACAAAGAGATGCAAAAATGTCGGTAAAGTGACTATAAAGAGCTTGTTGTGTTTTCACTCGTCCACACCTCATGTAAGGGACGCCTCAGTGACGGAAACACAAACACACTCTTATCCACGCGATAAAAACGACGATGTCATTAAGGGAGAAGGCTAATGCCAACACTCCCGGCTAATGAAGGCCAATGCTAACGCAAATGCTAATGCTAGGTAGTTCGCTCCTTAGCCTTACCTTCGCGCCGCAGGTGTATTCAGCGTCCAGCCTCACTCATGTTCGACAACATCTCCATCCCAAAGCTTGTTTTAGCATTCAGGCTTCTTCGGTAGTTAAGTTTCACAGTACTGACAAACCGAGGCAACGCTCCAAATGTTGGTTTTAAACTGTTTTCCGACGTTGTTTCTCTGCCTCTCTGTGTTCCTCCCTCCCGTTGACGACACACGACGTGACCAATGACAACACACGCAAGCCAACAACGGAAGAAAAAATTTGACCAGCTGATTCTGTTCCGCCTGGCAACCGCCTCTGATTGCTCTTATAATATACCAACTAGGAAGGATACCGGTAAGGTCTGGATCATGGATGTATTATGAGAACTGGATACGGTGCCGCCGCTCAACCTTGCAGCCATTTTTCCCAGTGGCCACTCGCGGTACTGCAACGAAAAATCCCCTGCGGCCCAAAAAGCATTTTCTCCATTCTTGATTATTGTAAAAGAGACACCTGTAAAACAGATAACAGGACACCTTCGGCTATAAACAAAGTCAATTATAACTCTTTGTATTTGATATTTTTACGCCATCGAGTTTTAATCTTTGTCAAACTTCTCAAAAGCCCTGTTTCTTTGAGTGACGTCACGGTCGTGTGTGGGCACTCTCTGCGCGGTCATGTGTCTCGGGAACGAGGTTCCTTGCTAGCTTACAACGGACGCTGTGTGATGGGTAAAATTAAAGGTAAAACGGGTAACAAGGGTATTTTAAATTCACCGTATATGTTTATTTTTAAAACAAACTTTATTATCATATTAAAGACACTAAGAAATAAACATGACATCATACAAACATACAGGGAGATACAAGGAGTACATAATGAATATCACACAAAAAGGAGAGAAAAGAAAAAAAAATTACCTATTGATATGAACTATAATACTTTCCAAATGATTGGATGTCTTGAAAGCTTTCTTGTTCTTACTAATTTTACATATAGAGTCATTAAAAGATTTGCACTCCATATAAAACAAAGTTACATTTGGCATGGCCTGGAGAAAACTAGCCTTATGGATGTGAAATTTAAATTCACCTTATATGTGACCACTACTAGGTATTACATATTCATTGGGCCGCATAATGCGGAAGTAAACCCGGAAGCCAGAAACTTTTTTGGCGTATGCGATGCCATTTTCGATCCAGTATCTAGCTCTAATAATAAATCCAATGGTATGAAGAGGTGTGCCGACTGAAGCCCAGCGTCGTGGCTTGTAGTGGTTTGTAGAAAACCATTTGACCTATGACAAACGAGGCCGCGCATTGCTCCTTGTGTGTTCACAACCTTAGGCTGAATACAAAAGTAAAACGTTAAGTAATTTGAGAATTACTTGCGCCCCCTGGTGGCTCGGTGGTGAAGCGTGAGAATATGGTGCAAATTTATTAACTGGAAAATGTGTTTTTTAGCCCATTTTATCTCGTTAACATTAGATTAAAAAATGCATAATTTCTCATAAGAATGGTCGTTGGTAATGTATTTAGCGACCCCTACAGATCTGTGATTTCACTGCTTTCATGGGAGCTCAGCTTCCACTGGCTCCAACACAGTGTTTACAAGCTTCCAAATTTCAATTTTTTAAACAGGGATTCAAGGATGACATGTATGGATGTTAATGAGACCACAGACTTTATGTATCAAATTGTTAAAAAAAATAAAAATAAAAATAAAAATAAAATTGAAGTCAAGACTTTTTAAACAATTCTTTTCACTTAAAAATGCTTTTTAGATGTCACAGCACCAGGTCTGGAGGCTGAAACAATGCACTAAAGAGTAGTTTTAGTCAAAGTTTGCATATGAACAGTAGATGGGATGTTACACCAGTTTGTTGATATTTCTTGGGTGTAAACAATAATAAATCTGACATTTTTATTTGCGGTCACTGTCCAAACATCTGTCATTTTTAGACAATGATGCATTGGTCACACTAAGCTTTCTTTCTCCTAATTTGGAACTTTGAAGCATTTATAATAAAAAAAGGCCCAGGATTTTTAAAAGTGCTAAATAGAAAAAATAAAAAAAAAATAAAAAAACACACAGTTACGTTAATTTAGAGTCCAGACACAGCCAATAATGCTTAAACACCTTTATTGTGCCCAATCTGAACATACTCCACAACTGTAAGTAGCAGCAAACTTGGCAGACCACAATGAGGTAGACTTTCAAAACTCTAAAAAGCAGCTGGGCTAAGGGACAACAAGCTCAGCATGACAAACCTAATGGATAAAGAAAAGACACTTTGTCTTTGGCACACAGCTTATTATGCATTTATGTCCAACTGGAACAGGAAGGCAAAATGGGATAAGAAAGCGTGGAATCATTTACTGGGGTCTACTCAAGCTCTGGATAGATTAATTTATCGTCAGCTAAGTGGAAGTTCTTACATTCAACAGGAAACAAGCAGCTGTTCTAATATAGGCGTGTCCCCCTGCTGATGTACAAAAAGTGATTAAAAACCACTGCCACCTCTCCACACGTGCAAATTAAAAAGTGCAAAAATCAAACTATGTACAATCAAATGCTCATTCACTCTACTAGTCTCAACGGGATCCATCTGATGCTTGAGAAACAATAGATTACCAGTTGAAGCATATCCAGTACTGATGTTACATACATTTAATAATAACTGGACCAACAAAGCTAGTTAAAGTAGTACTTCCAACATTTTGTGCCCATTCAGTTGAAATTTGGGAGGGCAAATTAAAAAAGAAAAAAAAAATAGCCACAGAAAAATGTATGATGAAAAAGGAAAAAATAAAAAAGGGGGTTTTCCCATAAACAGCCGCCTGGTAGAATTCTGTTCAAAATTTTCATGTCATGACTTAAAACCGTTTGTGTACAAATTAGTAAAAAACTGCGTAAAAATGTCTGAAATGCGACTGGTTAAATGAAGCCCAACATTCAACTCCCAAAAGTAAGAAACACCAGTTGGCTTGCACAGGAAAAACAGATGCCAACTGGGGGTAGGGGAGGGAGGGAGGAGGGGAAAAAAATAAAAATTTAAAGGCACTGTATGGCATTTGCCAATGAACGGCAATGAGACTTGCGTGATTGCTCTTCACTATGCAACACATGTAAACAAAAAAAGAAAAAAGAAATGGCATTTTCATCCACTTCTTAACCTTAGGCTGACTCCCAACTTTCTGTCTGGCCACAAGTCTGGGAAAATGCATAAATGTGAAGGGCCCCTTGTCTCTCCCAATAAGGTCACTGTGCATAGTGCCACTGTGAACAACAGCAAAAATGTAGCAAGTGCAAAAGTGAACATTTTCTACAGTGATATCCCCAGTGCCTGGTGGAGTGCCATGGTGCCCTCATACTGAGGGACGTCTGGCACACGTGCTCTCCTTGGCGGGCAGCCTCACCCCGTAAAGAGGGACTCTTCCTCTGGCCCTTCAGATCTGCTCTAGCTGGAGTCTCTGTTCTTCTGGTTGCGCATGAGGGGCCGGTGGTTGCTCAAGATGTCCATGGAGTGCTGCCAGTGCCAGCAAGAGCGGCAGTAGTACTTGAAGCAGGCCTAGGTGTAAAAAGACAGTGACTGAGCTCATTGTAGGCTAATCTGAACTGATAGTTGCTGAGATATAGAAATACAGTCATGCTGCTACACCAGAGTCCAGAGTCTTCATAGTCAATCAACTGAGTTGTAAACCAAAACAAACCACTGCATTCAGTGGCAAAACTGACGTTTGTAATTACCCCTCACTGCACAAGAAAACCATGTGCACAGTTTTGGCAAGTATGGTAGGGTAAGAAGTCAAATGTTTGTCAGTTAATTTCAGAATTCATTTACTGCTTTTTGCTTGTAAAAATCTTTTGCTAACCTGGATAATTGTTTGCTGGTTTCACCCTTTTTTTAAAAAAAAAAAAAAAGTTGTGTTGCCCAGATCTCTGCTTTGTACACCATGTACAACACTATTCAGACCCTGGACGAAACCATGAAAATAAGGTCTATGCTCTAATAATCCAAAACAAGTTTTGATTTAGTGCAGTTAAAATGCAGTAACACTTTTGTTGTCCATTTAGTTTAGTTTTTACTGAGTTTTTTCTTCACCAGATTCTTAATAATTTTAATCCATTTCTATGCCTTACAAAAAGTACTTTATGTAGTGCCACATGTTTAAGGTGCTATACAAATTCATCTCTCAAACCAGATCTCTTCACCATGTCAAACTGATCTACAAAAATAATGGGTTTTTGGAAATACTAAGGCAGCCATTCTTTGTGATTTTTCTGATAGGAATCAGAAAAAGTCTGCTGCTTTAATTTACACTCATTGGTCAAATATATTCAATACTCTGAGGACCATAAATCAAATCATGTCTAAAGCAAGATATGATGGAAACTAATGGCTAAACTTCCCATCTGACCAGCTGCCCCTTGTGGTCATTAAGCTATGCTACTCAGGAATTTCCACTGACCTGGTCTCTGCAGAAGAAAGGTCCAGGTTGGCGAAGGCAAACTTGACACATGGAGTCTTCCAGGTAGGGGTCAATCTGGACCTGAGGGACAAGAAAAAGCCACAGTGCTCAGTTTACAGAAGTCACAATAAGTAGCTGCAGAAAGTATCCATCAAAAAATAGTTCAAGTTTTGACCAAATTTCTAGAAAATCTGTACAAGAAAAGGCAAATTAGCTATTGTCAAGATAAATAGCTGGCAGTGCTAATTGTTCAGCTGGGTGCAATTAATCTTTGGAAAGGAGGGCACAACAAGATGACGTAATTAAAAGAAGCAGTCAAACTGCAAAACAAAAAACATGATAGAAATAAGCTGTTAATTTGAATGTTACAGTCTCATCACTGATCTGATGTTTTCATCTGCCACTATTTTTCATCTCAGTGGAGCAAAAGCTTCAGTGAATGTTTACATAACCTGCTTCATGTACATCATGATTCATGACTCAACGGTCTCCATTAAACTTTGTTGTTCTTTTGCTTTTACAATGAACCAATTTTTCCACCTCAAAAATGTATTAGGATATTTTTTTTGTGTTTCCACTCTGGTTTTAATGTGCATTTTCAATGTGTGCATAAACCTGTGGATGTAAATACAAAGTGATTTTTGTAATCTCTAATGTAATCTGACATTCACTTGTTTTTAAACTAAAGACAGATTTGAACCCTATTCACAGATTCCAGTTAAGATCTTTAATCACAGTCACTTTCCACAGCAGCTGAGACACCAATATTTAATTATAGAGAAGTACAGACTTATTACAGAGTTTTGTCTTACCTTCTTTGTAAACTTGGGTGTTTTAATCTCCACAAATGCTGCACACACAGCCTTCAGATAACTGCGCTGATTGTTAAAAGTGACACGTCCAGAGCCTGTTCACAAGAATAAAAAAATATAATAATAATAATTCAGTTTGGGTCCAACCTTTTGGCAATTATATAAAACACAGATAATGATAGCTTAATAAATTTTGGACTTCAATTCAGTTTCCTCAATGGTCAGTACTGTCTACATGATTTGTCTTGGGTCTACAAGTACAGTGAATGAACTGATCATGGCCAATGCACTAAAACGGATTTAGAAAAATAGTCTGAAATTTGAGGTTTAATTCAGAGACAATGACATCTTTAAAAAGCGGTGCAACTCGACAACTTGATGATTAACCAGTGAAGATGCACAGGTGGGGGTACACTAAGGTTGTTCTAACAACAACAAAAACAACAACAACAACAACTCAATGTTAATTTTGGACATACGTATCCAACAAGTCTACAAACTGCACTACTCCGTCTCACCTATTGGGTACTTGTGCTTGTCCGTGTCAATGCCAGCGTACATGACTCCTCCAAACAGGTCATTCATGATGCTGGCCAATGCCTCAGCATTCAACATGCCATGCAGCGCACCAACAAACACCGTCTTACTGGGGTCCAAACGCTGGGCAGGGCAGCGCACATAGTTACTGTCAGAAATCACCCAGGGGATGACCTGCACCTGTAGCAGAAGGGACAAGAGACACAAGAGTCTTAACAGAATACTTACAGAAACTTGTTTCCTTAACTAAGATGGAGAGAAGGGTGTTTTTGCTTGATAAATGACTTGGCAATTAATTGATTAACAAAACAGCTGCCAATTAATCTGCTGAATCAATCATTTTAGCTCTAATGTGAATAAATCACGATGACAGTGTTAATTTCATCAACGAAAACTGACTGAACGAGACTAAAACCAAGTAAACATTTGAAAATGAGGACTATGATGAAATGTATTATATTTTTCATCAACAAATCAAAACTAAAACAATGATGTGGAAGACAGATGAACAAACAACAAATACAAAGTAATTCAACAACCTGATTTTGTGTAATCACACACTGTGGCTCCTAATTACCGAGACAATTTCCTTCTCTTGTTCAGAAGATTTATCCCCTTTATCTGTTAAAGTACCATTACTAATAAACACATTCTAAAGTTACAGTTCTGTCAGTAATGTCTACGAAGAAGAAACAGATTTATGGACTAAATTCATCCACTATCTACTGAGAATTAGACATGAACCAGCAACAAAACAGCTGAGACAAACTAGAAACAAAACATGCAAATAGCACATTTATAAAAGTAAGCTAATGTAACATCACGTGTTATGGATGTCAATGGAACGTTACTTTCAGTTAGCCATGTCTTGTGTTGCTATCAAAAGAAATTGGTAAATAAAAAAATGAATGTGAGCAGTAACCATCTAAATAATCTTCTAGATGTTCACTAAAGAAATACCACTGATGCGTCAATGGCAGTGTCTCCTCTCTGAAGCTGATTTACTCGCTTGATAAAATATTTAATTAGTTTGAATGACTCACTGCTCTGCAGTGAACAGCACAAGAAGCTGCCAGGTTAGCAGAAACAACTCGGAGAGCACTTCCATTCTAACAGTTTGGAAATGCTAGCAGGATTTACTGAGGTGAGTCAGTCTGTATTACTGCAGACCAGGGTGACGTGGGCACCTTGTGATAGACATGTATACTATAACTACAAATGTGACAACAGCTGTAGAGTCAAAACATTCTGAAGGGATAAAAATCAAAAATGTATGACAAAAAGAGACTAAAACATTACTGACAAACTGGGCTAAAACAAAATAAAATGACAAATTTGACAGAATCAGTAAGTCAGTTAGCCAGTCTTACTGTAGAGAAGATCAGGGAGCAACTCACATGTGAGAAACAGGAAGTCAAAGTGCAGAAACCTACAGATTAAATTTAATACAGTACCGTTTGAATTCTATGCATTTTTATCAGTGAATCTCCTCAACAGATTCTAGATATAAGTAAACCATGGTGGCTTTTTTGGTACAGTACACCCATCTACAGTAGAGCAAACTAATTGATCAGCTCTGCAATAAATCTGAACAGTGGGAAGCAGTATTTTGGCTTTTGTTGAGACCATCTTGTATCATAATTCGAATTAATAGTTTATGCCAGTGTGACACTGCATTTCATTATACTAAAAGCTTTATGTAATACTTTGGGGCAGATAAAGCATTTATTGCAAGGCATGGAGTTTAATTATATTACTGTAGATACTGCTCAGTACCTAATAAATTGCAACTCTGTTACTGCAGTGCATACTCGTGCCTTGCATGTTTAGTTTCTACTCACATCCTTGCATCTCATTCTGCGGCTGGACATCTTGAAGTAGTACTCTCTGTTGTCCTCAGGGTGAAATGGGTCCTGGGAGCAGGCGTGGAGCAATGCCCGAACAGACTTCTCATTCTCAAACACCAGGTAAACATAACCTACAAACCACACAGCAAAATACGTCAGTATATAGGGAAAAAAAATGTGGCCCCCTCACAGTATTACAGGGTTTCCCCTATCATTGTTCGTCTTAGGCACTGCTCCCAAGTCATATGAACAGGAAAAACTATGCAGAGAATTCTCCACAGTCCTGGAGAGAAAAGATTGTGTAAAGGACTGAGCAAGATATTTTTTCCCCTGGAAATTAGGTTTGAAAAAGTGGGTGTCATCTTATATTTGAGCATGAGACACTTAAGCATTCATTACATCAGATATTCTTTGTGAATAAAGAGTGTATGTTACAAAAGTGTTGCATCATGGATGTTTTGTAGCCTTGATATTGCTAGGGTAGTGATGGTTTCAGTCTGTCTATAGTGAGTGTTCAACCCCTGCAGGAGGTTACGACTGAAAACAAGTCGATAGTGTCGCAACGATTTTCCTGCAGAAATAAAAGGGCAAGAAATATGTCCGTCAGAGATGAGCTCAAAAAGACCATCTGAAAAACACCAACTGTCACAGAAAATGATTCTGAGAGGAACTGACTCACAACAGTAACTCAGTCAGCTGGCTGGTGACTACACCCACTGAGAAAGTGACCTGCATACAGACGTCCAACTGAACAAATTTTGGTAAGGTGCCACATGGGAGGATGGAAAAAAAAAAAAAAAAAAAAAAAATCTCAGTTCAAATCCATGCACTTTAAGCCTTGGTTGACGAATGTGTGCCTAAGCCCTCCAGAAACCCAGGGAAAACCCTGGTATTATGGCGTGAATCCATTTAGACTCTGCCGAATAGACTTTCAATGTTTTGGTAACAACTGCTGTAAAGATCAGACTGAAGACTGCCACAAGTGAGTCATTAAGTTAAATGCCAAGTTGAAATGTGTCAGCTTGAATAGAGGCCTGAAAAATCAAAGATTTAAGGCAGTTTTTTTTTTTTTTTTTTTGATGGGGTGGGGGGGGATACCTTCAATTAATCATTTATATTGGCAATAAGTTACAGCCTTAGACAGTTACAATTTTGCATGCGCCAACAGAAACAGAAAACCTGCAATACCCAAGAGGAGCAGAGGCCACAAGTAGACCCACAAACACTTAACAGGACATTTGCTGACCAATTCTAAGTGGAGCTTCAACTATGACCACAGAGTTCACTCCGAAGTCGACCAAACCCAACATTCATAAATCTGCCATTTACTACAGGGCTGATGTATCTGTGAGGCATTCCCTCTACTTGCTTCTAGAACCATGTTTTATTCTCCAGTTATGCCCAGAATCACCACCCTAAGTACCTCTAAATACCCACAGTCAAACTCACCAGCATGCCATGTGCTCACCACAGTGCTCCCCCTGACACCAGGAAGAAATAAAAATAGCCTACCAACTTGTTGTTACCTTTGGCCACATTACCTTTGGGAGGGCAGCGAGGGTGCTTTCCATCCTTACCCGGCCACTCCACAGTCAGAGGGCCATAACCACTGAAGGTGTTGATCAGGCCAGCTGAAATAAATGGATGGGATGTAGAAGACACCATCAGTCACAAAGAACCAGCATTTCAGTGAGTCAAGCTGACTAATTTTCAATTAACATGGGTGCTTGTAAAGAGAATGATACAGCTTAAAACACTCAGAGCTGCACTGTCTCAATTGAGCAGCAGAAAATGCATCAGCAAATGTTCTGATCATCATTAATGGTTTCTGTAATCTGTTAAATGCCAATTAAAATCAAACTTTTTAATCTTTTGACATTTTGTACCACAGTTATATATAAAAGTTATAGTTACTGCTGACACGTGAATGTGTGTGTATATTGTGGATGTAGACTTCCAAATGATGGATTTTTGTATATTAACACCTGGTCAGAACTCTCCAATATTAGGAGGCACCATGGTGAAAAGAATTCTTTAATCATTTTCTTAAATATTTCAGACAATTTTTTCCTGTGTTACACCACCACATTAGGTTGAAACAAAAAAATGCATTTAAGCACAGCCACATCAAGGCTGTGAACCCTCAGCACTGTAAAAATTCACTCTAGTAAGCATCTATAAAAACATTTCAAAAAGGACTGGTCTGCCACTGTGAAATTAAAGCAGACAGCGTGTTGGCTGCAGCAGTTACCTTCTGTGATGTCCCAGGGCACGCCACCAAGAAAGACCTTGCAGGAATACAGAGGATCCTTGTTGTTTCTGGGAGGCAGTTGACCGCTCCAGGTGAATGTGGCTTCATTCACAGCTGATGAGTGGAGAAGCAAGAGTCAGCCAAAATTCACAGGTCCGTTCTATCCACAAGGGCACCACAACTACCATGTACACTATTAAAACAGAGCTACAAGACACTTACAGAAGAGCGGAGCAGTGATAAATGTGAAAAGTGTTTTAGATTTACCTGCAGCCTGCCTGTGTAGGCGAGCCTCCCTCTCGATGCTGAATGCGTCATCCGACTGGTCAAGCACGTCAGCGCCAGGCCACGGAGAGCCAGTACGCCAGCGGCGGGAAATGGCTGAGGAGGAGGGGCTGGCACTGGATGGTGGGGTCAGGGGAGAACTGGAGTCCTGGGGGTCCAGACGGGAACCCAGACGCAGCAGATCCTTCTGCATGCTTGAGGCGAGATAAGGCAGGGGAGGGGAAAGCCGCAAAGTCGACTGAAGAGAAAGACATGTCCAAAAAACTGACCATTAATGAGGACATAAAGGGATTAATGTGGATTAAGATCCCATCTGAGTGTCCCCTAACAATCCCACACACAAAACAGGAGTTACAGAGTGAGTATCATGTTCCTTACCAGCATGTCACAGAGGTGGTCTGAGCCAGAACTGAAGCCACTGGTCTCCGAGTCTTCAGGACTGCTGGAGCGAGAGTCCAGAAAGGAGCTTGAATCCAGTCGGTTTGCCATGCGAGCCATGCTGGGGAACTTCTCCAGGAAGTCAGCAGTCATGCTCATGGACTCAGGGGGCAGGTAGCCTGGGGGCTTTCCAAGGATGCTACTGAAGGGACTGTTCAGTATACTTAGCACTGTAGAAATGACAATTACACAACACACAGTAAATGAGATGCCTCAGAGCACAATGTCAGAGAGATCCGTAGAATTAGCCGTGGCAGCATTACCCTGCAGCTTGTTTGTTGCAGTCTATTTTGAAAGTGGATGACCAATCTGAAGAAAAAGGGATGTGTGTGCTGAGTCTACAGAACCTTATTGATTGGCCAAGAGGCAGGCTGTACTGCAAAAATCAAGTTTCTAAAATTTGTATCTTTTGTTCCTCTGTTTCGCAACTGGATAAGCAAAGTAAAGAAACAGTTTGTGTGCCGGCTCTACAAACACTGATTTGTGAGAGCTGAAAGGCTGCAATGCAAATTTACATGTAGAGGATGGGACTTAATGTGCAAGCTGACTGCCAACAAATACCCAACAAGCCTGAGAAGAAGCATTTTCACTTTTACATGTGATGTTTTGTAACTCGACTGCTTTTTGAAACACAATCTTGCCAAAGAAGCTACACATCTTTCACTTTAGCTAAATTACTGGAGGCCAATTCACCTGACACCTTTTCCCCAAATACAGGCTAGTGTCAGCTAAGCAGCAATTCCTTAAGTATTAACCAGCATCTTCCTCCCTCTTGATAACAAAGTGAGTCAGCTGGCAACTGTGACAGATATGTACTGCATGGCCTGTAACAGTGAACATGAGGCTCTGAGGGGATTATTCAGCTGTAGGCCGCATTCAAAGCTCTGTCCCACTTTGTTGCGGGCCCAGTTTAGAAAGCTCTAAATGAAGTTATGCCAGGTCAGTTTGGACATGAAGCAATAAAACTATAGCTCTACAAATGGGTCAGGACAAATGGGGCATAGTTACAGTCAGTGGTACCTCTCCAAAGACAGACACTCATCTCAAAACCGTCCGCACGTCAGCATTTACTGAATTTTAGTTTGTACATGTTAGCCCATTATATGGGACTATGTTTCTACAGATTTCTGACTAAACATACCACCTCTGCTTGAAAAATAAACATCCTGGCATTACTGGTGTGATCAACAGGTAATATAGTTAAATATTTAGAACCAGCTTATAGGACAAGCTGATTAAGGTTTAGGGAAAAGAAAAGTAGCCTCACTGGGCTGTTTCTGAGCTTGCCGGATTGATAGAGATGCAGCAAAGCAAAACTGCCACATCATCCTCCCTAGTGACGCTACAGCCTGTTCCCACACACAGACACAAGCTGCTGTTAATAACCACTCACCACATGTTTCAATATAGATGAGGGCTACACAAATCAAGGCACACCTCACAGATGTTACCATAACTACTGTTATGTATAAATGAAAAGGGTCAAGGGAGCACAAACAAACTCCTGGGAAAACAACTGCCACCACCAACATGACTCTGGGACATTACGTGGTTATTAGACATAGAAAACTAAGCTGCAGGTTTTGCTGTGAACCCTAAATACATTCAGGTAAACAAAAGGCCTGGTACTTACTGGAGGGTGAGCTGGTCTGAACCTGGGAGGGGGAGGCGTGTGTGTCCGTCTCCTGGCTGCTCCAGGGTCTGTCCCAGCCGGACAGACGGAGAGACTGGAGGCCCAGGCCCAGGTCTGTGACACCCGGTGGGCCCCTGGATGACGGCATCTCCTGGGAGCCGGGCATGCCACCACAGTTGGGGAAGAGCATCCTCCTGCTGCCCACTGCAGCCAGCTCTGACTCTTTACGGTCCAAGATCCAGTTCAGAGATGTAGCAGAAGAGAGGAGAGAGGAAGTGTTAGAAAAGAACTGTTGTTTCAGTCTGCGTTACATAGAAAACGTCAGGGAGAGATTGTCACACAAAACTGTCTCTGTGAAGAAAAACCTCATTAAAAATAGAAGAAAAAAAAACTTCCCTCATCATCACATCTCCCCCTACCCTGGCTGACGGGGGAGCTAACCTGCTGCTTCTGTGCCTGGTGCAACTGCCATGCATCTCCGTCCGCATCACTGACCCACCTAGCAGCATGTGACATGGCTGCTGATGCACTCGCACACCCCTGCTAATGACATCAGCCCCCCCACCCACCCACCCACCTCCCTCCTTCCTTGCCTAACAACTGTGTAATGAAAAATTCCTGTCGGAGCTATTGGCTTGTTGATAGAAGTACTCCCCTCTCTGGTAGGCACGGCACGTCTCAGAGTCGGTGGGAAGACAGCTGCCACTGCTGCCGCTGTTACTGCTGCTGCTTACACTGTGTCTAGCCTTGTTTCCTGAGCGAACTGACAGAGAGGCAGGGAGGGAGGGGGAGGCAAGGGGCAGAGCTACAGCTGCATGGTGGGAGTCCGCATGGGAGATGGGAGCGAATGACTCAGCAGACTTGAACTAAAAAAGTACTTCAGACTTGAGGATGCTCTAATAATTTCATTTTAAAATTCATTGTTCTGAGAGGCTGGAGAATTCTGCTGATTTTTTGGGCACAAACACACACACGGAGCAAAGAAACAGGCTCGCAAAGCCTCACTGTGGCACAAGCAGCTGACTGATCAGATGTTGAGGACGGAGCGATTTGCACTGCCAGCTCGTCCCTGCCCTCTCCAGGCCTGGAAAGCTTCCAGCAACAGCCCTGATTCAGCAACACCGAGCTGGGGTGGATGGGGCAGAGAGGCCACACCACAAGTTTAGCTCTGTTTGCGTCAAGATTCAATTTACTTTTGTGTCACTTAAAAGTTACGTAACATTTATGTAGCACTGCTGCTTAGACTGCTGCTTAAACTGCCCAGAGCTTTACAGTGTAACTTATCTTAAACAAGACACAAGTGCAGACATGCCCTAAGCAAATTAACAATTCAAGGGAAGGACGCAGGCAGGGTGCTGAGCTTAAATCTTGGCAAATCTCACTCCTGGGGTAAAAAAAGAACACTTAGAACTGCTGCAATGCTGCAGACGGCGATGCACCATGAATCAGCTGCTGGCACTCGAATCATAATGACAAGGTGAAGGAGGTTTAACAGATAGAAATTCTGACTAAGAAACTGAAAGGGCTATTTGTTTGATGGCAATTCAACTTTTCACCTCAACCAAAATAAATAAATAAATAAATATAATTTTTAAAAAATCATCCTGTTAAAATGAACTAGTGGTACTGCACCTTTCATTCAGGATCATTTCTCCATTTCAAAATCTTCAAATGTCTTTTATTGTTTGACCAACAGTCCATCATCTCACTAAGAGGCTATTAAGAGAATATCAGGTATTATTTCACTTTTCTTGAAAATTTATTTGAGCAATTAATCAGAAATTAAAAATTGCTACTAAACTAATCTGTAAATTCACTGATCGTTTCAGCTCTACTGAGGACATTAAGGTCCTGTCCTCCATCTTTTCTGGGTGTTTAAAGTTTTGTTTTTTTATTTTAACATGGGGAATTTACAGTCACATACAGTTAAAACTTGGGTTATTTCCAGGCTGATTTGTGCAGTTTTAGACTCAGTATATTCACATTTAGTGCATGTTACTAGAGCTGAAATATTTAATCACTTCACTGATTAGTAGTTGACACAAAATGAATTACCAACAATTTTGATAATCAACATTTATCAAGAAAAAAAAAAAAAGCCAAACATTTTCAGCTTCTAAAATGAAAGGATTTCCTACTTTTCTTTGATTTATCATTGTAAATTAAATCTTTGGTTTTTAGGCTGTTGGTTAAACAAAACCAGAATTTTTCACAATTTCCTTGACTGTTGACAGTTTAACTGATAATGAAAGAACAGTTGATTCCCTTTGGACTGACAATAGATAAATGGACTTAAGTATTTTCCAACCCAGTCTGTGTTCCTGGTAATGTGGCCTCCAAACCTCACCGAGCCCTTCATGTGTACGGATATAAAATTGTACAAAAAAAAAAAAAAAAAATTGGCTACCACCTCCTCTGGCACGTGGCAGCCAACTGTTCAGGTGCATTACCACCCATGTAGTGCAAAGTATAAAAAGATTAATAAAAAGAACTGCTTTATTGATCCAGTTTCTGTCAAGAAAACTAAACTGTTATAACTCCATGCTCCAGGGCTCAGTAGGTTTAATACGGACCTCTTCCAAAACCCGCTTTGAGTTGCCTCTTTATTGATGGTACCGTTTATGATTACTAGATGGATGTCTTACCTATTAAACATAAAATCAGTGGTTCATTTAGAAAATTAGCTGTATCATTCTGAAAATTTGTTTAAAAAATAAACTGATATCTGACTGAAAGACCATGTTTGCCTCACCTTGAATATACTGTATGTTATATTAGTTATATTTGCAAACTGCCCCCATTTTTTTTAGTAATGGTGGTACACTCTGGCCTACATGATCTGTTGCAAATCCACTGTTCCAAGAGAGTTTACAAAAGAAACTACTGGCCCATACACTTCTTGCAAGAGAATAGTTGTCCAATTATCATGGGTGGACAGACTAAGCAAAAAGGAATGAGTCACTCAAAAACCCAACGCTCCGCTACCACTGTTGACCTCTCATTATTACTAATGCAGCCAAAGAAATGTATTTCACAATGAACACTAGAACACATGTAAATCACGCAGAAGTATTATGCAAGCTTAAATATTACCAATTACACCTATTTTATGTTTTGTTTTTTAGTTGACTATTTTGATCCCATCATGATTGAATGATCATGCCTGCCGTAAAAGTTAGGCTAGGTTAATTAGCTCAAGATGAAGAATAACTCTGGGACTGCAGACTCCTCAAGCACATTCAAGCAGCAGCGTGGAAACATTTTATTGCAAAACACAATAGGTTTGAACCAAACCTCGGCCTGAACTGAACCATGGATTTGGAGGATCATTACATCCCAACTCAAAATGCATAATTATGCAGTTAAGTGACAATGTGCAAAATACTACGGGCTCATTTTTGGGTGAACTAATATGTAAAACTAGTCTTACATGTCACCATTTATACCACTAGCATATTGCTAGTGTGTCTGACGGTGACTTCCCCTACGAACTGAAACCCACATGGTTGCATCTCCTCATATTTTAAAGCCTGAATAATGTTTCAATCATTACATCCTGACTTTAAACCGAGTCCACCGGAGTCCAGAGTAAAAATTAAGAGAAGACACTTCACCACACAGCAGGTCTGGCTTCCCCTTGGCGCTGTTGGGTGTGGTGCACACACCGGTGAAATCCAAAGCGTTGCCCAGCATGGTGTTCATCCTGCGAAAGATGTCCGCGTTGCTGCAGGTGGACAGGGCCGGGGACTCCGAGTCCGGGCTCTCCGGCCTACGGGGGTCGTTTCTCTGCAGGAGGAAACCAGAGGGGAGGAGGAGAAGTTACCTTGCATGTATGCTACAAGTGAACTTCGAGGTTTGGGCACATGTGGAAAAGTGACAATAAAGTTTTCAAGAGTTTAATGATTCTTATTTTGGGTCTCAAGCCTCAGAAACAAACGACGTCGGCGGTGGTTTCATGACACAAAAGGTCAAATGATAACGTTAGACGTTGCCCAAAGCTAATTTATTTCACCAGTTTAATTTCGTTTTTAACTCACCAGGGAAAACGCCATGATGTGGACTGACAGCCTATGAGAAATGTCACAATAACAACCGTTGGCTGTGATAAAAGGTCATATTTATGAAATCTGCTAGCCTGCTAATTAGTCTCAATTGGGTGAACGTGTGCTCGGCGAGTGACTGTGCCTCCAGGGCCTCCGTCTGTTCACGTGCCCCACATCAAAGAGCGCACCGCAAAACTAAAAAAAAAAAAAAAAGAGGAATTATTAGGCATTATAGGCCATAATTTGAAAAGAGACATTTTAAAAAAAAATCATTAAAACAGGTCAGCTAAAGTATTTATGGCTTGTTCATGCGTTGGATTGTGGTACGGACAAAATTTCAGTGGTGGAAAGTACTTAAACACATTACTGTACTTAAGTATTTTCCACCACTGTACTTAAGTACAATTTTAAGATACTTGTACCTCACTTGAGTATCTGAATTTTCTGTTACTTTGTACTTTACATCACCAAAATTTAAAGGCAAATGTTCCTGTTTTTACTCCACTACATTTATATGAAACTAGTTACTTTGCAGATTCTGATTAAAAATACAAAACATAATCAACAAATTAATTATGGTGCACTGTCATAGGCTAATATAAGACTTTATTGATCCCTGAGGGGAAATTTAAAAAGTGTTGTTTACACATTAATGCATCCACCACTGCCTAACTTTATACCTGCAGTCAGTGGTCTATCATCACAGGTTAAGTGTCCAGATATTTCCTGCTCATTGTATTCAGATAAATATAAATGCATTTTACTGAAATATGTAAACCACTGACACCTTATCTCACCCATGAGTGAAGGCTCTTCCCTTTCATTTTTATTTTAATTCATTTACTTGAATCTATGAACAAAGCTAAAAAGGTGGCCCTTTGATTCAGAGCGCTGGACCAGCTTAGTATTTTACCCTCATGGTTCCTAATTGATTACAAAAGCTTTTCAACTGTGAAATATTTGTGATTGTTTCTGAGTCTGTGTGTGCCTGTGCCAGTGTTTTGTTGTGTGTCTTATCTCTGTTCTTCTCTCTGCTGCTGCACTTAGGTCTTTCTTGCAAATTAGATCTTGATATCTATGAGACAACGTGATTATATGAAGGTGATAATCAGACTCCACCTGAGGTTCAGGGTTTTGCTCAGTGCCTCTCTCTCACCCAGATTTTTTTAACCTTCCCTTGTACTATGCACCCGCACCAAGATGATGTTGCATGTGTGCAAGATGCCACAACATATTTAAAATTATACTAAAAAATAGACAAAGAAAGCTCCTACATCAAATCTTGTAAGCATATTTTAGAGCAAAAATGCTTAAAGATTCTACCAGCTTCTTAAATGTGAATATTTGCTATTTTCCCAGTTTTCAATGATAGTGCACTTAAAATTTGAGGGGTTTTGACTGTTGATCAGACAAAATTAAACAATTTGTGTTAACCTCAGGGAATAATTATGGGCATTTATTACCATTTTCTGCCATTTTCTTCTTTTGTACAATAAACAACCAATTATTAAAGAAAATAATAATCAGATTATATTTTATGATTATGATTTAAATAATTACTGGTTGTAACCTTACAGTTCTCCTATGATGAAATGTGTGCCTGAGGTGGAGATGAAGTTAGTATTTTGATCACAAGACTCAGGAAATATGAAGAAAATGACACACAGTAGATAACAGCAGTGTAGATTTAAATTGTGTTTAAATTGTGTTATGGTCTTTGTGCTTCAAGTAGCAGGAAAGACTTCCTTTTATGTCTCTGCTGTACCTCATCTACCAACGAAGAACATCTTTCAGCAGAATTTGTTATATTTATACATTATCATTTTATTGTTTATTTCCATTTTTTAAATATTTTATACAAATAAAGGTGATCAATCATGCCCACTTAAGAGTTGCTCTTGAAGGTTACATTTGCACTTCACTGTAAGTATGAGCAGGTTACTTGATAAATCGTCATTACTGCTCACACTCACATTTTTTATTCTAGAGTTGGTACTTTGGAGTTTTCTCAGGTCTGTAGATCTGTAAGTCTGTAAATTTCCACCAGGGGTCAGCTTTGCTTTCCTCAGCTGCCTCACACCTGCAGAGCATGTAAATGTCAGGCCGGTAGAGGACGACAAAGTCCTGCATCAAAAAATCTTCAGGTCTCCCAGATTAACCCACCTGCTATTTTATTGCTGACCAGAACAAACTGTCTTTTTCCTTATACTATATTCAAACATTTTCTGTCATTATTTAAAAAAATAAGAATGACATGTCCTGTAGACAGAGTGGTTCATTTATTTAGACATTTTCTCATAGAAATGACAGAGAAAGACAAAAGTACAATCACATTCCTCACATAAAACAGCCACTTGTGTTTTGTTGCCTGATTTTGTTCCAACCTTTAAATTACCTTTTTATTTATCTGATGATAATGACTTCATTTTGTGGTAGAAACCATTTTAGTTCCTAAAGAAAAATGTTGATCCCTGACTCCACTGCAGCTGCTGCAGCCTGGGAAAATGAGTGTAATAAAGACTTAAGTATATTTAGTGTTTTAAAGAGAACAGAGCACACGGTGAACCTCATTAACAATTCTGAGTTATTTCTGAGAGAACAAATATCATCAAATACTCTCAGTAACAGGGATAGTATATGCTTAGGTTTGTATCTGACCCTGGCTTGTGTCTGCTCGTGGAAAACAGCAGAGAAAAGGAAATGTTCTGTCTTCCAATTCATAGCATCTCCATCTTCACACTCTATTGATTTTATGTCAATCCAAATTTTCTGTGTGAAAGTGATGTTAAATGACCCGTTTTTTCCATGAAGGGCAAATGGTGATTCTTGAGAGAATTATTTTCTTCTTCTGAACCATCTGCTGTTGGTTTGGGTCTTAACTCTCAGTTCTCTGTTAGACTCAGAGTCCCATTTAAGGCCACTACGAATTATTATTTTCTTGATCGTCTGCAGATTATTTTTCAGATTCTTTAGAAAATGGCCACTTTCTCAGAGCTCACAGTTATGTCTTAAAATATCTTTTGTCCGACCAACAATTTAAAACCCAAATACACAAATGATATGAAAGAGAACAGCAGTAAATCCTCACATTGGAGAAACTGCAAATCTTTGACAGTTTTGGTTGATTAATAATTAGCCTGATTATCAAATCTGTTGACAACTCATTTGTCATATCAATACATTGTCTCTTTTATTCTCAAATCTTGATTTTCTAAAAATTAAATGGCAAAATAAAATTAGAGATACAGGAATCAAACTCATTTCAACCCAAAGTACGGTGATGTTAAAGTTTTAACTTCAATGCTAATGCTCAGTGGACGCTAATGTATAAATGTTCCACACAGATGAAGCTGTCACTGGGTATTGTATCAAAATCTATCCTGTCTAAACCATAACTTGGTACAAGATGGACAAATGTTTACAGTTACCACCACAATTAGGCAGCTGGTCGTATTGAGAACAATCACTTAAAAGTCCCTGATGGAGCAGTCACGGTCGGTTGAGCAGAGCATCTTACCAGCTTGTGGGGGCAGAGTGTGGAGGTCAGCTCCATACATGATGCAAAGAGACACTAATGCAACAGCGCTCACAAATGAAAAGTTGGCATGAATTATTGATGTCAGCATCTGACGTCCACTGAACTCAGTTCTTACGAGTTTGTATTCAGCGCTGAAGCATTTGTTAACTTTGATTGGCCACCGATTGGTCGCTGCAGTGATAAATGACAGATGCCCGGCAGAGAAATGCATTCACTTCTTTTATTCATAAGATGGGAATATTTTTTACATCTTATGCACAGCAGATACAAAGACAAACATGTTCTAAACCACAAACTAAATTCCTCCGTTACTCTAATCCTGCTTCCCATTTCAAAATGGCCCCCCAAAAAAGCAACCCTTTTACGTTTGTAGTCCAGTTTCACATTCTGACAGATCGTTTTACAGCAATCTCATTTTAGCAGAATGGCACAAGCCACGTTCAGAATACTTCCATTTTTTGACAGATACCCACTTCCCCTTTAAACAAATTGCACTTTTTTCTTCTTTAAAACTACTTCAACAGGATTATAGGATCAAAAATTAACACCAAAAACACAAGAGACGACTAAACATCCAACTTATACAGGTTCATTATTTAGTTGCACAAAAATGCATAAATATACATTACGCAAAAAGTACAAAAATATTTGTACTTTCCTTTGCTCAAATAATGACAGACATTGATATGATCATAAAGGACTGGGATTGTCATAGAACGTAGGGATGCATTCACAAGGTCCATGCGAGATAAGCCATTTACACAACAGCCTAGCTTTCACAGGAGGTAAGACCAAGGTTCTACAGGAAAAACAAAACATTTCGCTGTCTAGGCCAAGGTAAAGAGGCAACACAAACACTAAGAAAATTAGGATACACAGAACTCTGCGTTCTAAATTCATGCCAAAAAGACTTTAACATGCAATGACTCTTCTAAACCTCCCACGAGCAGCGGTAACCCATGGAAGGACTAGCTTAACAACGGTAACTTCGATGCGTCAATTTTCCTCAGCAATTATGACCCATTGAGTTTGACTAGGCTCTCTGCATGAGGGTTTTTCTTTCTTTTTTTAATTTTTATTTTTTGAAGTGCTGAGATGGTACCGCGATAGTTGCCAAGGATGAGCTCAGATTGTCGACAGCAAGATGGTTTCAACTCAGACTCCCCCCAGAGACAATCGGGAGGAGATATAAATACTGTTTGTTTATAATAATGCACATTTGTCCATTAAATAAACCTGATTAAATTAATGAAGAGCTTGGCAAACCTCACTTCAGCTGGACAAAGGTGTGGTTTCCAGAGGCCTGAAGAAAACAAGGAAAACATGAGTTAGTTAAAAAAGAAAAAGGCAATAAAGCCATGATTTTAAAACAAAGGCTGGTCTTATTCTATATTTTTCCTATGAAAAGACTAAAATCAACAGTGCTGTAGTCTCAATGCTTTCTGACTCCACTACTCCATCTGTGGCAGCAAGCCAACTGCTTTGTACTTAAGATTAAATCTTTTACAAATGACTCACAAGTTTATCATTTTACTTTTAAAGAGTCAGTGAGCTCCTAAAACAACTGGGCATTGGGGACTATTTTCAGATACATGAAGTGTATTCAAGATTGACACAAAATAAAATACAGTGACTATGGTCATGATAATGAAGAACATGTCAGGCAGTGAAGTGCTTATTTTAAATAGTTTGAGAACAATGGAAGTCTACGGCACAGAAAAGTTAGAAAAGTACAGAATATCACCAGCCTAATAGAAAACGCTGCTGATATTCTGTGTGTTGGTCAGTAAATCCTATGAAAATACCAAAAAACAACAATGAACTGATCATACTAACACTGCATCCAAAGCCTCCTCTGTCCCATAGAGCTCCATTGTTGTTGAAAAATTATTTTTTTTAAATGCATTAATGAGCCAGTGTTGCACTGAGTGACATGTTCCTTCATTAACATGGGCACTGTAAGTTATTTTGAGTCAGTCCCACATAGACTGTCCTACTGCACTCTTACAACAAATGTGTATTAATCTGCAGTTGAAAATAGTCCCCAACAAATGCACAGTTTACTCCTGTTTGAGTAACATGTGATTAAAAAAAATAGACTAACTAAAACTAGTGTTCAGCTGTTTTAGGAAACAATTCAGTATGTTTTACATTTTAAAAATGTTTTTAAATGTATGCATTTAATGGGAATAAAATGGGTTTGGAGCTGAGTGAGGAGGATTGGGAGTGGGAAAGTACTGACAGACTGCTGGTTTTTACCTTTTCAATGATAAGTTTATAATGAGAAAGAAAGAATATGGCCATCTTTATCATTTAATACTGCATCAGTTATTTTCATCTGTTGATTTTCATTTATGTTGACACGTTCTGCAGTTTTCAGTTAAACATTGTGTTGTGTTGCAAGTTTTCAGTTTGGATGACATCAGGTTAGCTGTCAGAGGATGGTGGGTGGGGGTTGGCAAATCTGAAAAAAAAAAAAAAAAAAAACACCACACACTGTTGTTGGACCAAAGGTTACTCACTAAATATCTAACAAAACTGCCGGGATTTCCATCCAGGCTGGGAAGTCTCAGAGGGAGTAGGGTACCAGCGCATCTAAAGAAACACAAACATAGTCATGTACACCAGACCAAAACCAGGCTTCAGTTCTTCAATTCTGTAAGATTTTATCCATTAACACGCTTTTTGAAATTTACTCTGACCAGAAGGTTTAGGATGACTGTCCCTTTAAGCCCTGGTCACTGAAGCCATGGGAATGTGGGTCACGTAGCCGCTCATTGAGGACAATGGTCCTCCAGTAATTAACAGGCATGGAAATGTGGAGAGTTTAAACTCTCCTTGTGTTAAATATTTCCACTAGGTAAGAGCTGGTATGCCTGTACCTTTCCATACCTGGGACTAAACCCTGTGGCAGAATGAGGCCTCTCACTTCTACACAGTTGAAGAAACAGGACAGAGGCCACAAATGCAGGGCCAAACAGCTTAATATACTCAGGAGGTTAACAGTTGTTTAGGGACACTTGATGTAATACTGCTGTCTCATACAGTCAAACTAACAAGGGCTCGGAGTCAGTGGGAAGAGAACTCTGGGCATTTTAGGGATCTTTCATCAGACTGCAATTAAAAGGCTTTTCCCCCCTTTGTGTGGCTACACAGTCAGCTTATGTTCCAACAGGAGCATAGACAGTGAGTTGGCACTTCCAGAGAAGGCCATCAGGTCTGACAATTTCTCTGAGCAAATACCTTACATTCCACTGCCTCTTGTGCCCGGAAAAATGGACTATGTCATAGCCGCTTACTTTGCAGTGTAGCACTCTCCTGTGCCCATAACATTGCAAGGAGGAAGTTCGCTCACAATGAACTTTAAATGACCCAACATGAGAAATATTTTCCATCGCTATTGTTACCTAAAGCCCTGCCCACTGCCTCATAGTTTAGCTGCACTACTGCCATTTAGATTGCTATTAACTTACAATAAACACTTTAATCGATTTCTCCTCACATCTATTTAATGGTAAATTTTCAGTGTTTAAAATGAACATTTGAAAACCAGATCCAAAAATGAAACATTTACAACTCATTTCAGGCTGAAACTATGTTAAACCTTGCAGCTACAGTCTAAATACAAAACTGGCAACAAGTCTTAGGATCATACTCCATCTTAAGGCTCAAATTTGTATTTTTACTGAAATGATTTCTACCTCTTGAGTTCACACTGTGGACCAAAATGTGAGTATTTCATCAGTAAAAACACCTTTTATCACCCAGGACACTGACAGGACAGTGATGCGCAGAGCTCCATTAAAGGAAAAAGTTACACCTCAGACATGTCTGAGGCTCATCCACAAAAAAGGAAGCCACGAGCCAAAAACAGCCAGATGACGACCACAGACAGGGATTTAAGGTGTATGGCAGTGTTCGGTTACACTACATCAAGGAATGTACACATCACTTCCACTGATGGCAGAGTCAGGAGTCAAGACATTTTCCATTTCAAAATGACAAATATTTATTACAATATAACTCATAGTTTTAACCTCCACTCAGCTCCCTGTTATGTGATATTAAGTCTGGGCACATGTTGTGCAGCCAACCGCAGATTTACAGACTTGATATCTAGATTGGCTTCAGCAACACAGGTCTTTGTGCTATTATTGTAATACCTCAGGGGACCACTGGGATTGTTTTGAGAGTCTGAACCTCTGCTTTTAACAGTGCACCATGTTATCAGATTTGAAACGGAGGTGGTTCATGCTTAATAATCTAATTTGGTTACATTTTGAGATTATAAACACAACAAAATGACACTAACGTTTACATAAATCATGCATTTACATAAAGTACCCAGGTGCAGGCATTCATTTTGTGTGCACTATGGGATACTAGAATAGAAGATAAGAGAAACACACACCGGTTGGTCCCTCACCTGGGCGTGGAGGGCTGCAGCTGCGGCAGCGGCCGCTGGGTAAGTGAAGGCTGCGTGAGGGAGGCCTGGGGTCAGCTCCGTGGTGTACAGGGGGTAAGGAGTCCAGGCATCCGGCGATGCTGGGATCAGTGCTGCCCCTGTCAGATCATCTGGGGAAGTACAGGGCGGGAGGAAACAAAATGCTGACTGACCTATCCTTGAACATACAGACTTACATCATGTAAGACATCTATTTAAAAAGGAAACGTATGATCAAAACATGCTGCATAATGTGGCTTTTAGGTTCACTGCCGATCACTGATGAGTCCTACTTTAGTAATAGCTTGTGTTGTCACTAAAAGAATATCACTAGAATAGAACCTTTACAATCCTAATGGCGCAATCAGACCAGATTTTGTTCAATTCTATGTGGGACAGACACATTCATTCCTGGTTGCAAATCGCCCCCCTCACTCTCAATCTAACTGAACTTTAACAAGCAACTCTCCACTGTCCCATTAGTTTGACAGCAGGTGGAACTACCCTCTCAGTCTGGGAGTACACTTTATATTCTTGTTTATAACTAAAGGGTGTGAAACAAGCAGCAGACTGCAGTGAGTGCAAGGACAGATATGAAGGCGAATGACAGTAATAGGGGTCTGATAAAAAAAAATATTTTGTGAGCTGCTGTTTTTAGCCTGCTAGGTCCCACAGCTTATGTTTACGACCCTACCCACGCCGTTTCCTGTCACGCCACGCGAATAAATTTCACCAGGCGAAATCTGGTCTGAATGAAGCTTAACACTGTTGTCAACAACCACCCGTCCAAATCTAATGAATCAAGCAGGTGTTTAGGCAAAAGAGAGCAGAGACACAACCGCCGACTAAACCCTGTGAGAGTGGAATTTCCCAGCTGGACAGAAGCAAAGCGGCTGTCTTAAGAGTCGAGATGACACATGCATGTGGAGGTGAGTTAGTCCTTAATTTGTTAGATACTGTTTTTACCCCCTGCCCATTTGTCTTTAATACCACAACATCCTAAGACAGATAGTAAAAAAGGGTAACAAGGGCAATCGAGTACTGGCATTGCCAAGGTGAGAGTGGATGAGAGAGCCTAGAGTGGTGCAGCCGTACAACTTACATGGGTCCCGTGCAATGAAGTGAGCTCCTAGAGCAGGGTGGATATTTGTGGGGTTCGGTGTGGCCATCAGCTTACTCTTTGCCATCTTCGTGTTGGCTTTAGCAAACTCTAAGCGCAGGGTCTGGGGACTTTCGGGGTCAAAACGGATACCCTGGGGGAGAGACGGAGGAGGGGAGGAGGGGGACATAGTATAGTAAGGGAGGTGGGCTGAGTTTGAGGGGCTGTAACTCAGTCGTCTCTCATGGCCTCTGTTCCTGGAGCTTTGTTTCAATACTCAGGATATATCCTTCAAGCTTCCCTCGAGCTCAACACTGTCCTGTTCTCCTGCGGGATGTTAAAAATACACCCTTCACCACCTGACTGCTTTCACTGACTGTTTATGAAAGGTCATGTCTTCAAAAAAAAAAAAAAAAAAAAAAAAAGGGGGGGGGGGGGGGGCAGACTGAAGGATACACTGAAATATTTCAACAGGCTTGCATCTCTTTTTCCTCATGACGAAATCAAGAGCACAGACGACTGGAGGAGAAGTTCACCCTGTCATCGCACGAGCCAGGAGGAGAGGGAGACGAGGAAAAGGGCCAATGGCGAGACTCTGAGTGTAATTTCTTTTGGGTGGTTTAAAACCCTGCTTGTGTTCTTGTGCCCTAAGCATTGTGCCCACATGCAGGTGAGTAGTATTTTGGTGTATGTTTGTGTCTGTGTGTGTGACTGCTGGTGTGTCTAAAAGGTGATGCTCAATAAGGAAGGCTAGGCTATGAGAGAGAAGTGTTAGATACTGCCAACGTGGGCTACTGGGTGACAAAATAAGAGGTTAGAACTACTGAGGATGTGTCCAAATAACACTACATACAGTATGTGGCTATAGAACGAGTATTACAGTAAAGCAGTGAAAACTATACCAGACTAACAAGGATGTGTATCAAGGTCAAAGTAAACTACCGTAAGGCTACGGGATTCTGGCCTCTTTCCAAAAATGGCCCTGCCATTGAATTATAAAAAGACAAAATGGGTTGGCTTTGAGAAATTAAAAGGGAATTTTTTTAAAACTCCCAATCATTCTTTTTCAGGTTCAAAGCAAAGGTTAGAACAAATCTAAAAAATACAAAGCAACATTTAAAAGGATTTTTAAAAAAGAAAGAAAAAAAAAGGGGGGGAATGAAATAGCAACGGACTCAAGAGAGAAAATCTATTAATAAAATCAAAGCTATGCTTACATTTAGTGCATTTTTTGCAGCTTCAGCTCCAGACCGACTGTCAAAGGTTACAAACCCAACAGGCTGGAAGAAAAAAGGAAAGAAACAAACTGAGATCCAACTGGACGATCATTATAAACATGCAATTTTTCTGGAAAATATCACATTGAATAAGATACTCTTGATATGTGCTGGCAGTTCATGTAACATTTAAATCAGCAAGAATGGGAACAACTCATGCCTTTTTTGTCTTAAGTGAATATTAAAGTTACAAAAACAACACTGCCTGGCTGTTTAGTATTTCAGTATAGCATTAAAGCAGTTCCTTCCACTGATGGAAGGAATCTCACCTGTTTTGAAGTTAACTTAATCAGTGACCCTTCATAACCCTGTGGGGAAGAAAGATAGCCAATTATCCACACTGGAGTCACATGCAGGAAGTCAGGCATGAACGCCTCGCGCTATATGAAGGGAAACCTGCTTGTGTGCACCTTCAGTTTCAGTTCGGCAGCAGGGCATCACAGATCCTTTCTGTGACAGTGTTGCATTTACATTTAGTAGGATAACTGTGGTTAAATAAAGCAAAACATGCACATTTCCAACAAATGCAGCTTTCACTGATTTGACACATGATTTTATTCTCAAAGGCTAAAAAAAAACAAGAAAATGAAACCACGTTAAGTTTAAATACATGTTATCAAAAACATGAGGGGTCTCTCTTGATTAAGCACGACCTCCAAATAAAGCCATCAGTTTTAAACCAAGTTAAAAACAGCACAAGTGTTGGTTAAAGAATGAATAAATTCCTGAGAAATGGAGGGGAATTTTGCCTGACCAGAGTATTGATAGATGGGATCTTGCCTGATCCTGATTTACAGCCATGGAAAATTAAACAACGTTCACTGGCTGTGATAAATCCTTAGCAACAATCCAAACCAGATTGAGCTTCAGTAATTCAGAGTAGAAAAACAAGAGGTAGAATACAGTCAATATTAAGAGGTTTCTCTTGAAAATGATCTTTAAAGAAAGAAAGAAAAAAAAAAAAAGGATTTAATTTGTATTAAACCTGAATGTAAACCTCAAATGAATTAGATTTAACCCTCATTTGCTCACACACTGTGCTGTGTTTGCCTACTGTAGAGGCACAGGACAAAAAGTAAAGCAGTGTCACAGTGGCTTAAGAAAACAAAACATTTAAGTGGTTTCACAATGTTTGAATGTTATGAGAGGAAATAAAAATTTCCCTACACGGTGGGCGAGCTGGGTCATGGAGAGGGTTGGTTGGCCAATCGCGAGGGCTACTCATTTACACATTCCACAAGATCATCCATGTGCGCGGGATACCACTTCCAATTTGGTTAGTTAGGACACGAGTGGGAGGGGTGTTTATGGAACTGGAGTCCAGTCCAAAAAAAAAAAAAACACGAGCAATGGCCGAACAATGATGTGGCCTAATTTCCATATATGCAAATATCTGGACTTCCGTTAAACAAGGGGATTATTCAATTTCAGCTAAAAGGAGCACTCATAAACTCTGCTGTATCAGCTGAAGCATCAAATGCTTCAGGCATGAGAAGGTGGTTTGAAAAGAGTTAGCTGCACACTGGATTACAGTCGCTTCCTCAATACTTTAAAAATGTTTAAAGGTCTTCCTGTGTGCGCAGATAATCCTTTTTAGAAGCACTTTCCATGACTCTATTCCAGCACCTGGCACACAGCAGCTAACTGTGGTTTATTTTCAAAAGGAGGGTGAAAAGTCAAGTCTATTTTATTTAAATACATATCAAACCATTAAAAAAATCTCACGTGTCTTTATAATATATGTCATGTTGTAACTTACCTTGAAAGGTCTGAAGAGAAGGTAAAGTTCCCGTGGTTTGATATCTACTGGTAGGCCACTGACAAACAGTGTTCGTACCTGCAGGCAAAAAAAAAAAAAAAAAAAAAAAAAAAAAAAAACTGCATTTGTTCATTTGGAAGTGACTGTAATACTGAGTGTGTTTATATTCGGGGTCTTGTCTTTGCTCTCTAGAGAGAGTAGCATGGTCTCTCAGTCCTCCTTAATAACCAACACACACACACACACACACACACACACGGATGGATGCTTAAGTGGAGTGCAGCATTCAAACATGGTCTCCCATCATGGAAAATGAGAAAGGAAATAAACAGAAAACATATTTTATTTGTGAAAGTTAAAGCTAAGTGGCTTGAGTAGGAGCTACAGAGGTCCAAAGCCGATGCTGTGTACAGTCCAGTGTGGCCGGGGAAATAAACAGTGCGGTGCGAGGCCCATTAGTTCCCAGCCGGTGGGGAGGCCCTCAGTACAATGGGGCTGCCAGAGGAACAGCACTGGACAACAGTGCACAGCGTGACACCATTTCCTTCCTCTGACCCCAACCCTGCCAGCCCTCCAGCATTTTTCAGGTGCAGCACAGCAGCAATTCTCAGCCCTTTACAAGTCAGCACGTAGAGCAATCGAAGGCCGACGCAGCTGGACACCAAGTCAGTGGAGATGTTTTAATCTGTCCTCCTGCTTCTCATTGATTGAGCGGCTGCGGGTCTGCAAGTGAACAAACCTGAAGCTGTGGTGAAGCCCATGCTCTCTATTGTTTTTAATAAAATGTAAAATGCATCAGTTACATATTTGGGTGAATTTGTAGCAACAAACACTACAACTGTTGACAACTGACAAGCTGCAGGCCTCTGAATTGATATGAAGGGAGATCCCACCCCCTCCCCCCTTTTGTTTCTAAATACATTTCTGGTCTGTACACTTGATTTTTGATCTTAATTATAAAGAAGAAAAAAAAGACATCAGCAGATTAGACTAAGAAAAGTAAAGTGGCCACATGAGGCTTTGTTGTAAGATAATGGGAACAAAGGAGGACCAAACAAAAGGCCCAGCACTCCCCTCAGTGTCTCTCCATAAGGAGTCATTACAGAGGAAATATAGCTGGCCACACAGGGATGAAGAGTGGCAGCTGTAAAAAGTCAACATGGATCATTCTGGAGGTAACTGTTAATCAAGATGATTTTTTAATAACTGGTTTTATTAATATTCTGATTTTCTCCCATATAATTCTGACCTACAAATTGCAAATAAGGAAGTCAAATATCAGTTTAGACAGACTTATTTTAGGTTTCGGTTTCACGATGACCTGCAGCCTTTTCCACATCAGAAATAACGCGCAGCAGTTTTAAATGACTCCTCTTATTTTGATTGCTACCTGAGAGCAAACCAACGGAGGCAATGTCAGGGCAGCAAACTGCGGATGCTTTGGAAGACGGAAAAATTTAAGTGGACATTTAGAGAATTAGAAGAAGCTTTGAGTATTTAAACTACAAGACATTTTTAAAAGCTTTTCCGGCACAGACAGGCCCGCTGTTTTTACCATTTAACGCCTTTTTTTCTTTGTTAAATAAATTTATTTTTAAAAAATGACTTAACGAAAATGAACCTAAAGCCTTATGACCCTTGCTTGCAGTATAGGTCACATACAAATAAATAAGATGAATCTCCAGTAAATCGATATTACAAAGCAAAGAAAAAGACGAGGATGACACAGGCTATTAATTGATTCATATCAGTGGAAGTTTGAAGCTGATAATCCGCACCTGAGGACACTCATTTAATCTGCAGAACGGGACGTTAAAACAAAGTTTAGTCACACATAAAAACACATGTTGAAAATAACATTTTGAAGACTTATCGTCTGTGTAATGGGCTAACTCTGAGTCTCCACAAAGAGACGCATGAACAACAACCGCGTTTCCCCTTCAATATGCGTCTTTTCCTCGTCGCTTTCTTTAAAAAAAAAACTCAGGGCAGCGGTGTGAGGCGAAAAAAGCCTAAATAAGATAAAGGAATTTCACCCTACACACAAGCTTTGCAAACAAAACTTACAGAAGCCGCGGACAGACTTTCACGGGGCTGTCACTGCACACGACCGCGACCAAAAGGAATTAAAACTTTGGCTAAACTCACCTCCTCTTCGATGGAGACGTTGTTATTCGGCTCCGCGTCGGCTTTGAGACTCATGTTGACGGTCGCTTCAGCTGCTGCTGCTGCCGCTGCTGCACAAAGTATCAAGTTTTTCCTCGTCGAGTGATATTTCCCCCAAGTGCGTCTGAAGCTGCAGTGAAAGTCCTGGTGGCGTTTGAACTTGAGGAGAGAAGATGTGCCGAGGTGAGGTCGTGCGGTCGAGGAGGACGGCGAGGTGTCCGAGGAAATTCTGGTAGCAGTAGTAGGAGTTGCAGTAGTAGTAGTAGTGTTGCGAGAGAGAATCATTCATAAAAGGGAGGAAAAAGAAAGAAAAGAAACTCAGACACGCGCTAAACTAAAGGTGAGAAGGTGGGTTTTGTGCTCCGTGTGTGAGGGTGAAAGATGGGGGGAAAGAAGTGCGCGTAAAAAACAGAAAGCCTCTGCGCTCACATCAATGCCCTCAGCTGTGGGGATTGTGCGGAGGAAGAACAAGTAAACTTTTCTCATTGGAGCGTCTCTCTCTCTCTCTCTCTCTCTCTCTCTCTCTCTCTCGTCCTGTCCGTGAGTGAGCCGAGCCCCCCCCCCCCCCTCATCCACCTCTCCTCCTCCTCCTCCCCCTGCTTTTCAATTAGGTCATCAATTATGTTGGAGTCTGCTGTGAGCCGTAATCAAGCTGCAGATCCGCCTCAGCTGTTGCAGGAAGACCCGGCCCCTCTGCCGCTACATCACCGTTTCTATGGGACCCGGAGAGCCAATGGTCATTCACCACACAACTTCATAATAATAATAATAATAATAATAATAATTTATGGTAGTCTTACCCAGGCGTGCAATCAACAATAGTTTTTCCTATAATATTTTATCCCGTTTCTGATACTTTATTCAACACTTAATGTGTAACTTCACCTGTGCTACCCTCTTTGTTTTTGCTCATGTGATTTGATGATGATTCTTTAGAGCCATGTCTTTTATCTTATCTTTTATTTTCTGTGGTAAAACATTGGTTTAAACATGACCCATACATAACACTCAAGGCGATTTAAAGGGCTATTTCAAGGATTATTGACAATGGTGAAAACTAACTGTGTTTAATTAAGTACTGTACTTAAGTACAGTTCTGAGGTACTTGAGTACTCCAGTTTTATTCTACTTTTTACTTCACTATACTGCTTCTCTTTTTTTTCCTCCACTACATTGATCAGACAGCTGTGGTTGCTGTGCAGATGAAGAATGAATGTGAAGGTTTTAAAAACATATTTTATACAGAAATGTATGGCCTTATTACTGAGAAAATTAACAAAATGAGTAAATTTAACTGTACTGCAATCAGTCATGTCGGCGCATCAATAATAATCATCAAATATTATCACATGTGGAGTGCTGATGTGATTTTACAGACTGATACATTTAAGTTTGTTTTGAGAAGAATCTCATCTTCAAAATCTACAGCCAATCATGATTTACTTCCTCTTTTGCCTGATGATGATACACAAAACACACACACACACACACACACACACACACACACACACACACACACACACACACACACACACACACACCAAAAATGGAATCCATCATTTGGCACGCACAGTTTTTCTCAAAGCATGATAATCAACCTGACAAATAAAGAATATTTATAAAAAACACCTTTATGTAAAAACAAAAACAAGAAAATCTGCATATAAGAACATAAAATTCATAATTTATGTGATGTGAATTCAGTGAATGGATTAAGAACAGTTAAGCAATGTTTACAGAGATATAAAAGTATATTATTGGTGCCACTACAAACATAAACCACTACATTGATAATAATAATAATAATAACAATAAATGTCTTTGTGTGTGTTAATGATTTGGATCTGGGTTGACGTAAGAGCGGCGTGGGTGGAGTAATGGCCTGTGTTGTGTATTGAGGCTCGGCCCTGGACGTGAGCCCAGCATGCAGTGTGTTTCCTCACAACAAGGCAGCTCTCAAAGGCCAGACAGTTTCCTGACTTTGTATAGGAACACAATCAGTCCTGCAGGGTGAGGGAGTGTGAGGGGTGGTTGGGGGCTACGGACGTACTCTCACCGTACCTCTCAGTGATTTCATCTAAAAATAGTGACGCTCCACCATGTTTTCAACGTGTTTCTGTACATACTGAACCCAAGAGGTGGCCTTTACACAGAGATAAAGAGGGATCCAGTCGATGAGAGAAGAGCAGATATGAGCATGCAGATACAGATAAACCTTCAGTGTCAGATGAGGCAGTAAACAATAAAAAAATAACATGTTTATCTCTGTGTTGTTGACCTGTAAATGTATTTCAACACAGCAGTTATTTCATATCTTTCAGATAATGTCAAAGCATTGATTACACGTCTAAGCAGCTGTAAGATTCTTCACAGGAAATGAGAGCTGGTAAATTGATTCCTTGATTCAATAGAAAATTAATCAGCAACTATTTTGACAATTAGTTAATCAAAATATGCCAAATATTTACTGGTCCCAGCCTCTCAAATCTATATATCTGCTGTTTTTTGTCTGTTTTATATGATTGTAAACTGAATATCTTGAGGTTTTGGACTGTGGGTTTGATCAAATAAGACATTTTAAGACGTCACTTAGGAATCTGTGTGCTTGTGATGGACATTTTTCACTATTTTCTGACACTTCATAGACCAAACAATTAATTAATTAATGGAGGAGATAATCAGCAGATTAATCAATAATAAAAATAATCATTAGTTTCAGACTTACGTGAAATAATGGGGAAAAAGCAACTATTCCTGGTTGATTTTTACCAATTTTAGAATTATAGTCACTTATAAAAGATTTAAAAAGGCAAAAAAATAACTAAATAAAAAAGGCCTTCTTGCTGGTCTCTGCATGGTTTTGGCAGAACAACTAAGGCCAGTTACAGTGGTGATATTGTGATGTCTGAGCTTGATATTTTCTGTGAGCTTGTATTATAAGTTTTAGCAAATGTTTTACATATTTTCTTTATATGTTTTATGTCTCTACGAAGGCAACTCTACTTCCTTATGTTATATGTATTCTATTATGTTTAATGCTCAAGTCTTTGTGCTACAAGACACATTTCTCCTTTGGGAAGCTGAATTTGAAAGTAAGGTACACGTCAGGGATAAACAGGATATACAATAGATATGCAGAGACCCGGCCCTATACTGCCTTCACTCAGCAGCTGTGTTATACTTGAGTTTTAAAAATCCTAAGGAACGACATATATTACGCTCTGTTTGTCATTTTAGTAACACTCGCTGCCCATGAAATATTGACATTGCTGCTGAGTGATCATTAATTCATTCAGTATGTGCAGCTCGTACAGTCTGTGCCATGAGGTTTTAATGCACAGGAGGCCACCATCTTTGCTCACCTCGTCCATGGAGTCAGGACTTATTACATCAAATCTCATCCACTCTCCTTACAATTTAATGGACAGTAATTCGATATTATCTTTACCGTCTTCCAGCAGATGTGTGATGATATGATCTTACCGTGTTCGTGCAAATGTCTGTCGTCCAAATGAATGATTCTGAACAATTAGCACCTGACAAAGTCCTGTAATGTATCACAGTGAAACACAGTAAATTTGCTATGAATTTAAATATCAGTTTGATAATGATAGTGATAATGACAGCTTATATATTATCTTATACATTCTGATTTATATATTGATATCAGAAAATATGACAATAATGATCTCACCCAGTTTGTTGAGCTCTATTCGCTACCTGTCTGTCTTATTATGATGCAACTTCTCTAAACCTTGAATGAATAATTTTCTTGAAATAAAGTCAGATTATTCCTGTTGTTTGAGAACATGTTACAAAATAAACAAAATAAAATTAAATACATAAAAAAAATTTATGTGTATGTATCACCATTATTTTTGACAAACGACACCAATTATTAAACACTAAAACTGTAATTTAAAGCTCATTCTCTAAACTTTGCAGCTCTGAAAAATATTTATTGATGCTTTTGTTTGGTTAAATGTCCTCTGTCTCAGCTTCTTCCCATGACTCTTTAAAACAACTAGAAAATCTAAAAAATGCCCCAAATTCCATAAAAACAGTCAGTGGCTGAAAAACATGGACCAGTGGGATACAAAGGGTTAAAAAGCAAAAATGAGTCACTGAAGCTCTGAGCCTTTTATGTCCAAAGATGTAACTGCTATCTTCACTTCCAAAGATAGCTTTGTGAAAATGTACTGCGCAAACTATGTCTTATTTATATGTGTCTTTGGTTGGATTTAGAGTAATGCGTGATGTTTGGAGCTAAATACACAGGTCTCTTACTTGTAAGTGTTGACTTTGCATAATTGAAGGAGGTGTTTTTTGGGGGTTTTTTTTTTGTGGACCAAATGGATTCCCTGAAAAACTCAGTGCATCACTGGACTCAAATCGTTACTGTTTCTCATTAATTGAAGAAACTGAAGGAAAAATGTTTTTTATTTATGGACCTGCTGGATGACTGTCTCCTGCTTTTACATCACAACTGGTCCCACATGTCTCAAATGCTGCTGCTGCTGCCAGTTTGGAAATAATGTAGCTGCACGATTGATTGTAGGAAGCTGCCATGTCCATAAAACGGCACAAAAAATTTTATTCTGTGGGCTCTCTTTCTACCAAAATATTAATATTAGCAGCACATGTTGCTTTTTCTTATTTCCCTCTCTCGTAATTAGCTCATGACCCCATAGATTCATCTTGTGACCCCTTGGAGGCACCCCAACCCAGAGTTTTAGAAACACTAATCAATGAATAATTCTTGTCTAAAATATCATATTAATACCTGTCTCTCTGTAAGAGCAATGTTACTTTCCCTCCTGCAAGAATATCTGTTTTACTTTTTCATGCATTTATAAATTCAACAAATTGAAAACAACTTATTTTGTGGTTACTGTGAGCAGAAGCATATAACATCTGATAAACCTTACTGTCTTGAAGATAGAATCAGATTAGACTATTCTAGAGGAAATGTGTATAAAATTATGCACAAGATTTCTAGAATATTTCCATGTTTGTGAAACGTTTCAGCTATAAAACACAAGGAGTCTGGTTTTAACAACATTAAAGCCACTTAAGAGGAAATAAAAGCGGAAAAGTGGATGTTAAGGAGTTAATATTGCCAAAACAACAACAACATCAACAAAAGCCCAATATATTTCACTGAATTACCCCTCACTGTACCCGCCAGATAATCCAAACAGTTCAGGAGCATTAAATCTGATTTTCCCCCCTTCTCTTTCTACCCACCAACACTTGACAGAAACCGAGACTGTATAGTTCAGAGGCTCTGGATAAGCCTCATGTTTTATTTGCGAAAAGCGGCCCCATTGTCCCATAAGTCACCTCGCACAGCACTCTTCTGCTTCACGCCACACTGAGCCTGTCCTACTGCGTTAGCATCACCCGCTGCTAAAGCACTTAGCTTGTGTTCTCCGTGTCCTCTGTGGTACGGCCAAACATCCATTTGGAGGACCTAGGAAACTTTGAAGCTTTTTCACCCACACACTGAGCGAGGGAGGCATTTGTGACGTTTCATGAATACTTTGTCCAATAAATAGCTCCCTTCATGAATACATTAAAGCTAATCAAAGGCATGTATGTAGCCGCGCTTTCAGCCTAGACAACATGATCCCTATAAACTGGATTACTTTGAGATTTTAAACCAATTATATCTGTAGAACGCCATTAGCGAGTGATAGCACTATTTATCCATTTGTATTTTATCTGTTGCCCCTTTCCTAACACTTGTTAGACAGTGTCACACCAGCTGTGAGAGCCAACAAGGACAGAGGGAGGGCGGAAAAGCTTCCACGTGGGCTTGAAATCAATCAACCCTGATACATGCATCAAACATACCCTTGTATTTCGTCAGTTTTCTTGGTCGAGAGCATATTTAAATGTTAAGGCGACGTCATTTGTGCCGCAGCGGTTCACAGCAGTAAGTGAATTTCCAGTCAAGTGACAGATTTTAGTGGAAATGCAGAGTGGAGACTGTTGTTCCAGCGGACGACATAAATAACAATTTAATGCTTTGCTTTCATTTGATGTCACAGCTGCACTCCAGAGCAGTTTTACAGCTGCCATCCTCCATCAGCTCTTGGTTGTAGTTATTAAGAAGGAATTTTCACAGGAGGTGCATTTTTAATAGATGATCTGCACAAAATGGAGGAAGTAAACAAGTCGTCATATTAGCAGTTAAGTGATTTGCTATAAGTGATTCATTAGACTACTTGATTAAAACCAGAGTTTACTTTGCCATTTGAAAGTTATTGTCAATCACGTGCATCGCCTGAGGCAAAATTAACCTTGAACCTGTTATAACAGATTTTTTGGCTGTTTGGTGTCGGTGGTAATAAGCTGACATATCATCATCTTTTAACTGGAAATAGTAAACTTGTTCATAAACAGTTGCTTATTAAACATCCAGCTGTTATGAAACAACATTATCATTCATCTGGAGTCCTGTATGTGTGCACCAGATAAAGGTAAGTCCAATAGTCATTTTACCTCTGTTTTGGTCTCTACCTACTCTTGAGGAAACTATCTTTAACCAACCACTTTGACCAACAGCAGTTTCTTACTAGGTGCTTATCATCTAGCTAAAATCCCAAATTTAAAGTCACATTTGTGTCATTTCTGTACTGACAAACCCCTAAGCCTAACCAAAATGGTGTTAAATGACAGGCACAAAGCTTAAAATTTGTAGACATAACACACAAAATGTGTGTGAGGATTCATTGTACACATGGTAGGCTTGTGTAGCAATATGCAGGCACACACGACGCACCAACGAGCGAGCTCCTCTTACCGCGTTTTCGGCAACCTCCCATTTTCTTCACCAGCTGGTCATGAACTTTGTGGGTCAGGTGATTTATCTGTCGTTTGATGTGACGCCGTGAGTGAACAGTGGGTTATTCCAGAGGCTGTTTGCTGAAAAACACAAAACGAAAGTAATGTGAGTGATGAGAGTGAAACATATGTGCCATTAAACCAAAGATGTTAAGCTAAAGGTGGCTAAAAAGTCAGTAGCGCTGTGAGTTTAGGTTAGAATTAATGCAGCTTTAAAGTAGATCTAATGCTCTACTGTTGAATAATTTAATCAGTGGCACTATGGATAGTGATAGGGATAATGAGGCTTGGCTGGCCCTCAAATTCTCCTGGTTGAAACAGTTGCATTAAAAAACCTGATTCTGTTCCTAACCGAGAGGTGAGTCGATCTTGAGTCCCAAGAAGCACATTTTTTGCTTTAAATGCCAAAGAAACCATAATGATCCAATCCTTCATCAGCTGAACTGGGAGTCATTACCTCTTCCTCTGTCTTCCTCTATCACCTCCAGGTCCAGATGTACACGACTGGCCATGGTGGTGACATCTATCACGCCTCTCAGTGTCTCACTATGAGAAAAGACCATGAGAAACAGTTCATAGTTTTACTGCAGAGGCCTTTAGATGAGGAGCTCTCAGTGACACTGATATAAACCATCGAATGTAAGAAGGCAGTGTTTGTGTTTTGCACATCAGCATTAATCATTTGTTTAAAAAAAAAAAGAGGTTTCAGCTGCATCAGAACTTTGAGGCTCATAACAAAAATATATTCCATCTGTCATTCGCCTTCCTAACATTTGTCGGACACAGTAACCCCAGTTCATTGCCTCCACCGATCCTGGATCTCAGGGCTGTTATGTTTTCTACAATGACAACAAAGTCAGTGCCAGCAGTGACTGTGTTTATTGTTTCATATGAAGCAGAAAACAAAACTATGAGCTAAAAAATGTTCCGAAAGATTTGCCAGATTGGGGGACTACTGTGAGATTGTGTGTTACATATTGTTTGCAGCTCAGAAATAAAAACAAATCTCTTCTCTTTTTTTCCCTCCTTTCTGGCAGTCTGTCAGTGTCTCTGTCCTTCTCACACATATTTTTTTGGATCTTTGGAGAAAAGACAGGACAGAGATTATCTCATTCTTGATCTTCTGTGATCTTATAATTAGCTGAAACAGATTTAATATAAAAGTATTTCCTATTGCACTCAAAAACTCCCACTCTTTGCATTCCTAACAAGAGGAAATGGTGAAGAAACGACCCACTGGGACCATTTAAACAGTCATTTTCTCAAGTGAAACTGGCAGATAAAAAAGAAACTCCACTGAGATTTAACTTAACATGGGAACAGCATGCATGAAAACCTCTGTCTGAATCACAGTCCTGGAGCAGAATCAAAAAGTAATTATTTAAAGACACTTGAGGTGGCTAAGAAATAAGTGGACCCAAGAAACCAGCTGATTTTGTTCCATATTTCAGAGGTGGTGCATTATGAAACACTGAAAAATAAACACTTTCACAACATCCTCTCTCCAGCAAAAAGGTCTTTGCTTCCTGTTTGTGTATGGAATATGGGACGCAGAGGGTTGTGCTATTTAAACCAAAGGGCAGCAGATTCCCAGCTAGCAGTGGCTGGCGGGATCTGGAAATCTGCTGCCAGCTTCTCAAGGGGACGTGAAGTGGGTGGGAAAAGGCAGAAAGCAGGAAGAGAAGGAAAACAAGATAATGATGCAAAGGAAAATAGAAAAGAGGATAATAAACCAGGGGGAGAGGGTTGGTGCGCAGCAGAAGACACGACATGATATCAGACCTTTAGATTATACTGAAGATTAAAGAAGTTTATGCTTTGCAGAAGAACATGAGCACAGAGGTTTGATACAAAGGGGTTTGATACTGTCTCAACACAGAGTAATATTATTATTATTTTACACAGAGATATATTTCTGTCTGTCTTAGCTGGCTCACTCATTCTGTACATTCACTGGGTATGTAGACTCTTGATTTTCCACTACTCTAAACTTCTGCTTCACTATAATTCAGAGCCAAATATTAGAGTTTTTCAGATCAATAACACAAAGTATAATCAACAAAGGTTAAGCTCAGATCAGATAAGACTTCATTGAACCCGGGGGAAAATTCACAAGCTACACAGGAGTATATAAAATAATTATCTGAATACTTCTTCCACCACTGTTCTGTATTTTTAAAGTATTTCTGGGCAGCACGGTAATACAGCAAGAAGGTTCAACTGGGATTGGTTCCAGCCCCCTGCAACCTTTAAGGATAAGCAGTATAGATAATGGATGAATGGATGAAGAGTATTTCTGGTCATGATAAGCTACAATAACTTTTCCCAAGATGTGCTGACATCACTGCAATTCTACTGTTGCAGAAATTTGAAAATAAAATGAATGAATCACCAAATTCCTCCTCAATAAAGGCCCACTCAGACAGAAATGTTTGCTTTATTTTTGCTTTAATGTTTGTGTGAGACGAAAAGATCGATATCACTCTTGTGTCTGTGGAGTTGATCACAGTTCATACATCTCAATAGTGCTGTGAAAGAGTTTTTAATTAGCAGGTCCACATTTTGTTTGTCTCACACATGAAGGCGGGTGATGCAATGGATGTTGCTGCCAAGAGTTTACATGGTTCTACTGTTCAACAGATGGCGGTAACACACAAAGAAATGAAGCAATGTGCAAACTGGCAGTAAATAAGAAGAATGCAAGCAAATAAACACAGAGGTAAATAATGCAGAAATATAAACAGCTTTGCAAATGAGGAATGCATTGCAAACACATTTGTTAAATCTCAAAGATACACACGGTTCATTCACTGAGTGTAAACATAACTTTTGTTTACAAGAAAACCCTACAGGGCACCTTTAAGTACTGAGCTGGAGTCAGGATTTGGCTAACTTAGCTTAGCATAAAGACTGTAAGGAGTTAGCCCGCTCTGATACTTTCAGCTCTCAAGCTCTCAGGTATTGCTCTGGCTTAGTTAACACCAACTGACAATAAACTAGCTTGTTTCACTTTGCACATATCCAAGTTAACTGCTCTCCTCCAGCCTCTAGTCTTTATGCATAGCAAGGGCTAACTACACCCTGACTCTTGCTCCATACTTAACACATAGACATGAGACTGAGCTGCTCTCTGCGCTCTCAGAAAGTAAACCAACCATATTTCCCAAAATTTTAGAACATGGGGGGTGAGGTGCTGGAGCCAGTCCCAGCTGACACCGGGTGAGAGACGGGGCACACCCTGGACAGATCACCAGTCTATCACAGAGCTTCACAAAGTTAACCTGTTATGTAATTCTATTAAAAAACATCTTGGACCTGCACCAAAAACACCACTTGCCTCTTCGCCCACTTCCAAACTCTTACTGAAAACTGTCTGTAAACATGTTTTTGAGATATTCTGCTAAATAACAAACTGATAAACAAACCTCCTCAGTGGAGATAAGAGAATGGTAAGAATTATGTGAATAGTCGACCTCAGTGCTGAACCTGCGGACAGAGGAAAGACATGTTTAACTCAACCACTTTGTTGCTTCCTCAATCCAAGATCCCTGATCTGTTGCACCTGATAAAACTGAAATCTTTTCAGAGATTAAATGAAAAAGACAGAGACTGTAAAGAGGAAAAACTGGCTGATTTCTCTTCGCTTTAATGTGAATGCTCTATGTTATTGTGTTTGCATGCAGGTGTAATATATAAATCCATTATAACCAATAGCGTGTAGATGGTTGACCAGTGAAGGGATTTCAAAGGCAGGAACGCTGTTAGATAACAATCCGACCCGCCCTGTAACTGTAACGCCCTCCATCTGCAGGCACTTTCTGTGGCACCCAAACAGAGCAGATGATCTTCTCCAGCAAATTTAAATGATGTTTGGACACTTTTTGCTCAGCTGTGAGACGAGATATGGTTCATGGTTCTGTTTCTGGGCAGCGTCTCTGGAATGTAAACTACCCACTACCCACTTATAAACACTGAAGACTTCATAACAACTGTGTAATGGTGTGAGGCTAATGAAATGCAGTGAAAAGCTCAATTTTCACATGTGGAACTCCACATCACCATGTTCCCAATAAAATTAATTGGATTTTACATGATTTGGTTTCACCTCAACAATAACAGTCATTATTGCTGCTGGATATTATCTCTCACGGGGAATTCTTTAAATGAACCACTTATTAGATTAGCAGTGTGTGTATTTGTGTTGGTTTTATCAACACAAATGTTGTGTTTGAGGTCATCAGTTTGAGGCAGATGCGTGTTTATTATGTTTATATGAAGATGACGTCTGTCATGGTGCAGACTTTAGCCACTGGACTGAAGTAGTTTGTCTTTTCCCTACATACTGCTCCCTTCTGTTCTTCACCTGTGTGTCTTTTGGACAAATTCATTTGACTACACATGTTTTGCGTGTTTCTTTAGATACATCATGGTGAGTAAAGCCAAACAAACAGGCAAACCTCAAAACACAACTGGGTTAAATTTCCTGCAACTTTCTTTAGTCATTAAAAGTAGCTTGTTTAGTGAAGAATGGAAGATTGGCAAAATACTAAACATGGTGCAAGACCTGCAAAACCACTTTGCACCACAAATAGATTATTCTTATGATTTTTTTTTTTTTTTTTTTTACAGAGATTTTATATGACTGTAAGAGGCTTTCAGAAAACTGTGACAACAGGGCAACATGCTTCTGTCTCGCTGAGAGCTGCAGCATGCTATTTTTGTGTTGTGAGGGATGAGGCTACAGTGGAGAGGATATTAAAGTTTCAGCAAATCTTTGCTGACTATAACCTGTGATGTGATGGTTTACATCCAGAAAAAAGGGAGAAACTTGAGAAATACAGCACGACTTGCTGCAGTAGCTCCACATGTCAGAGGAGCTGAAAGAAAAGTTATTCTTGTAAAATTATGTCATTTTCAAATGTTAGCCAGAAGCTGAAAAATCAAATATACATTTTGTCCACTGGTGTGTTAGTTTACCAAAATATATATTTACTAAAATACATTTAGAAGAGACTTTTCTCTATAAAAAGAGTCCATAAGTCTGTGCAAGCAGCTTCTTATGACTCATAGCTACATTTTATTGATAGGTGACCTCTAGCAGTAGTAATTGTGAATGGAGTAAAGGGGGAAGTCAGGTGATGCTGTATGAAAAGTGACAAAGTCAGTGTTAGGAGGAGAGATGGGTTTACAGGACAGACAGGAAACTGCTGTTTGTTCCCCATGTGAAACCATCACTGTTTGTTTTATCTGTGACCGTTCCACAACCTTAACTGTGTTTATTACTGTAACCATGATGACAAAACTACTAGTACTAAAAGTATTTATCTTAACCCAAACCACAATGTCTCCTAAACCTAATCAAGTACAACAGTTCATGACTGTGTTTCAACCTTAAAGCTACTATATATTTAGTATTTTAGCTTAAAACATTCAAAAATTAACAAAACGTGAAGAAATAACTGTTTTGATGTTATGTCAAAGACGTCTATGTATTGTGTTGCAGAGATATCAACTGAAGTTAGCATGCTAACCAGCTAGCCCCGACCGGTCTTGTCGCGTAATACCACTTTGTACCTCAGGTGGTCTCTGTAGCATCCAGTCTGCCCCAAGTCCAACATGGGAAGATGAAGAAGTAGTGCTGCCTAGACAGTGTATTCTAACTAGACCATTAAAGGACAGGTAAACGCAATGTTTACCTGCTAAGCAACCATTTTCTCCACCACCACCTGCTCCTGGCAAAAAAAACACATTTGGCAGCAAAGAAAAGAAGTGATAGAAATAGAAGACAAACAAGAGTTAACATTGGCTTCCCACCACCAGAGACAGATTTTGGCAAGTAAAGGAATGAAATATGATGCTGAACTCACATTTCTTCTAGACTGGCAACTTTGGCTATTTAGTGATAGCATATACTTATATATAGCACCTTTAACCACATGAAGACGGGAGATTAGATAGATAGATTTTTAACCTCTCTCTTCATATTGACCATGTCCTGCAGTGCAGTCTTCAGTGCAGAAAGACCTTTGGTAGTGATGGTAGGTAAATCTCACAGAGCATCAATCACTGGACTCCAAATCCAAACATGTTAAACGCACATTCTCCTGTTCCCTCTCTGCTCCACAGATCCGAGGCATGGCTCTCTTCTAATGGACAATAACAAGGCACTTAATAGCAGCAGGACGTAGTTCAGTCCCACTCAGAGACACTAAATCAATCTGTTCCAAATAAACATCAGCCTTTTACGGCACTTGCTCATTCTGAAACCAGAGTTTGGAGTGGGACATCTCTAATTTATTACAATCCAGTGACAAACAGATGAAGACTTAATTATTCCTGGATTTAATACAGTATAGTCGGTGAACAAAAACATCTTAGCTCTTCCTCATATTTCTGCTGCCTATCATTTTTCTTGTGTGAGAGCTGTGAAATATAAATATTCCTTCCTGCATTTAAGAGGAGCTATTTCAAAAGTTCACTGTGTTTCCTTTTTATATACAAAAACAAGGACATTTAGTCCAGACACTGTCAAAATCTTATTTTGCAATCATATTGTACTTTTTTAAAGAGTTTAATTCACAAAAATCCCCTAAGTCATTCTAGTTAGAAATTTAAGTCAGCCCCAACTCAGCAGGCAGCTATGTCTCCTATAAAAATATGTTTACATAGACTACTTATTTCTTACAGAACTTTAAAAATATATATATACATATATACGTTTCTGATGAGTCACAAAATGTCCATACAGAACATATCTGCCCAATGTTCACTGACAATGATAGGTCAGTGAACATTGGTTATGGTAGTGTCTAGACAGCGTTTGGTTAAGGACAGGAAAAGATTATGATTTGGTTTGATACTGAAAAACTGACTTGAAGAATGAGACATTCATTCATTAACTTTTACCCAAAACCAGAATCTTTTCTTTACAAGTGTTTTTGTTTCTTTAGTGACTGTGTGTGATAACTTTGGTTTGACCAGTTAGGGTGGCTGTAAGTTCAACATTGGTTCCTGATCTATGTCGCCATGTTGCTATGATGCCAACATATATACAATATCAATTGTATGAACAGAGTGAAATTAATTCACTAAGATATATAGAGCATGTGCAGCAGCTACAGTGGGGGATTGCAGGTAGGACTGTTAAGAATGAATGCTTATATACAGTAATATACAGTACATACAGTGGTATAGATATGTATCAGTATGTGAGAGCTGTTGTTAAGCTCTTGTTTAAATTTTTTTGTTACGTCATCAACGTGAAATAAATGTTCATTTATAATCTCTATGAGTTGTAAGATAACAATCTGCAAGGCACTTAAGAAGTTTATACCAGAGGCAGTGAGCACACAGTTACTGAAACTATTTTGGTTTGTTCAGCCAGGTCAAGTGGTTCACACAAGATTCTGCATTTATGGTTAAGTCTCATTTTGGTGCTGTGTTGTGGTTTAAAATTATTTTATGAACAGGCTCCATCTGTTGTTTATTTCTACCTGATAAACTGCTGAATGTATCTGAACTATCACTTTAACGTGTTCAGAGAGTCAGGCACTTTTATTCAGATTTTCCCTCCTCTTGCACGTAAGAGTCCATATTGGGCATAATGCAAACACAAACACACATTTACTATTTCAGAAAACATACTTTGTCTCATTTAGTAAGAGCTGCCTCTTGTGAAAGTGAAATATGTTTCACAATAACTGCTACCAGCTCACGCAACAGTGAGGGTCCTGCTAAAATCAATATTTTCTAAAGGTAGCATTTTGTTTGCAAATAGCTTTAAATTGTCACTCATTACAAGTACAACACACCAACCATTAACTAAAGAGGAAAATTCAGGTTGATATTTAGGGCTGGGGGGCATTCAGCAGAAGTAAGAGCATAGAATCACTGAGCAGAACTAATTTCATCAAATATTAAACTTGGTTAGGAGACTCAGCTGAGCAGTGCAGGAGTCCAGTGGGATTTCCCTGCAGTCCAGCTCCATGAGGAGCGCTGGAGGATCATGGGACATTTTGTACAGGAAGTGGAGCTGGGTGGTAGCCATTTTGAAAAATAATTAATAAAATGTATTGTGGCACAATATCAGAATAACTTGTCAGTTACTGTTGGATAAGTCCCACTTTAAAAGCTTTTGGCCTTGAGTCAGAGTAGGTAACAGATATTTTTCATATATGATAAAATATTCTAAAATCAGGGTTTATTTTCTAGCTATTTCCAGAGCTTTTTGACCATATCCCAAAGTCTTTTGGTGCCCTACACTACAATACTTCACCCTCACTTTTTACATGCAAGTCAGTTACTTTTCGTAAATTTTGGTAGCACTTCAACACACTATAATTTAGTTGTTGTTAAGTGTTGTCAGCAATTATACCCTCTGTTATTAAGACTTTACTTTACATTTTTACAACTGTGTTCTACTGTATCATTGTTTATACACTTGTGGATGCCCATAGGAGGAGCTGTATTGTTGACTTATACATTAATAGTTACTTCTGCTTACAACTGGATTATAGAAGGCAATTAACCATTTATTAAATGTTTGAATACTGTGGATTAATGCTCAATAGGCAGACTTAAAGTAAAATGTTACTGAGAAGTCTCTTATTTTTACGTTTAATTTTGTTATTATCAAAGGCAGACATGTTATTCTGTCAATGGCAGTTGGTTACAGCCGAACATTCTGTTTCTATAGCAACCGTTGCAACTGCAATGCAAATGCAATATCTGCCAAACACAGTGAATGGTTTGGAGAATACAATGGCCTTTATCCACTCTTTTTTTTATCCTTCTACAGAAAATGGGAAAACTGAAAGAAATGAAGAAATGTGTGAATAAGTAGATACATTCAATAAACCTACAAACTTTGTCTTTGTCCTTACTATCAGTAGGTCAATATTGTCTGAACGCAGTGCATGTTATGGACACTGTTCTGAAAAGCAAAACATGTAACATGATTTCTCAAGTGCTTGCTATTAATCTAATGGATCTAAATATTAAGAGACGATGTGACAATCAGATTCATTTTTAGTTTCATTACATCAGAGAAAGATTTTTATACTTTGCATGCATGTAAACCAGATAAATCATGTGCAGATACATTCCCGCAAACAAAACAAAAAGACATGAAATATGAAATTTCTCTCCAACCTGCGCTATGGAACTCATTTTATAATTTTTGTCAAATCGTTTTTGGCTCACTGGAAATATCTCTGTAGAATTATAAAAATAGAAAATAAACAGCATGTTTAAATGTAAGAAGTCAATGAAAAGAGAACATATATAAAAGTTATTAATTAAAGAATAACAACCAGTGACTGTTTACACATACTGAAATACAGCTACGCTGTGATTAGAAACAAACTGCTTAAAATGAAGTATTTAATTACTTTATTTTGGCCTTATTTATTCTCTGAAGGAGCGTTTTTAATCTTGTGCAATCATTTTTGTTATCCTACTTTCTTTCTTAGTAAAACCTCTTGCAGAAACCAAAATGCTGAAATACGTCAGAGGGTTTTCAGTGTGGTTCTGTATGTCTTCTTGCTGATGAAAAAAGGCACTTAATACTGAGTGCCCTTGAGTTTAACTTTTTTTGTAAGAAGACGTTTTCAATGACTTTCAAGAGTGCCTAAAATGCCTCAAATATGGATATGATGGAAGTTTCAAGCATTTAGGCAAAAACAGACTGACTTCAGTTGTTGCACAGAACATCTTAAGTGAAAGTTATCTAAAGAGCACATCTGAATAATTTTGAAAATTCACCTCCCTCCTGGAAAGTGGAGTCTATTAGTCATCCTATACTTGCTGCAAAACAACTGCACAAATTTTATTTGGGAAAGTGGAGGTTCTGTTCTTCAGGTGGACATTTTAGGGCTGCGGTAGGTGCCGTGTTGAAAGGCGGGGGGGCTGTAATGGGGCAACAGAGGGAGGGGAAATGTTTTTGGGGGTAAAGTAAAGTGCATTACCCACAGGCAGCCAATAGGCTGGCACTATCCCATCGCCCTCCATCACCTCCACTCAGCTCCTCCATCTGAGGCGTACTTAGCACCATTCATAATGCATGCTCTCCACCCCTCCCCACTTTGGGCCTGTCTTAGCTCGTTCCTTTTGACAACTCAGCCCAACTCTACTTTTGCCCCTAAGAGGATGTGGACGGTTGCATAATTTAGATGCCGCCCGCTGTTTTCAGGGCTCATCTCTTATCAAAAATGTAACAGACTGAGTTTCTGGGGGGGGAGTTTTATCTAAAGGGGAGCAATGGAAGATATTTCCAGTTAGGACAATGGACGTAAGCGTGGGCCAAAACTTCTCAAACTTTTTTCTCTGCAACTTTTCTGAATCTGCATGTTGTCAGTGACATGTATTGGTTACCTCGTGTTTACAGGACGCAAACCTTGATGCAGGACAAGCAGAAACTCTGCATACACTGCCATCAATATTCTTAAATCTAACACTAATAAAATGACTGGTGATTTAAGCCACAGACGATAACTTGAACTTTTAGCTTTGTAACCTCATCATGTGTTTGTTTTTACTAACTGCTGGTCTGTTCTTTCCACTGGCCGGAAATAAGGATATATTCTATTCTATTCTAAAACCAAAAAATGTTTAGAATAATTTAAGAGGACTAACAGAGTATATTATTTTAATTCATGCCTCTGCTGGTTAATTTGTTTTCTATTATCATTACTACTAGGCAGAACAACATTCTTCCTGAAATGTCTTTGATGTCTCATATGAAATTATGTGTCTGAGCACATGAGTGTATGGGGGGGACAAAATATATAATATATTTAATAAATCAAACATTATTTCAGTGGAGTTGATGAAGGGAACAAAAAGGCCCATTGAGGAGTAACTCGTGCAGCCAGTGTGGCTGCAGTCAGGCAGGTCACAAGGTGACTGAGGTCACAAGGAAGAAAGATATTTAAGGAGGGGCGAACACCTGCTGAGAGTATCTGGCTGCACTCTATCAAAGAAAGACATGGAGACATGGAACAAGTGTGTTGCTAATGTCTTGATTAAACCAGTGTAGGTGCCAGACTTTGGCCTTGTTGGGAATACAGTACAACTAAGTTTGAACAGATATCTGACCAAATTATAAAAGCATGAGTATCTCTTATGTGAGCCTCATTAAAACATCTCCTCTTACTGAGGAATAATAGATAAAAGCAACTCTTTATGTATATACAGTATATTTTCTTACAGGCTCTTTCTTGATCTGACTTACGGCATACAGTAATACTCTGAGCCCATACAAGTGTAGTGTTCATTTTCGTTGTTCTGGTTTGAATGTTTTTAACTTCTCGACCGACACTTGGCAACAAAGGCAGAGTAAGATGAGTTTATAGGATATGAAAAGTTAACATTAGATCATGTACAACCTTCAGATTTAAGATATTTATCACAGGAGAGACCTGGGCCTAGTTGTACAAGAGAAGCAACAACAGAGTACAATACAGCAACAAATTATATTTTAAGGAGCTGAAAATGTCTTATACAACACATAGCTTAGTTTACAAATAATTTCAAAACCCTGAGTCTTAGTAAGGTCTCAGTAAACAGCAGTGAACACAGTGAGAAAATATATTCAACAAGTCCCCAGTGTCCTCTCTCTGATGTCAACATAAACAGAGTCTTATCTTGATCATAAATATTAAATTAAATCAGACAAATTTCTTAAGGGGCAATAATAATATATTAAAATGCATGAATATATGACGGCACTTTATCAAGATTAAATTACAAAATATTGACTGCATAGCACAGTCTGTTTTACTGAAATTTAGATTCACTGTAAAATCGGGGTATATTTAGATTAAATAGATTCTACAACACACTGGAAATACATGATATATTCACTGATATATTTAGTGCATTCAAATACAGTAGTGATTGTGTATTAATATATTTGATTTTTGAAAATATATTTATATTTGCATAGAGACATTGTCATGGTGTTTTCTAGCTTGCGTTGTGTTTAACTGCTGATGTGGAGGAACATATCAACGCTGAAAGTAGAGGGGCACAGTTGTACATGTGGCTTGTCGTTAGCAATATGATGAAGGTGCTGCTGTGAACATCTAAGCTGATCTTATTCCTCTTAGCACACAGGCATGCCGTGATTCTCACTTAGCATGCTGCAGTCGCATGTGAGCTATATTTGTTTAGGGTGAGCGCTTTTTACACAATCGAACCGGCGTGCAGCGGCAGAAAGCATTGGCATAAAGCTCCATCTGGGCCAAACACTAAAAGAACAGTGAGTTCCTTTGAACAACAATTTAACTAACCGTTAGATTATGTCCACCTAGTAACCTGGTTTGAGTCTCTTAATCTGGTTTTGATCATATTCAGTCATGCTGTTAATAGCCATCTGTGTGTCTTTATAACTCATTACTAGATCAACAGAATGGCCAGATTGACTCATAGAGATGCAGGGACATGTATGATAAAGTATAATGGCATAAAAAAAAAGCTAAATTCAAGTTAATGATGTATTATATAGTATATTATCAAAACTTTACAATGAATGTACAGTGTTTAAAAATTGTTTATCTAGATTGTGAACAGGATGTAAAGTTTGTTCTCACAAAATGAGTATGTACAGTTTGGCCGGAGGTTGAAAAAGCAAAGTAATTAAAAAAGCCTGACTATGACTTTCCATGCCTGCTTTTACTGCATCCTCTCCATACAAAAGAGTTCACCCCTACCTTGTTAGGTAAGCAGGTCATTAAGTGCAGGCAGAAACAGACCAGCACATCTGTGAGAATATTTTAACTGTGGATTTAAAACAACAAATAGAATAATGAAACAACCCACCTAAACTGAATAAAGTCTCGATAAACCACTGACAATCATAACTAAACTGCCTCTATGAATTGTTTGTTTGAGAGGTATGTCTTATTGTTGATGTAGAATGAAGTCATTGTGACAACGAAAATTATAAATATATCGCTTCATATATTTTAGGTTTGTAAAATAGGGTTGGCTTAAGATTTTTCAGATAGGTTTGAAAACTTGTCTTTTAACTGAGAGTTAAAACGGGAAGCTGACCAGAGTGAGTTACAGGTTCTTTTAGGTTTTAACAGCTGTGTGATGGGTACTGTATTCTACCACAAAACCTGCTGTGTGTTCCAGCATCTAACATCCATATACCTCTCCATAATAGGTCCATATCAGCTTGTACGACATAATTATTGTTTACACTGCCACTGTGGCTCCATTTATGGTGACTGTCTTGATCTGGTGGTGTTGAGCAGTCTGTAATCTCAAGGATTTGCAGGCTGCTCTCAAAATTACTGTCATGGATGAGAAGATTATTTAATTCCCTGATTCCCCAGTAAGGTCAGATTTCACACACCAGCAACAGCCTTGGCTTTAAATAGGAGCTTGGGTAGTAAGTAGTGTGGTCAGTAAGAAAAGTGATGTTGAATCAAGACACTCGCTCCCTCTGTCGGCGATGTGTTGCGTTCTGACCGAAGGTGTTGTGAGGGCGTAAAGTTACATCTTCTCTGCTGCTTTTTTTTTTTTTTTTTTGCAGGAGGTTTTCCAGGTTTTAGGGGCCGAACACACAGTTCACAGTTCATGTGAATAGAAATTACACTTGCTTCGGATGTTTCACTTTTTAATAATATCAACAATCTGGGTATAACCACAGGTCTGTCATTATGGCCGTTACTCACAAAAGCTCAATGTGAACACTGCACGTTGGCGGTTCAGAATGAGTATCTGATACTGAAATGTACAATACATCAGGTCTAGCTCAGCAGCTGTAGGAGTTTCTAAAACCCAGGCTATTGTGCACCTGCTTCTACTTCAAGTTGTGTGTGTCAGCCATAGCAGAAATACAGTGTAGTAAAGTGTAAAATTGGATACCATTCTTCACTACTTGTATCTGAAAGCTGAATCTACTACACTTTACATATTGGGATTTTACATAGGGATGTAAAACATCATCATGAAGTAGCATCATCTGTTACAGTTTAAATTTTTCGGTGCAATAGTTGGATGGGGTTGGACCATGGATGGATCTGCTTTCTCATTTAAGGCCATTAAGGAATGGAACAATCTCCCTGGCAACATGAAAACATGTAGATTTTAATATTCATTTCCGTGAAAAAAAAAAAAAAAATTTTAAGGAACCAGATCCATCAACATTAATTTTCCAAAGACAGACTATTCACATGTTATGTTGTCACGACTCTTGCTCTGTGTCTTGACTGTCTGCATACAAAATTTGATGGTTAAAGAGGGAGAGGGGGAGTGTGCATGTAGTGGGAGTGGTGATGGGGTACAGCAGTGGTTGCAGTAAATTAATTTTTGTATTATTGAATGTAATATTTTACTTAGTATTCAATGTTTCTGTGATTTGTGTTTGTACTACTGTACTCGTTAAACTGTATCTACCTGTCCAAGGACTGCTGATGAAAACTAGCTATTAGCTAAACTGGTACAACGCATCTCTTTAATTTGCATGAGCTTAATGTTTTTGTACATACTCCCTGATAAATAAATGTAAAAAACGAGGGCCAAGGCTCAGGACTAAGGGCCCCATAGGCTCCACATGCAAAATGTTATTGAAAGAGGCACACAGCAACTTCAAAACGACCTATATATTGTATATTTTATTAAGACAACAGTACATAAACAGTTAATAAAGACATTAAACATCAGTATTTAACAAGGAAGACAAGCTTTCCAACATTTACTACCCGGAGTTCAGTGTGCCATTTTAAGTGAGCCGCCTGTGCTCTCAACCATCTTGGACTTGCAGCCAGTGATACGTGGCTAAAACTCTCAAGATCTGTGACGACGGATCAAGATCAAGGACTCTGAAATGGCAGCAAGTCTCATGTCATGTTAAGCCTCTTTTGCTAACTGGGTGTTTTTCCCCCTCTGGTGCTGAGGGAGAGATGGGAAGATGACTGCGCTGTAAGGAACACTCCCCCTCGTTCCTGTCTGCTTCAGCCCCTCACACTCCCCCTTTCTCTCTCTTTTCACTCTTCCTTCCTGCGCTATCTCCTCCTCCCTGTGCTCCTCCTCCAGCGCTAGCAGGATAACATACCGCCTGCCTCTTGTTTGGATAAGTTAATGCTGAGATGTCAGCCTTGATTCTGATGTATACCACCTGCCTTGGCCTCTGGTTGACCTCGTACTCCAGCTCCCACTGCAGAGACATTCCAGTGCTTTTCTGGGACTGTGTTTACACTGCAACAGATTGCCGTGCTCTCCCTGTCTGTTTCATCATGGTGGACAGTAGTGGGCCTCTACGCTTTAGTTCAGAGTCATCCCAATATACAATACGCTTATGCTATTCTGATGGAGTGTGATAAGTGAGCTGGCAAAAGTCTCAGAGATCCTCACAAGGAAGTGTTCAAGAATGAAGCATTGGGACACAGAAATTAAATTCTTACACTTCCCTACAATAATTTTGCCAGATTCAAAAAGCAGAAAAGAGGCAGGTCAGCAGACCGGGCATCTCCTTTTCCCTGTTATAGGCTCGGCCTCAGGAGGGGAGGCCTGCGAGCGGCTCCAGTCATTCTGATGCCAAGATCCTCCCACTTAGCACTGTGAGAGCTCATGTGAACAGCATGACCTCACTGCATCTGCCCTTTAAATGAATCAGTGCTGCTGATTTACAGTTAACGTCCATGTAAGATCCTAACCCAAAGATTGAAGGCAAATGAAAACAAGTTTTCATTGCAGGAGGCAGGCCAAGTCTTTATCTTAGATGTGATTTTACAGTCGGCCAATAGAAACTCGTCAAGGCAGAGTGGGTAACACTTTACTTTGTGTAACAAGTCCCCTTGTTTTGCATTAATTATCAGGATACAAACATGTTGGCTTGTTAGTTTCTAAAAAGGCATACATGCTAATCTGCCAACAGCAGTTGGATACAGTTGAACATTCTGTTGCTATAGCAACCGTTACCACACAGTTCCATAGCAGTTACAGTTCAAATGACAAGCTGCCATTTTGTGAAATCTAACCGTACAAATATAGATCAGGCATTTTAAAAAATTTACTCTCAATAGTCAAGATTGTTGGAGTATGCTGCATATACTTGTATACATGTATACAGCTGTTTGGTGCTTTGTTCCTGCAGTCAAATTTACTGCTAACCAAGCTAACTGTTATACTCGCTGTCTGTTGCTAACGTGTTGCTAATACAACATTCCAAGTAACCTAACTGTTAGGCTTTTTAGCAATATGATGGACAATGTAACAAGCATTAACGTGACTGCTAGTCTGTACTTTTGTGACTCTAACTGGGCTAGTTTCCTTGTTACTGCACTAATGCATTCATAATTCCATGATAATTAATTCAATTCAGCCTTTATTGGATTGTTTACATGTATAGTGATCACCACTTTTGATACTTATTAATGCTCAATTGTAGTACAGCACAATAAACATAACACTGTATCACTTCTACAACAAATATGGACAACAGGGAAATTTTCCATTTATTGGTGATTAATATAATCATACTGTTAAAAGCCTTGCCATTATAAATACTGGGTGCAGAATGTGAAAATGTGAAAAAATAAAGAGACCCTTTATGTGTGGCTGCAGCTACCAGGTCGTGTCCACAGTATTGTTCCTGTGTAGGGCATTAACAAACTGAGGGGGAGTTTACATTCTACTATTACACACAAAATACACATGGTGGGATTTTAAAGGCAGATTCATGTAGTTGTTGGACTCAAAATATAATGCGACTGTTTGTGGTCAAAAAACAAACAGTTATGGGATATTATTATTCCACCAAATTACTTTTCCAGGTGATGTGGTGAGGGTGTTGGAAGTTCATTATGTAGAGAGAGGGATTTTTTTCTTAAGTCTTAAATAAGTAAATGTAATGATTGTTTTTCTATTGGTGGCTACTATGTTTGCACTGGAGCTATGTGGACTCAGTATTTATAAAATCCTGGCTAATACCCTATCTTACAGTACATGAATTTGTGGTGTCACATTATCATCCAGTCATCATCCTCTGCTGCACCTCCTTTTAGCTTTTCTTGGGTAAAAACACCACTAGAATCATGTACATTTCTCTTCCAAATCAGTCCTACATATTGTAACAAATGTAAAAAGTTAATCGTCTACTTGAAGTGGACAAGTCCAAACCTAACACAACACTAAATTTTGAAGTGTGGCAAGATGACAAAAGGGAATATTTCAGCAAAAACATGTGATAAAAAGAAGATTGTACATGCTTAATCTAATAGTGGCTGTGTCACCACAGTATGTGTGCTTTAACAGCTGGTTTCAATCCAGACGTGACCACCTACATAGTGTGTAACTGAGTGCCCATTACTGATATAACAGACAGTCAGTTTGCTGTCACATTCACCACCTGCTCTTTGACTCAACACAACTCACCAAATGACATTTAAATCACTATCTCCAACACTGCTGGCTGTTAAAAAAGGCAGTAGATATGAAATTTATTATGCATATAATTCATATTCATACTGAGAAGTATTTCTTGTTCACTGATTGGATCCCATGTAACTACTGGCCAATACATGGCCTCTGTTCATTATTTGGGAGATAAATACCTTAATTATGGATTAATGCTACTATTGTATAGGAATATTCAAAATCACATTTTGCAGTGAGTTCTATCGCCATCAAGTGGCAACAAGAACAAATTACACCTAAAAGAAGCAGACTGAAGCATATGACGTTAACTGGTCCTGTCAACACAAGAAGCTGTTTATTAACAGACTCAGTGTTACATAAACCAGTTTTTATCTGATCACAGACTTTCTGAGAAAGTTATTTATTCCAGTAAACTAACTAAATGTATAACTTTATGTGTTTACTTTCTTTTTAATGTGTTTGATTTTCAGCTTATAAAACAACTCCTGTCTTACTAGATTCAGAGACATAAAGCCACAGTAGGTGCATCTGTAAAACTATGACCAAATTCAAGCTCTGACTACTTGACTTCTTTGACTTGTTTTTGTTCTTGTTCACCTTATTTGTAATAGATGATGTTCTTTGAACCTGCTTTTCTGTAAGAATTAAAATCAGTGTTATTATACAAATATACATGACCATAATCAACTGATTCTAACAAAACTGGAGACGAATGTGAGATGGATCAGGAAATAAGTCTTTTGAACTGAGGGTCTTTTCATTTATTTATAAATATATTGGGTATAATTTCTGCCATTAGAAACAGGCCTTGGTCTTTTTTCTCTTTACCCATCACACAACACCGCTAAGGTGCATACACAAGACTAATAGCGCCATCATGTGGTGAAAGAAATCCCTGACTCTTTAGAAAATATACAGTACATAAATGGCAAAAAGAAAAAAAAACACGAGGAGCAGCAGGTGTCCACCGGCATTAAACTCATCTGAGGCTAAAACATCTGGGCCTGCCAAGCTGTATGATGCTGTCAAAATGTATGAAATGTAAGATTTTCTCCACACCATTTATAGATAAAGGTAGGTCTTTAAAAGTTGTTTTAACAATCTTGCCTTTGTTGAGTAAAAATAGTTTTGAAGACTTTATCTACCTACCTGTACCTTTATTTTGTGAGAAGGACACAGACATGTCTGTCAGTTTCCAAACTTTAATGTAAAAGACAAAACAATACAGGATTTTGTGACACGGGGGGAAAAAAAAATAACGATTTAGCTCATTTGTCCTTCTCCTTCTGCTCCTTCTCCTTTTTGTCCTTTTCAGCCTTGGCCTCCTCAGCCTCGTGCCGCTTGATGAGCTCCTCTACTTCTTTCTGTTTAAGCACCTTGATTTTTGTTTTCCCGTCTTCCCGTGTCAAGGTGGCAATCTCCACTGAAACGGTAAATGCGACACAGCATTGTATTATTGTAGTGTAGTTTTTCATTTAAAGTCTGGCTGCTGCACTTTAAAGATGTTTGACAAGAAGATATTAGACACATCCCGAGGAATTTTATTTAATTATTATTTCTTTAATTATCTTATTTAATTTTATTTAATTATTTTTTGTTTATCTGATCTACATTACTTTCTTGAAGCAAGGACTCAGAGTTGACATCCCTTACTAACTTAGTTATATCTACTACTTACGACAGTGCATGACAGCAATACTGTAATTTTACATGCATACTAACTGCAATATGCAGCACCAAGAGAGTACTATTCCTGAATCTCACCTTTCTCTGCTGAGAGCTTGCTGACATCCATTGTTTTGTTGAGGACTTTGACGGCCAGAGCCAGAGCAGAGGACAGAGCCATCTCTCCCTCTTTGTAGTCTTGCTTCAACATGGACACTGCAGCCTGAGGACAGGAGGTCAACACATCAAACACGATACAGAAGAACAGTGTAACTGAACTCAACTTCAGTCATTCAAGAACTTGTTACTTTGACAAATTTGTCTTTGAAAGTTGCTCTGGCAGCTATGCATTTTATATTACTAAAACAAATTTAAATGTATACTTGTGCCTGATTTATAAAGGAAAAGATTATGTATGCTGTTCATATTCAGAACTACTATAAAAATCACGTATATACAGCACTGTTTTATTCTGAACAATCCCACAACAACTACATGACACTGTCTGATATATCTGTTGTGAACATCTCACTGATAATCATCATCTAATCCATGTCAGACTTACAGCGCTGTTGTTGCCAATGCAGGTTGCCTTCCAGCCTCCATAGTTGCCACTGGGGTCACTCTGGTACAGCTGGAAACCGTAGTGTTTGTCCCAGCCCATGTACAGCAGAGAAACTCCAAATGGCCTCTTTCCTTTTAAGACAAACAACACAGCTGTTACAGAATGCCAAAATCCATCTGTGTTTTAACACAATGAGGATACTCTGTCAGTACTCTGATTACTTCTGGTTGCTTGTGTACCAATATGACACTTTACACATGGGCACTGTAAATGTTCAGAGTGAAAAGATTATAAACTAGAATCCTGTGTTTCTTACCTCCAAACTGTGTGTAAGCTTGCTTGATGTCACACAGGGCTGTAACCAACTGCTCGCAGGGTATCGGCTCCTGGTACTGCAGTAAATATCTGGAGAGAAATTTAAACTGGTCAACAGCTGTTGATGAATGTGATAAATGGCTAGAAAGAAGGTTAAAAACCCCAACATTCATATCCATATCATCATTTAACAGGTTCATACTCAGTTATAATGTATGAGATGCATTTTCATTTTTACTTTCTTAATGTTACAAATCTTGTGTTTGTATTTATGGGATTGTATAGTGTATGTTTATTCATCTGATAAAAGTGGGAAAAAAATACACTTGGTTGTTGGGGGCAAATACATTCCTTATTGAATTTATTTTGATCTAATACTTAGGAACAGACGTGGAATATCCAACAGGTAATATTTTAATCGTTGGCAGATTTTCCTCTGAAACTTACCTCTGTGCGATTAGCCGCAGTTCATTTGTCAGTACATTGGCGTCTGATGTAATCCCAGCAACACTGCACGCCATGTCTCTACAAGAGACAAGCAAGACCACTGTTTACTGTCAGAATAACTTATGTGTTTATATTTGTAAATACAAAGTAGAGTATGTAGAAGTGCGTAGAAAGAGTCCCTCTATATTTCAGCTCACTCACTCGTTGAGCTTGTAAATCTTCTCTGAGAAGAAAACCTCGTCGAGCAGCTTGTGGATGTTGCGTCTCTCTGCTGCTAACAGCACTCCATCATTTGCTAGAATCCCCAGACATGTTCCTGCATGACCAATAGCTTCCATGGCGTACTCCACCTGATACAGGCGTCCTGTAAATTACAGTCAAAGTTTATATTGGCCACTTTTGGCTAAAAACTTATAAAACCTTGGGGCATCTACGTAAATTTGACACACACTAGTTAATCGACAAGATGAGCAACTCCATTCACTGATGAAGACTGTAAGATGTGGATGAAAGCTTGATTGTAGACCTCAATTTAACACATCCTAAATCCAGAAAACATTCCTGTGAGTTCTCCTTGGCATCTTATCTTTAAAAATACCCAATTTATGGAGAAATATACTGCAAGTGTCATGTAAGGCTTTCAATGCAATGGAATACTAGGAGCATAAGAAGCAAACATACATCTTGTATTTGATCATTTCACTCTATATTTGATTATCAAGTGTTAAAGAACAAATATCAAAACAATCACTTACCTTCAGGAGAAAATATTGTTGTCCGGGAATCATATCTACGAGACTAAAAACACAAAGAAACAAGTTCTAGCTGACGAAAATAAGACTTATGAAAAACAAACTCTTACATACTTTTCAAAGTAGAGAGATATTTTTGGAGCTACTTACCATTTTTCCGCGTCACTGGAACAATCCTGCAAAATATAAAACAGTTGTTGTTGTTATACTCAGGGGGCAACCAGCAAAGAGACCTTCCATTAATAACTTTTTTTTTAAACACGTTATATGTCCACTCCATAACATTTCAGAGCCAAATATTGAGATTTTTACTATATAATTACAAGATAATTTACAGGCAAGAAATTGTTTCTATTATTTCAAACAAGCGGTTCCCAACATGGTGCTTCCCCTCCAGAAAACAAGAAACCAAACAGAGAGCTAGCTTAAGTTATGATTTCACAAACAAGGAAATAAATAGCTCCTTTCCTAATGTAATATAAAAATAAACCACGAACCAAGCCTCGGAGAATAGTTTTGGTCAGTTAGTTGCACTACTCAGTGCCTCAGTGTATGACAGCTAGCTAACTGCTGCTAAAGAGAATGAATCTGCAATATCTGAGCATGCTAATTCGCTAGCATGCTCAAAACCATCTAGCTCCACAGTAAAGAAAGTCTTCTAGCTGGACCACTATAAACTGGAGTTACAATCTAAAATTATGCTAAAATAAAACAATGCTATAGTAAGTAGCATAAATACTGAATCATTACCTTAGTTGAGAGGGTCTAAGTTATCCTACTTTGGCCCAGGCACAGTGCTCCGGTACTTTCAGTTTGATGTTCCCTCACACACACCGGATGCTTCGGCAGTGAAGTAGCTGCTCAGCAGCGCCACCTCTCAGTGGGAGGACCAATCACATTCTGTATTATTGTGTCCATGGACCAGTACATTGACAGGTGGAAAGTAACTGAATACCGTTTACTCAAATACTATACTTACGTAAAAATTGAGGTATTTCTACTGAACTTGAGTTTTCTCTTTTCATTCCACTTTATATATCTTCACTACATTACAGAGAGAAATATTGTACTTTTTGACGCATTACATTTATCTGACAGTTTTAGTTACTAGTTACTATACAGGTTAAAATTTTTACATGCAGAACATAGAGAGAAAAAAATACGATCCTTTGTTATGGATCAGAATACCATGTCTAACAGTATATACAAGTAGGTGCACAATTAGTGTATTAATAAATTAGCTGACAGAAAAATAATTGGCAACTATTTTGATGCTGTGAAAACATTCATACATCACTAATAATAAAGTAATGATATAATACGTAACATTATAAAAGTCACAGCCACATCAGAGTACTAACTCCCATACGTTCACTCAGAATGCAGAAATATTTCTTGTAACGTAGTATCACTAGTTTCGTATTAGTAACTTCATTTGAATGAAAAAAAATCTATTACCACTGCATGAGTCCTCCCCCAGTCCTGCAGGGCGGCGGTAATGAAACAACTGGCATGAAGCATTAAACAAAGGAGGAAGAGGAAGCTCTGCTGCGTTCATGTAGTTTCGGAAAGATGATAAAAACAGAAAAAACACACGATGTTATTCAGTAGGGAGTTTTCACACAGTATTAGAAGGTGTTTAGTCCTGGTATTAATCTTAAAAACACCCTTAATTCGCTTATTTTTGTCTTACATTTTGAAGCAGCCCATTACAAAGTGAGGCCAGATACAAACAGTCTGTAGCTCGCTCATTTATGCTAATATTAGTTTTTATATTGATATAGCCGCCAGAAATGAAGCATAATTTATTGACACGTGTATTGGAGACGTTATTAGTGTCAGAAATTCGTAATATCATGGCTAACGTGAACGTTATTCCGGTTTAGATTACTCATAGTTACGGTTTACGGATACGACAATGAATGCAGCATGTGTGTCATTGGTTGTTTGAGAAGCATGGCATTTGAATGGGAACAGGAAGACATTTATTAGTTAGCTCGCTAGCTAGGAGGTCGCTAACTTCATTTCTTTCTCTTTTTTTCTTGTAATCACCCAAAGAAATTAGTTTGAATCACAGATTTTAATCCGCTGTTGACATGAAGTTTCAAGCCCGAAATACATTAAGGACATGACGCTGAAATAAACATCTGTCCTAAGAGGTTAGTGTTTAAACCAATGCTAACGCTGTGTAATTCAGAGCTAACACGGTAGAAGCTAACACACGCCATAGTACATCCAGCAGGTCACAACCGGAATATTTAATTAAACACCTGTTTTTGAAATCGTTTAACTTACTTTGTTAGGGCTTCATAAGTGCTGTTAGCCGTCACAGGAGTGCTCACCGTAGTTCCCGGTTGGCCTCACACCGGCTCGGGAACACGGTGTCCTCTGACCGGTGTTGTCACAAGGGGTCAAGTACAAATTGGTGAGGTGATATTTAGCTGTGGGATGACCACAGACGCTTTCAGATTTCATGGAGATGTTACAGTATCGTTTGCATGTACTATGTATGTCAAACTACAAATTCCAATGTCAACAATGACCTTCCAAGTGTAATAAAAACTAGTTTACCGACTGCACTGTTGTTGTTGTTTATGCTGTCAGGCAGGAATCAGTCTGATGAGGGGGCACCTACAGCTGGCAGGATGCAGCAGAAAAGGAACATCCAAATCATCGAGTGGGAGGACCTCGACAAGAGGAAGTTCTACTCTTTTGGGGTATTTATGACGATGACCATCCGGGCCACCGTCTACCCGGCGACCCTCATCCGCACTCGGCTGCAGGTGCAGAGGGGCAAATCCCTCTACAGCGGCACCTTTGACGCCTTCTTCAAGATCCTGCGGGCGGAGGGTGTACGGGGCCTGTATCGTGGCTTCATGGTCAACACCTTCACTCTCATCTCAGGCCAGGCTTACATAACCACCTACGAGCTGGTGAGGAAGTACGTCTCCCAGTATTCCGAGGACAACACGGTCAAGTCGCTGGTGGCGGGCGGCTTGGCCTCCCTTGTTGCTCAGAGCATCACCGTTCCCATAGATGTTGTGTCTCAGCAGCTGATGATGCAGGGCCAAGGGGAGCACCTCACCCGCTTTCGACTCAATTCTAACACAGAAACTGGAAAGCCCAAAAAAGTGTTTGGCCAAACGAGGAACATTATGGCTCAGATTTTTGCTGCCGATGGTTTTCGGGGCTTCTACAGGGGATATGTGGCTTCCCTACTCACTTACATCCCAAACAGTGCTGTCTGGTGGCCTTTCTATCATTTCTATGCTGGTAAGCAACTGGAACACAAAGCACAAGAAAGCACTGCACTTTCTCTGAAAATCTTGAGCTTGTGTTTTTTTGTCATGACCTATTTGTGTATCTGTAGTGAGAATTAACTACACTAGTCCTGATCATGTCCTTAAATAAGTATATGTATGTGTTGTGTTCTACAGAGCAACTCTCTAAACTGGCTCCCAGCGACTGCCCTCATCTTATTCTACAGGCCATGGCTGGACCTCTAGCTGCTGCTACTGCCTCAACTGTCACCAACCCAATGGATGTGGTTAGAGCCAGAGTACAGGTAACCATCATTAACTGTACATCTGTCATATTACAGCAGGTGTCATGTGGTCATTTGGAGACATTCAGTAGCTTAGAGATGAATTGGATGTAGTTTATTAAAAAATTGTTTTTCCCGTTCTTGTGGATAAAGCTGGCAGAGAAGTGTGTTAAAGTGCACAGTCCATTATGTGTAGTTAGATAATTTTCAATAGCTGATGCAGTAAATGTTAATAATTACTCAGCTTTCTGTGTTTGTGTGTGTGTGTAAGGCAACACGTTACCACATCACTCTCCTGTAAGTTGCATATTTTGACGTATCAGGGAAGTTTTTCCTATCCAAGGCACAAAAGCAAAAGCTGTGCTGTAGTGACGACAGGTTCTGCATAAAAAACATTCATAAGTTATGTTTTAAGGAGGAGTCAACCACCAAAATGAATAAATATTGAGTGGAGGAAGGTACTTTTTCATAGTGACAGTGTCTTAGGAAAGATATATTCTGACATTCAAATTCAGATACCAATGTAGGATCAGTTATTTATTTTCTAAGCTCTGGGATAAGTCATGATTTTAATGTTTTGTCTGCCTACATGTGTGTCTACATTACCGTTTGACTGAAAATAACTACTACTGTGCATGTTGTAAGAACTCCATAGATACTGTATTTTACATATCACGCAAAAACAAAAAATCTAAAATCTTATCAACCATCTTTAAGCTAAAATACTGTGATTACTGTGAGTACTGTATGTGTGTTTTGTTTAGGTTGAAGGGAGGACTTCAGTCATCGAGACATTCAGACAGCTGATCAAAGAGGAAGGCTTCTGGGGATTGACCAAAGGACTGACGGCGCGCATCATTTCATCCACACCCACTGCCATTGTCATGGTGGTCGGCTACGAGACACTAAAAAAACTGAGTTTGCGACCTGAGCTGGTGGACTCAAGACACTGGTAGAGGACACCAGGACAGGTGATATGTGGACCATGTGCCATTTTAGCCCCAAATTAGACTTCCTGTGAGTGCACTGGATTAAAGAAAGGTTTGTTTTAATTAACAACCTGGGGAACAAAATGGAATCAGGCCACTGTAAATACACAAACTATGTGTTTAAATCAGTTTTTGACCATTCATACCAACCTGTTAGTAACAGATTAAAAACCTGGCCATTAAAATTCACACCTAGGTTTGCAGTTGGTGTCGCTGCTTAACAGGGTTGCTTTTTAGTGAAAAATGAAAATGAAGACTGCAGTATTTTTAACACTGGAAGATGCAGAAAAATTGATGCAACCTTAAAGGATTAATTTTTTATACCTGGTCAACACACACTACAATCATTTTTAACATCCTTGCAGTAGAGAAAAGTGGAAGTGATTGCTGACAGACCAATAGTTTGTGCTGTCCTACCAAAGCCAAGCAGTGCTGGGCCCACATAAAAACCTGGTTTTAATCATGGTTTGGAGAAAGGTGATATGCAAGGTGCGATCAGTAAGCTCAGAGACTGCGCCTACAACAACAAACCTGATTCAAAATTGCCTGCCCTCCCCTTCAAAGTAGTCACCTTGTGCTGCGATGCACCTCTCCCAGCACTCATGCCACACTTTGAATACTTCCTGAACGTCTTGTACAGAGTGACGATTGTGTTGTTGTGGCCCACCCAGATGTTGATTGTGCAACCTAACTCAGAATACTGAATACCGACTCGCATCTGATGCACGCACATTACCATGCCGCGCTCTGTTCAATAGGAACATTCTCAGGACTTATTGATTGCACTTTCTAATTCATGATGACGCATTCACATCAACAGTTAGCGAATCTCCAAGTTTTTGTTTCCTTACACTCCCCAAACTAGCTTCTGCATCTGTTCTGCAGTTCCTTTATCTTGGCCTTTTTAAGTTGCTGCCTTCATTAGTGTGAAATCAAGACTAACAATCTGGTTTTTGTGTTTAAATGGCTAAATGTGCGCGAGAAGAACAGTAGGTATTAGAATATTTAACGTCACAGTTTTTATGTCGTGGATTGATTTATCTTGTACGCTGTGCAAAGTGCAAGTCAAAATAAATGACTTTACAAATTCCCTGCAAAACATTAAACATACAGCGCAACATTTTATCAGAATTTTTGTAACATACTGCTTTGCTGTCTCATTGGCATTGTAGAAAACACTGCAGTGATCAAGCTGGTTAATAAATGACTGATTTGGTGCAGGTCAAGTATTTCCATTAAGGTGGGCTCCCAGTTAAAACCTGTGAGGCAAAGGTGACTGAAGGGCAATGAACAGAAAAGATGCTGTTTCGCTACTGTGACAGTAAATGTCTGAGTGCAATAATGTAAATGTTTTATCCTTTTCAGCACAAAATGTGATTGTATATTTCCTGTAAATTGTGTGGACGACATCTCTTAAAAGAATGCATTTTACCTAATTTATTTTTTGTTTGCTTTTTGGGTTTCTTCAAGTTTTGACCACAGAAGTGTCTGAACTTCACATTGTCATGTTTGTTTTTAATTTGTTTAACATGAATAACTTGGGAGTTTTGTGGCTTATGCAGTTTGTTGCTTTTTTATCGCTGCTTTAGTGACTTTTTTGGGAAGTTAATTAATTTCTGAACATTACTGTCAGATGTGGTTCGTTTTTACAACAGATTTTTACTTGTGACATTAGATGTTGTCACTGCAGCACTGTATTTTAATCATGAAGAAAGACAAACTGTAATTGTTTTAGTTTGATTGGAAGCAAATTCCTAAATCTGAAAGTTTGTTTAGATGAAGCCATAATGTTTTATTAAATGATATATAAATTTCCTCAGGTCATGGCAAGATGTGTTATAAACATTCAAGGGATACCTGATTCACTTGCAGTTGTTAAGTATTAGTTTTTCAAACACATTTTCTTCAGGGTAATTATCGTCTTTTAAAGGCTCGTGGGAGAGAAAGGAATCTGTGTAAACTTCTGTGTCAAGATCAACTACAGTCTGAAATTAATTTTTCATTTTCATTTTCTTTGCACAGCTTTTGTTAATTCTAAAAGTGTGATTCTGTTGTCAGTGATTCACAGAGATTAAGTCCTCTGTAGTAAACCAGAACCCGACTGTCGTGTAGTACGTGTAGTTTCACATTATGTGTTGTCTCACTGTAGCTTGGTTCATCTGGTCAATAAAACACCACGACTACTAAACAAAGTCAGTTTGTGTTTTTACTGTGTTCCAGGCAGAATAAGGAGGATGTGCTGTTTTTTCTTTCAATTTCATGTTTCAATATTAGGATTAAAATTGAAAATCAATTAAATAATTTGTCAGGCCATATCTGTGGTCATTTAAAGGTCTTAAGTTTGGGTTTTCACATAAAAAATTTGTAGAAAATGTTTACAAATGTTTATTAAACAAGTCCCTTTTTTTGAGGAGCCCTTAATTTGTTAAAAAAAAAAAAGGTAACCAAAAGATTTACTGAATATAAACTAATATTAGCTGATTAATCTCCCCATCTGATTTATCATACCATATACAAGTCAAGTGAGCTGTGAAGGTGTTGAATGGAGTTAGTCAGTATTTTCATTGTCTGTACTTAATCTCAAAAGTAGTATTTTCTTGGCTAGACAAAGTATAAATAAAAAGTTGAAAAGCGATTAGGGTGGATGTTTATCTGGGTGTCTGCACAATACTTACAAATAAAACATTAGAATTCTGATATTCAGCTGCATGTATATTAACTGCAACATCAAGAGAAAAGAAAATGTCAATATTGTGTGTTTCTATCGTCCTCAGGGTATTCTGCTGAGATTCTGTTGCCTGAGAAGTTAATGTGTTTCCTTGATGTTCTCATAACCGTGGGGCGTCCATACATCTTGTCGAAGGTGACACTCTGACATCTAAGGTCATATCTTATTATGGCAGTTAGGTAATGAGATGAGAGGGGCTACTGAGGTGAGTAAGCTTCATTTAAATAGTGTTTAAATCCAGCACACAAGTAAGAGTACGATTCTTCAGGGTTTTTTTTTTTCATGAAATACAGGAAATATATCCAGGACCTTCTTATAAAACTGGCTTTGTGTCAAAATCTAACAAAAGGATTTGAATTAATTTCACTCTAACAATGTAAAATAAAAAAACTAGCTTGCTAAAAAATAATGGCATATATGCAAAAAATGCTGTCACAGGTAACTCACCAAAAATACATTTAAAAGTCAGTTAAACCAATTAATGCCATACAAAAAAAAGACATATAACTCACACATATGTTAAAAATCTACATTTTCAGGAACAGGGCAATAGATGGCAGCAGACATTGCTCTTACAGCTCACATTTTCCCTCCATGCTTGTCACACATCCTCAAACTTTCTCTCTGTGCTGCACTCAAACTGTTCACTAACTTTCCCTTTTGGAAATAAAACCACCCAGACGCCAAGGGACAAATCTACTGATGAATGAAACCAACGAGGACGGAGGCCTGGTGAAGACAGTGGAGGCCTTCTTTGAGCTGACACTTCCTGGTGGGATGACGGAGTGCTCCCTGCTCTGCTCTATACATTAATTATCAGGCGGTGTCTGGAAGGCACTTTGTCAAAAAGATTGATGAGGAGCTGTCTGAGAGGGAACAAATCTGACTTGGCCGGGGTTAGAGGAAGGGCCTCTCATTCTCATGGGATGTAATGGTGGTTGCTGTGTGAGTGTGTGTGTAGGATAAAAGGTGGGACAGTCAAGACACTGAGGACAGACATGAGGATTGTATCGAAAAGACTGTGTTGTATAATCTCTGCAGCTTTAGCCAAAAAAACAAAACAACAAAAAAAAAAAAGACAGCAAAGGACAAATGTGTATTAGAAAGGAGTTTCCATCACCCATCTTCAGTATGAGTGACATGATGAGACAGGGTTACTGGAAATTCACTGTGCATTTATAAAAATATTTCATCTTCAACTGCACTCACATGTTCACATGTACATTAAAACAGTTCTTGGTTCCTGTAACTGTTCCCTTCTTCATCCTGGCTATGAAAAGATTCCCTCCTAATATACTTAATGTATTGTAAGAGATGAGGGACAACATCTACAGTCCTCATTCTGCATCAAAATATAAAATTTAGCATGGTAGGATTGACTTCCTACTAACATCCTGCTGTACGTGACAATATCTTTACGAGCCAGGAATCTAAAGCTGAAATGATTTATTGATTAGTCAATTGACAGAAAATTCATTTTATAACTATTTTGATGAGTAATAAACCAATTCAAGTTCTTTTTTTAAGCAAAACTACCAAAGATTGACTGCAACCAGCTTCTCAAATATGAATTTCCTTTGATAGTTAACTCAACATTTTGGGGATTTTGACTGTTGGTTAGACAAAAAAAGCAATTTCACTATGTCCACTTGGCCTACAGCTTTTGCCCATTATTTTCTGACATATTAATCAATGAGCAATCAATCAATCTGTTATAAAAGCCTGGGCTGTGGATTTGGTCCCCAATGTTTTTTTACACTGAAATCTTTATGAATTGGCTTTAATAATGGATCTCTTCATGGCCACTATAGAGAGCAGGAGCACGTAAAACCACCAAAATCTGCTTCAATGCACATAAACACATGAGTATTAGTTTTAAGATAGACTTAAAAAAATATTAAGCTATCCTTTAAGTATCAATTGTTTTATGAAAACTTATGGTGACCACAGCTGATTGGGGGACTTCATTAATCACTATAAAACTATAAAAACTTCTTTTATGATTGTTTACTGCATACACCCAAATTATAAAAAATAAATGACTGAATTAATTGTTAAAAACTGAGTAGTATCTAGCCATGCAGATAATTAAGGTTTTATTTGCCCAAAACCTTGGCAACACACTGTCCACTGTCCACACCTCTACCACCTACTATAGAGATGAATTTAAGATTGCTTTTATAGTTTTTACTGAAATTTCTTTCTACCACAGAAAATCTCTAGTAAAAAGAGATCTGTGGATATTCTCAGACTCTGTCTCTGGAAAAAGACGTTTCTGATGATTTTTTTTAACTGAGCACCACAGGGGAAACTCCATTCACCTCTGCTGTAATGGGATGGAAATCTCGAAACTTTGGCAAATAAATCCAAAAACTGGCCACATGAATTAGAGGCAAGTGAGAAAATATATTTATCTTACAGAATTTGGATGAAATGGCCCTTTAAAACGAGGCCCCAAACCCTCCATATATAAGGAAAAGTAGATGATAAGCTGTGGGTACCAATGAGAAACTGTGGAAAAAAGATTGAAAAATCCAAAAGCTTTAGGACTGAACATTTGTATAAATGCACTATTAGGTTTCACAAACCCCAGTCAGATCTCAGTCAGAGATGAGACCTTCCAACCACAACGTAATTAAGCTCTATCATTAAAAGAAATCTGTAAGAACGTGTGTGGGAGAGGAAGCAGGGGTAGAAGGGGGTTTGGTCTGCTGTGTGGGATCACTGCACACGGGGAGGAGGGGGAGGAGGAGGAGGAGGAGGAGGAGGAGGAGGAGGGAGCACAGGGACAGACGGAGGGAGAGAAAGAGCCTGAATAAACTGGAAGCAGAGGAGACAACAGGACGACAGGAGGCGAAGGCTGACGAACACACACGCACCAAACCCCACAGGAAAGATGCCCAATTTTGCAGGCAGCTGGAAAATGAAAAGCAGCGAGAATTTCGACGAGTTGCTCAAAGCCCTGGGTGAGGACAATCTACTCTTTCTTACATGAACATTTGAATGTGTTTTAGTGAAAGGAGTTTTCAAAATTATCCACTACACTAAACATTGAATGAATAAGCTTGTCAGAGGTCTATTATCTCTGCTGTAGACAACCAAATCTGGAATACAGACATTAGACAACAATTACGGTTTGATTTTCAAATGAAAAAACTGCTAAAACCCAAATGCATCACACTTAGGTTCAAATGGGAGACTGTAAGCTTCTTAGATGGTGGCAGCAATTAAGCATTTGATTAAATTTACACAAAAAGCTACAATTAAAAGGTGATCTTTTCCACTATGTTGGAACAACCTCTCCCTAATTTTAGCTCTGTGATTACACAGGTTTTTGCTGCAGTTTTGTTTTTCAAATGGAGGTTTGGTTACAGGAGTCAAATTTAACACCAAAGCTTTTTGCTTCAATAGTGGAGCACAACTGGTTTTAATTAAAGGAGACAACAACCTCATCCTGTTGTACATACACTGATGCTGAGTTTGAGTGATGGACTACGAGAGGATGGGAAACAGACTTCTCAGCGTTCTCTCATCTGTTTGTACTGTAACTGTGTAGGAGAGTTAATAGTTTTTTTCCACTCCTTCGAAGGACAGAATCTATCATGATCTACAGGAGAGCTAAACAAAGCAAACAGCACTGACATTCCTCCCTCTCATCACCTTGTCACTGCGCCCTCCATATTTGCAACATCTGCTGATAACAATCTCACTTGCAGCTGCTGCAGGATCTTATTTTTTAAATATGAAAACCAACAGCTTTGTCCTGTGATATCTCCTCCTGACAGCTAAAGCATGATTGGTTTCCAAGGTGGTATGACTCTGTCTGAGAAAAGATACTTCTACCTTTATGAATTTCTGGTAAATAAGCCAAGTTTAATCTCTGAATCACTGACTTTTTTTTTTTTTGTTACAATGACTTTTGGCGCCAGAGGCAGACAGAAAAAATGTGAGCTGACACATCTCAATGTCAAATGAGAGCACATGTCTTATTCTTTAAATTCTTGTCTAGGGCAGAAAAAGGTTCGTCAGTTTTATCCATTTACTGTTTTCAGGAGTGAATCCCATGCTGAGGAAAATAGCAGTTGCGGCTGCATCCAAACCCCATGTGGAGATAAGACAGAACGGCGAGCACTTCTACATCAAAACCTCTACCACAGTCCGCACCACGGAGATCAACTTCCTCATTGGTGAGGAGTTTAATGAGGAAACGGTGGATGGCAGAAAGTGTAAGGTAATCTAATTTAACTGCCTTGGATCTGCACAAATCTGAGCTTTTATTTTGAAATGTTTGTCTTTCTTTAAGTTTAAGAAAATATGAACATACAGTATAAGAGAGGTGTGAATTTGGTATCTGGAGTAAAAGTAAGTCTCGGATGTTGCAAAGTCCCTGCACCTGAACAAAAAACATGATTAAATATTTCAAGCTGTAGGCTGATATTCAACCTGTACAGAAACAATGACTACCTGGAAGATAAAAAAAGATTTAATGCTTAAAACTGCAATGTTTTAAAAGTGGAAATCACTTATAAATGGGTTAAAACATGCAGCGAGAGTCTGGTGTGATCCTTTAAAGACTGACGGGACAAAGAGATAAACACACAGAGCCTCGCTAATGTCCTCTTTACCCCTTAGTTTTACTGCTGACGTCCCATCAGCCAGGTGAAACAGACGGGATAAATATAGGAAGCCTCATTAAAGTGCTGCTTTTCTACAGAGTTTGGCCACTTGGGAAACAGAAAACAAGATTTACTGCAAACAGACTCTCCTGAGCGGGAGTGGCCCAAAGACCTTCTGGAGCCGAGAACTCAGAGGGGATGAACTCATACTGGTGGGTAGTGTTTTAACCGTACTATAACTAGACTTATGGTGACAGATGAGAAAGAGAGTGCCACTAGACTATTTTACTGAAGTGTATAAAGCACAGATTGTATCAGAGATAATCTCATTTTTAAGTCTGTCATCTCAGGAACCACAAATGTCCCTTCAGGATCATCCCTTTTGTTTCTCCCTCTAGCAAAAAAAAAAAAAAACTTTTAACAGTGGTCTCAATGTTTTCTTTTATAAAACTGTGGCTCCCAAATGCTCTAATCCCACTAGGCTGAAGGAGGATGTCTACACAATGCCTCCCATTTTCATCTAAAGTCGCTCCGCAGATCAATGAACAGATGTGCGGATGTTTCGCAAAAGGGAATGAGGTGTCAAATTTGGAGGTCGCTGTCTTTGACCACATGGGCCATTTTCTGTTCCCTACTTCTCTTTCTGCCAATAAGAAAACAATTCAGGGATCGTTTAAAGGGACAGGACTCAACTTGTGTCAAAAACACGGTTGCTCTGGCAGTGTGGAGTAGCCTATCCTAAATTGAATAGACTGACATTTTGGGAAATGTGCTTATTCACTTTCTTGGCTTAGAGGAGAAGATTAATACCATACTCATATCTGTACAGCAAATGTGAAACTACAACCAGCAGCCATTTAGCCTAGCTTAGCATAAAGACTGGAAACGGGGAAACTGTAACCCTGGCTCTGTGCAAAGGTCACAAAATCCACTTAGCAGCACCTCTAAAGCTTGCTAACTGGCATATTATGTTTTGATTGTTTAAGTTGTATAAAAACTAAAGTGTTTTACAGGAGTTTATGAGACCGACTATTCCCTGGCCAGGAGCCTGGAGACTTGGCTGGTTGCCTGGCATCCTCACAAAAGCTTTTGTATTTACTACAGCTGAAAAAGTTAGTCCATAAATCCATTAGTCGATCAACAAATTAATGATCACCAGTTGTCAAAATTATCTAGGATTAATAATTCAAACAAATGTAAAAATTCACAGATTACAGTTTCACAAATATTTTCTATTTTGTAGTTTTCTTGGTCCTATATAGTGGTAAACTGAATATCTTTTGCTTTTGGATTGCTGATCAGATTAAATGGGACATCAAACATTTGCTGACATCTGAAAGACAAAAGATTATTCAAGGAAATAATGTGTACATTAATCAACAATGAAAATAAATGTTAGTTGCAGGCCTAGTTTTTTCAACTGTACAAGTAAAGGTATACATACAGCTTCGTATTTACTGTACAAACACGAGAGCGGTATAAATCTTCTCATCTAACCATCAAATTATTTGCCAGTGATGATGGTCGTGCCAACAGATTCCCGGCAGAAGCAGAAACTAGAAGGAGACAGATGGTCAAGAGAGGCCATAACTGGGTGGTAACACCAGATGTGAAAATGTTAAAATGATCTGGTCAATATTTCTCCAAAATATTCTGTAGTTCCTAAAAAATGTTCTGAACTCCCACAACCACTTGGAACAATCATATATTTCTCGCATTTCCTTCCTTTGCCAAATGAGGGTGTGGATAAACACGCCTGTACTGTATCTGTGAGAGAGAACAGCCATAAACAATCATATTAAAAGAGGTCCGAAACATTGGACCTGTTATTCTTGGTCATCTGATGTTGATCTGATTTTGCTATTGGCTGCATGATCCAAATTGAGAAAAAGGTTGAAAGCAAGTGAATTATTTGTTACAGCGTGCAGCAGCACCTATAGAGGGGAGACGTAATCTGGATTTCAAAGGAATAAATTAACTTTTCACTGCCATACGGTTGTTGTTAGACGTTGCATTCCACGCAGCGTGTCATGATCTTGCATCCATCAGAGACACTTCTCCCTCCAGTTCCTGGCAAATCAAGATCACTGAGACAAAGTCTTTTTCCTGTAAACATCTGGGATTTAACATGCTTGGATTTATTGGCCAGATGGACAACAAAGCTGAGTCCAGTTTGGCTTTGATGAAGAACTCTTTACTCACTGTGACTCACCTCTGAGAGGCAATCAGGAAAACATTTGAGCGGGGCTGTAATTTGGACTGAGCGGGGGAACAAAACTTTGACTGAGACCAAATCTGTTTTTTATTCAAGATAAGGGTGTGTACGTCTGTCCATGTTGGAGTGATAGGCTGCAATCTGATAGGCATATGGGACTGAATCAATGGGGGAAAAAATTACTTTTCAAGGTTTTAAAGTGATACCAGTGTGGAGGGAGAAGTCAGATACAGTTTATTCACTGCTGTTCTGTAATTTGAACTTCCCCATATTTCACCTAAATTACCATATTATTTAGAATTTAAGATTATAATGATGCTGAGGGAGAAGTATTTGGCTTTGAGGTGATACAGACTAAAAACTCTTTCACCAATGATCTGGAGACTGGGATCAGAGTCACCTTTAAAAAACATCACTTCAAAGAGAAATCTACAAAATGAACACAGAATTTCCCTTAATATTCCCTTAATAACATTTTGATTCTGAATATATTATGACTCCAATTAAGAGACTTCTTGTTCTTCCTCATCTGAATATTGTAGCTGATTAAAGCTATTTGGGTTTTGAACTGTTGGTTGGACAAAACAAGACTCCAGACTTGAAATTATAATGGATTTTTTTTCATGTTTTTTTTAGACTTACCAATTATTGATTAATCAAGAAAAAATAATAGGCAGAATAGATATGAAAATAATCATAAATTGTAGCCCTAATCTGGAGGTTGAGAACCCTTGATATATAATAATACAATCAAAGTATGTACTGTTTACCAATATAGACAGAGCACCATTTTGGAAGTTAGGGGTAAAGTAGTGACTTCTTTGTTCAATAGATTGTCCAGGCCAATATAAGGCTGATACAAATATGTAGGTATTGTGCATACACTAGTGGTTAAGTATCAAGAATCTGCACGGTTACCTTTAGTAACAGCGTCACATTACACAGTTTGTCCACCAGAGTGCACTGTTGAGTAACTTTTTAAACTAAATGACAACATACTTCATCTATAGGGCACCTTTCAAAAAAAGTTACAAAGTACTTCATAAAGAAAAAACTAAATTGAAACTAATTTACAACATAATATATCAAATAAAAGTATGGTGAGTAAAAATAAATAAATAAAAAAAGATTAAAAAAAAAAAGTTGAGCACATAAATCATACAAAACATAGAGAAATTGGAAAAAATAAAACTTTGGGCTAACATTAATAAAAGTTTAAAAACATTTTGCAGGGCCCTGTGCACAAAATGTCCTCATTAGTATATTTGTCACAAATATAAGAAAAACCAAAAAAAAAACAAAAAAAAACCCATCCTTAAACTTTATGCATTAATCTTTACAAAAGATTACTAAGGGTCGTTATGTGACTATTTGACTTTTTTCAACCTCTAAATATTGATATCAGTATCAGTTGGCCTCTTATTTTCCAGTCATGAGTTTGTGTATAAACAGCACTATGAGACAGTTTTAACATGAAATTAAGGAGGTTATGATGATTATTGTTTGACTTTTAAACTATACTTAATTTGTCATTCTTTCCAGTATCAACACAATCAATACATAAAATGACTAAACTGACATGGCACAGGTGCAGTATCGCTGGCTATCAGAACTAAAAGTACAGTTGTGGACATGGTTGAATTTTAAAAATTTATCAGTTTCTTCATTTAACATCTTTAATCTCTGTGTATATAATCATAATCATGAGATGATTTTAAACAGAAAGTCCCATTTAAACTCACTGAACCCTTTTCAGATAATGTGGTAGAATACATGAGGAACAGCTACTGTTGTGGTTTTACAGCTACAGTTTAATATTCTGTTGCTAATAAACACTCTGCTTGTTCATATACAGGGAATTAAAATCTAACAGCTCCCATCATCTACTAATGAGTTCACTCTCCTCTCTGTTCACAGGGGAATGTGATCGATCCTTTGGTATAAACAGAAAAATTAAACTAAATGAATAAAAGCGCTGGCCAGCAGATGAGGCCACTAGGTTCTGAGGGAGAGACGGATGGATGTGGGGTTTAATGAAGACAACATGTGGTGGCTTACTGCACTCACTGTGATCTAAGATGGGTGGACTGTAATGACCATTTGGGGAGTCTACAGTAAAAAAAAAAAAAAAGTGGAAGAGGATAAATGCTTGAGAATGAAAACTACTCTTTTACTTGTCCATGCGAAGAACCTCATAAACCTTCACATTTCAAGCCAATAAATATTGATTTTTACAGATGAATGCGATCTTGCATTGGCTAGTTTATATGGTGTCACTGGAGTCTAGATGAAATTGTGAGGCTGTGATGGTGTCGGGGTCCAAATCTGTGTGTGTATGTGTCCTCCTGTGGATTTTAATTGGTCTCATTGATCATGCCGTTGAGAAATGCCAATGGACCCTGATGTTTCCTCTGGTTAATGTCTCCCTCGGCACCGGGCCACGCGCCAGATGGAGCCGTCTCCAATCCATTTTTCACAGCTTCGGCCTGCTTCCCCCGTCCCGCCACACACACACGTGGCCTGAGATAATGATGATGTGTGGTTGTTGCAGTCACCCATAATGCTACACCCCTGGGACGCTCATAAATCTTTGGACCCAATCACACACACGCCCTTACCCGGGGCATCCAGCGTTTCTTTTCCATTTTCATATCAGTTTATGTCACGTCTGTTTCTCCAGCAGTCAGCAGCATCAAGACTTCATTGGAGCGTATTATACAAGTCCTATTGTAGCTTTAGAATAACGTACATAGGGACTTTCACTTAACCTGCAATTTGTGCATACGCAGTTTTGTCTGATTAGAAAGTAACTAAACACATTCACTGAATGTACTGTTATCAAGTATAAACTTTAGGTATTTTAAGTATTTCCATTTAATGCTACTTTATAATTTAACTCCACTACTATTCAGAGGGAAATACTGTATTCTTTACTTCACTACATTTATTTTAGATGGGGTTGGTTATTTTGGACATTCAAATTTTACATAATCTGCTAATAAATTGCGTATGATTCTAGATTACTATGATCTACCGATGAATGCAGGGCTTTAACTTTTGACGGTATATCTTTAACCTGTGGCACTGTCACTTAGGTGAAAGATCTGAATACTCCTTCCTTGAGAAGGCTTTGTCTATTTCAGAAAGCGCTGGACCTCAAGTATTATGTTTGCAGAGGAACTTGAACTTGCATGTTTTAAGGGTAATTTGTATTTCTTGTGGTCGTCATTGTGGTACCACTTTAAGTCTTCCTATTTAGCATTAATAAGCAGTATATAAATAAATGTTAGCAAATGATTTATGAAATGTCATAAGATAGTTGTTAAAAATTTCCAGAGCCCATGGTAATGTCTTCTAAGGTGTTATTTTGTCTGACCAACAGTCCAAAATTCATATTATGTTATATTATTATTCGTTTTTTTCTGTTAATCAACTTATTGATTAATCGACTAATCTTTGCAGCTCTATTCTCTTTTGTGAAGTGTGGCGACAAGATGTTACTGCTGATGAAGTGATAATGAGTTTTTCTTTTCTCCTACGAATTCTCATTTCAGATCTTTGGAGCTGATGATGTGGTGTGCACAAGGATCTACGTACGTGCATAGCTAAAGTCCATGTCCAACAGATAATCAGTCTCGACTGTCACTTTGAGAAATTTCACATAAAAATCTCAGATAATCTGCTCTGACATTCAATGTTTTGCATCTTCATGAAAATCACAATTTCAGCTGGTTATTCCTGCTTTTTCCCTTTTTTGTATATAATTTTTCTTGCTTTGGGAATTAAATGATCAAAGTATGATTTCTTTTATTATTATATTGTTCAGTTCATGCTTTAGATCTTGGGATAGTATGAAAGACAAAAGCAGCAGAAGTAGCCCGTACACTAAATATCACAGATATCACCTGATGAACTTGCTGGTCAAAACGTTCCGTCCGTTTTTATGGCGATGTTCAGTGTGTGGACTCCAGACCATCACACACAGGGTTTCTGCAGGGATCATCAAGATAAACTTAACACCTTAAATGTGAAGAAATAACAGTTTTGAGGTTATTAGAAAGATGTCTACATACTGTGTTATAGAGATATCTACTTAGGTTGGCGTGCTAACTAGCTAGCCCCTGCCCATTGCAACCTGTAATGCCACTTTGTACCTCAAGAGGCAATAGTGAGTCACTATAGGCTTAGGCTAAATAGAAACAGCAACACCACAGAGTAGAATTGAGCACCCGTTTCACTTAAAAACCTAGAATTATTTTACCAATTGCGTGAATTTATCAACATTTATATCATATTTTTGTCAGTTCCAATTCTTCCCAGCACTATATAACAATAATCCTACAATGATGCTAATATCTTTTATCATGACCTGGATAAGCAGTAGAAAATGGATGGCTGGATTATCAAATTTAAAAAATAAACTAGATTAACATGCACATATTTGACATATGGTCAGAGATATGTAATAATCATTTTTAAAAATCTAATAATCACATACAAAACCATTTTATAGCTGAAACTACGACATTTGTGAAGTAAAATTGATATCTGAAATGGAACTGAAATGAATGCTTTTTAAGGCTTTTTGAAAGACCTGCAGATACCCTGCACATAAACACAATAGCAGAAATGAAAAAGGAAGTGATTGACTTTGTTTCCATCTATTCAAAAGATAGTTTAATGCCAAACACCATACTAACACTCATGTACAACATCATAAAAGTCAAGAGAAGAGAGACACATTGAACGAGGTACAAACGATGTCTTTTATGTACAATCAGCTCCCCGGGACTTTCTATGGTATTCCATATTAAACACAGTATAGTTATAAAAATAAAAACCCAAGTAATAAACTGTTCTAAGATTGTCTGCAGCTGGTTATGTCTCTGACCGTTGCCTTAACTCGAGATCAGGTGAATGCTGAAGGATGAAATTTTGTCAGTCTTGCCCTGCCCTGCTGCCCACCTGCCGCCCACGCCCGCCCCCCGCCCCTCTGAGGAGTGTCGCTAATCTGTGCATCCCTACTGAGCTTTTGGCATGTAATGATCGGACTGATTCCATAATGGCAATGTTAGGAAATGCCTTTTGCTTATCTGTCAATTTCCAAAGTGAAACAGACTTAACAGCTTTCAGTATGATGGATGTTTTCCCATCTGACCTTAACTACAATATCTACAGGGCCAATTTCAGTTTTATTAAACAAACTGCAGAGAGGAAAAGGCAATAAAAAAAATCCTTAGTTTAAATCCCTCTTTTAAGGGAATACAACATTCACATTTGTATTTCAGCCAGAAATACAAACTGATAGCTTTGATAAACTGCGACCAAAGGAATTATTGCTTGCTTGTTTTTGTTTTTTACTCTTAAAACTGTACACAAGTCACACGGCTGACATTCACATGTAGACCTATTCTATACATCAGTCAGTGTTCATCACCAACACTGCGCATAAAAAATAAACACAACTCATGTACGGTTTTTATATGCGTGTTACAATATGAGACCGCTGAACCTGTCGTTCAAATTCTAACCATTTGGTAGTCTGAATACAAGAAAAAGTTGATAGTACTGTTAAGACTTCAGTACTTTGAAAAACTGACACATACTGTACTTTCAAAAGGAGAAACTGCTGCTCAGCTACATTCAATCATCTTAAAACCACAAGTGATACTGATACTGAAGACCGAAGGTAGAAATGCGCAGAGAGGATTCAAAACACGTATAAAATTTTTCTACTAAACAAAGACTTTTGGGACAACGCGTTCGACAGACCACAAACGAAAAAGGTCTCTAATTAACATCCTTTGGTAAAAAACAGTTAAAATTTAGCATTTTCTTAATAAACTTCTCTGCAACCTCTAGCTAAAGAATGATACTATGTGGGTGTTAATGTACGCTACACATAAATGACAGCTGATTAAAAAAAAAGTCTAGATATAAACAACATATTTACACCAAGTGTTTGGGCGGTCATAAATTATTATACTTGATACACACTGCTGGCATTGCACTAATGCCAAGCATCTACCCAGCAGTTGCCAGAGATGTTTTATATATATATATATATATATGTGTGTGTATATATATATATATATATATATATATATATATATTTAGTGCACTACTGCACCTTCACCACCAAATAGGAAAACATTCACAGGCTATACAAGTTTACAACTGGAAGCCAAATTAGGCTCCGAGTCAGAGTACATACACTTAGAGAACATACACCGAGGTAACAGGTATTTATTCTTGCTACCTAAAGAGAAAAGCTGAGGTTGTTTGTTTTTCTTTCCTGTAAAATAATGAGGTGGTCCTCATAAAAACACTTATTTCATTGATGAGTTTTTGTCATGAAATGCTTAACTAATTTGTTTTTGTTTAAACTAGGAATTGCTCCAAAGAGAAGATGCAGTAAGGAGTGTTCTCTCTGTGTATTTATCTCATTTAAAAATCTGCATTTAATAATATGATAATATTACTGAGACAAGTGGGTTTTTCCAATATAGTGACAGCAGCAGCTGCAAAACTTCAGTCTCACGTAATTTGCAGAATTTGCAGTGTAAGCTTGAAAGTTATGACAAAGTTCCTGAATCAGTTTCAAACACATTTGCAAAAAAGTGGAAAATTGACATCCCGTTTGACTCGTGGATTGACAACCCAAAAAGTTTTGGCAACTGAATCCAGTAACAGCAGGTTGAAGAAATCAGCATGAAGCTACTGTATATTATAAGTCATGACTGGCAGTTTGTTGTGTGCCACAGTTTATCCTTACATTAGAGATACTACAGTGTTCTGTACTTCACCCGGTACTTGTTTATGTTGAGATAATGGAGGACCTCAGGGTTGCAAGTGGTGGTGCAGGACAGCAGGCCTTCTTGTCCGTCTCCCATCAGCCACTTGCGGCTGTCGACGGCCATGTCGCTGGTCACGTGCTCCTTGGCCCAAGTGTCCAGCCAGGCCTGAAAGCGTCTGTGCAGGCGTGTGTTCACTCGCTGGTGGGACTGAAAGAGAACAACACGGCTCAGCTACTGGGACACCAGAATCTACAGAGAATCATCTCACCTGTCTAGGTAGTACAACGTCAACACAAAATGCACCATTTTGGTCTGAATGTAGGACAAGCTTTATCATAAGATGATCCTCCTTTTCGAACAGCTGTTTCTGAGAAAAAGACTTTTAAATTTGTTCTGTTGGGAAAGTTTCCCTGACATCATTAATCCAAGGAGAAATGAGTCCTCATCACTGAAGCCTTTTCTCTCATAGAAGTGACACGGATACGATAATACATAAAACACACATTTTGCCCATCTGTCTGTCTCTCTCCTGACACTTGGAAGTGATCAAAATTATTTTCTCTTGACAGACAGCATTTTTCACAGTCTGTTTTTGAGCTCATCTGTGACAGCTGTAATTCTTGGCCGTGTGGCAGATTTTCTCCCTGGTTCACTGCCGCAATAAAGACATCAGGAGAGACGCTATGAACTCGTTTTCAGTCGTCACAAATTTATTTCCAGCAAAAATGAGCCTTCAGCAACTCCTGCAGGTTAAACCGGGCTGATGAAACACTGCTGACTAATTCTGAAAGACTCACTATAAACAGACTCAAAATAAAAACATAGTCTTATATAGGCTAATCTAATATGTATCCACTGGACTGCAAAAAATTTAAGACGATCCTGTGTCTTTGGTTGTAAAAATACAGGTAGGAAATCCTCAGTATTTATCCTTTGGGAACAAGAGGACGAATGAGGATGTAGGTAAGATTTTCTAGACTGTCAAAACTCATCATTTCAATTCAAACATGTATAGTAAAAATATTGAGAATGATTACAAGTGTGAAAAAAGCAAAATATAAACAATTGTGCACCGCCTGAAGAGGTATAATAGTAACGAATTATCATTATCGCTACTATTACCATTAATAGTAGCGAAATTATTATTACCAAAATTAAATTTCACACTGAGCTGATTAAAGAAACAAAAGCAGCAGGACGAGCAGCCGCAGAAAAAACGTAGACATCCAGTTTAAGATACAACAACGTTTGCTGAAAAACAGTGGGTAATTGCAGTTGTAATTTTTACTGGTGAGGAGAGCAAAAAAATTACCAACATAATTAAACACACTGATGTTCATGTAATCCCAACTCTACTACAGAGAAATAAATGATGCTGATTGAGGCTTTAGCATCGAACCTGTAACTATCAATAATAAATAAAGAGCAGACAAACTCTATGGTGGGTATATGACTATTGTTTTCTGTGCTTACCTGGTGAGCCCGTGTGAGAGCTGTGTGCCTGTACATATAGTCTTCTGACTTGCAGACATAGACCATCTTGTAGGAGTTGAGTTTGAACATGCACTCCATCTTCAGATCACTGTTACCGTCCTGCGACTTGTCTGAGGGGGCCTTGGTCATTCTCTCCTGCTGCAGTTGCTCCCATCCTCTCTGGCACTTCCTTATCCGTCTCAAATTCCTGAGGGTCGAAAGACATTGAAAGCCATGAGTAATACTGACCGATCCCAGAGGAATTATTTTGATTACTCCACACATCAAAAAAAGAAAAAAAAGGAAGAAAAAAAATCAAGTTTACAGGGAAAGTTCGCACAAATTTCTAAAATCTGTAAATTTTCACTTGACCTGTTTTATGGCACAATTCTGTGTTTGACAGTACACAACTGTGATTTTACAGTCTAGGGGGATGTGGTCAAGCACAATACACATGAACATTAAGAAAATTTGAGCAGTATAGTCAAATTTGAGAGGACTGTCCCTTTAAACAATTATTTTTGAACCCATGCATTGCAACTCACCGAGTAACAGAATTAGATAGGGAGTCAAATCATTCGTGGGAAATGTTGATCTATAAGAGCAGCAGAGGCAGCAGTCGTAATATTTCTGTACAGTGCACTTCCGTTGCACAGCCACATATACTTCAGTCTAAATATGCTTGGCAAACAAATCTTAATTGGAAATTGATCCCGATTTTGTGCAAGTAAATAAAAATGCAATTAGTCACCCCACCTGAATGAAAGTTTTAAATGTGTACTTACCACAGAGGTTACAGGTGAGCGAGGACTGAAACCATGAAGCATATTTTAGCATTCAGGGCTCCACTTAAAAGACATGACAGTGAGGCCAATTTCAAGCAAAAACGGTTATATGTATGTAAATATGTATGAGCTCAGGATACTTTGATGTGCACATACTCTCACCGACAATGTACAGGAGTGTTATGATCATGAGATGAAGACCCAACACAACTGGAAAAGAAAACTGCTGGAATTTCACTGCCACTGAAGGTTATAGTGAAGAAGGGCAAGTTTTTTGACCTCTTGCGCTGCTGATCTCTCATAGATTAAATGAAAAAAAAACAAACAAACAAACAAATAACTAAAAACAAGATGTGGGTGAGCCCACTGATAAATCACAGTCAGGTACCAGATTTATGCAATGGGTTAAATAAGAAAAAACTAAGAGTAAGATTTTTTCAGGTTTTTAAAAAACCTTTTGAAATGTGTATGGTAATGGACAGCCATCTCAAAGAAACTAAAAACTCAAAAAATAAAATAAAATAAAATAAAATAAAGCACCAAAAACAATGATGGACAGGCTTTATGTGCAACACTCATCTGGAGCTTTATGTCAAGAGCGGACACAACCACGCCTCCATGCACAGCTCTGAGGTGTCAGGAAAGAAATACACCAACATATGAACATACAATTTAGACGATCATTTTATTTACAAACCCTACTCCTCTGTACAAGTGTTGCAGATAATGTGCTTGACCAGAGTTTTAAAAAACATATGAGCACTAATTTCTTGTTAAACCAGTGGAAAAATCTCACCCACAACAAAAAAGTTGCAACGGGAGTGCACTGTTTCCACTGAAAATTATTACAAACATAACACTGAGTATAACAGACTAAAACAAATGGACATTTGAACATTTACAGTTGCAAACAGTGATTAAGTCACATACAGGACCTTTGATCTGAATACAATCACAAACAAAGGGCATGATAAGGTAGAAAAGGAAACCACGACTTCACTGTCCTCTCTTAACAAAGTCTCTCAGGTCCTACACAAGAGCTTCAGTCTCTCAAACTCAGGTCACAAACATCGTAGAAAAATGAAATAAAATTGACAACAAGGTGGAACCCATTTGTTTTCCCTCTCAGCTTGTGCATTCAGTGACTTCTGTTCTTATGTTACACAATGAAAATCACCATTTAAATTCAATACAATGTTAATAATCAAATCAAAGTTTCCTTTATAAGCTGTCGGCTATGGTGGAAATTCAAAACCCACAATCAAGCCAAAACCATTTTAAAAAACCTTACTATTAATAAATAAAATTCCCATTAAAAAGGAACTAAACCAATGAATAAATAAATTCCTTTTCTCTTTTTAAAAGATGGCCATGTAAAGTGCAATCTTCCATGTGAGGCAGAGGTCAGAAACTGAAAGACGTCATGTTAATGGCCAATGAGAGTCCTAACAGACAGGAGGGCATTCAGACACTGCAAGCACTTCAGTGTAACTGTGGTATTACTCTTCTATTGACCTTCTCAAACCTTTCATGTTGGCAGAGCTCTTATGCCCACCAGTTTTGTGATTAGAGAGATCATTCTAAGTCAGGCTTGTGCAGGAGTTCCACTGTTTCTATCTCTGAAAATAAGTCGTATTTGGCAGCAGGTCGACAGTCAAACTGTCAACAGTGGAGTGGCTGCTCAGCTGACTAGTGCCTCAGGAGAGAAGCTTACAAGTGTGCAGACAAGAGAGTGGGGGGGGGGGGGCATGGCTGGAGCCTCACCTGGGGAGGAACACCGGCTTCTGGGCGAGATGTTCACGCAGCTCTGGGGATGCAGAATCTGAGTTCAGGTATCTGCTCACGTAGTCTGACCACCTCTGTGAAGGAGGGAGCAGAACAAAATAAAGAAGTGTTTCCCCTTGGATTTTTCTTGTCAGCAGCAGTGCTGTTGTGCGTGTGTCCAAGAGCCAAATTTACATGAGACGGTGGAGGCATAACTTACAACAACCTAGATTTGTTATAGATAGGGTTATTCATATTTGCCTTGTGTGTGTTATTTCACTTGGAGCTTTTGTCACTTAATGGATAGAGATAGCTTTCAGAGAATTAAATGCCTTGACACAGAAAATGAATGACACTATTTTTCTTAAGCACAATTGGAAAAAGAAAATAGAAACTTAATGAGACTGTTTCAGACTTGTCCAAAAATTCAGATATAATTTAAATAGCACTGTAAGTTTACAAAAGTGACAAGTGACAAATTCAATTGAAACAGATGCCAACCTCATGGAGGTGCAATGTTTGCACAAGATTTGGCAGTGTTCCCTGAAGACATCATCTGTTTAATCAGAGTAATTAATGTGAAATGTGCATGTGAGATTTCAGCAGTGTATGGAATGGGCTGCATAACAGTGTTAATGTGTGGCCTAGTGACAATTACTCTGCCATGGACATGCACATATGTTATATTTCTCCTACCTCTGCCAAAGTCAAGTCTACATTGTCACTGTATGCCTCTTTGCCTGTATGAACTGGCCTAGCCCCAGTCAGCTGTGTGCAGTGTAGGAAGTGGAGATTGTGGTGGTTGTGCTTCATCATGAATATTAATGAATCGAATGAAATTTCAGTAGCACTACTGCCGAAAGCATTTATAGGGGAAACACTGACAAACGTGTTGCATACAATAGTATTTAGACATAACATTGGAAACTCTACTAGACTAGTGCTTATGGCCTTTCAAATCTGGAATATTTTACTTTTTATCCCAGTATCCCCAATACTAGTATAGATGTGTGTGTCAGCCGATAAGAAACATGAAACTGGAGCTCAAGAATGACAAAGATATGACTGGTACAGTTTAAAAACAGTGACAGTCAAACAGTCACATTTATTGTAACAGTAATGTATTGAATGGCAGGCGGGTGTATCTAATAAACTGAAGCCTTACTGTATGAAGGCTTCAGAGTCTCACCTCTGCCTCTGCTGGTTCATCAGAGTTCTCCTCTTCGGTGTCCAGCAGCTCCACGGCCAGACTGACAGATCCCCGGCTCTTCACAAACATCAACTAGTAAAAAACACAAACAATTACAAGAAGCCAATTAACAAAGTGTTCAAAATAGTTTAGACTGATTTCTGGGTTTGTGGTACCTTGAAGCAGTTTTCATCTGACATGAGCTGCTCTGCCTTGCGCTGGTAGATGCCCTCTGCCGTGGCCCTGGATGTCTGTGTGGACAGAGTGCCCCCCGTGGCTTTGTTGGCACTTTCGCTCAGGTATGTGTCCGTTACGCGTGAACATACATCGTCAGTGACAAGGTGCTGGAGCTGTGGCAATAGATCATAGGTTTAGTGAGTCACAGCCATGTCTACTAATGCTAAAATGACTGAGCCCATTCAATGCAGAGGCTATAAGTGACAGCAGCACATGCAAGAATTACAGATTCAGTCATCCATCTGAGAATTTTGAGATAAGCATTTTAAATTTAAGCCCAGTAAATAAGGTGTGAATCTGACTACATACAGAACAGGAGTTAAGGAAAGCAGAGTCTTTGTCAAATGATCTTGAATGTGCTCACCTGCCGGACAATGCTCTGGATGAGTTTGTCCATGGTGAAGGCAATGTAGGCATGGATAGTAAACATTTCCCTCAGGGAGTCCTCGTACTGAGCTGGCTCCATGTTTCCATCCAAAAGGTTGCGCACCATTTCAAGAAACACTGAGTAATAGTCTTCTACATCAACATCCACTGCAGGTAGAAAATATTAAATGTGATGAGTTGTACGGTGAGAAATTACAAAATAACAACATAAAAATAAAACCACTAGTTGCTTGTTTTGTCACTTACTCGGCTCCTTCATTTTCAGTTGGATTGCTGGATTTTCATTTTTCTCCCTTTTGAGCCCCAACACTTCTCTTTCCCACTCTCGCTCACGGGCATCCTCTTCAATCTGCTTCTCAGCTTGCCCGTAGATTCGCAGCAAACGAGAACAGAGGATGTGGTGAAGACGAAGGAAGATGTACCAGTAATTGTTGACATAGAACAGGTTATAGGCATCATCGGTGCCTCGCAGCTTCTGAGCTGCCGTGTTGCTGAAGAGGAGTTTGGACTTTGATGGGCTGCTGCCTGGCAGGCCATTGTGCTTCTTGGGGCCATCTTGATCCATCTCCATGTCTTCTTCCTCCTCTTCTTCCTCCTCCTCTACATCAGAGAGCTCACCTCGCCGTGCAAACAGCAGGTCAGGGATGAAGTGGTGGATGATCTGTTTGATCTTGTACTTGTCTTCTTTCTGGATGCCCACCTGTCTTTTGACATGGTGGATGATGAGGGCAGCGGCGTCTTCCAGGATCTGGCTGTCCTCATAGGTCAGGGTCATGTGCGGGCCGCTGGGTGGCGGGGTGGCAGTTTCCTCTGATGCTCGCTCTTGGCGCTACAAGACACAGACAGGAGTAGAATTAGGCTGAATTTCGAGGGATTATTCTTGTCAGGCAGATGCATCCTGAATGAGAGCAAAAGAATCTAGACAACATGGGCTGGTGAGCCAAGTCCCATTTACAGCTTTAAAAAAATTAATTCAGCCGTGTTGTGAAATACAACTATTGCAACAATTAGGTTTTCCTCCTTTTGAATCAACTGTCAAGAAAATCCCTTTACTTACGTCATCATATAGCAACTCAATTTCATTGAGCAAGGTCTTTGAGCGCAGCACTTTGGTGTCATTCTGCTTGAAGTTGATGCCTTGATGGTCAAGTGACTTCAGGTAATACTTTTCATTCTGCTCCCGCCAGATTTTGTTGAAGCCTCTCTGTGCTTCTCTCCACTCCTCCTCCTTCATTTTTAATCTGAAACAGTAACAGAAAAGTGATTTATGACCTTGAGTGTTCCCAAACCAAATCTTATAAAATATGAACTGTTAATCCCTGACCAGAGGCAGATAAGAAGCTACAATCAGACTATTAACCTTTTCAGCACTATGGGGACAGACACAGCTGGGTTCCTCTTGAGCCCATCAATGATATCGTGGGCCTTGTCCCCATATATCCTCTGGATAGCTTTGCGGTGAATGACCTCTGAGGAGCCACCCATTGTGTTGTCCAGCTTGAAGCGCAGCTGCTCCTCGGCTGACATCCGTGAAAGCCTCCGCTGCACCGTCTCCAGGGCTCGTATCGTGGCAAGGTTGGTTTCCAACACAACATCCAGCTAAATGGGACATAATCACAGTGAAATTATTGACAAATGAGTTTAACCATGTCTGATTATGGCTGGTGGTGTCAGCAGGAAAGTTGTCCTCGGATATCTAACGCTTGTCTGTGGTCTTGACTCCCGCGAAAGTGAATGTGATGCACACATTCTTCTAACCATATGAGAGGCTATGGTATTTACTCTGGAGTATAAGTGCTCCTCACCTCAAATCGCTCATCCTCACATCTGTAGATGTGCTCCTCATATTGAGTCTTCTTGGAGCTCACAAACGTAGAATCCTCAGACCATGATGGAAACGACACCCACGTGTCATTCAGAACCTGCAACAGGACATTCAGTTCAATTAAATTTTCCATTTAAGCAAAGCATTAATTGCAAATTCTCTCATTTGTTATGATGTTGAAATGACGGCGTGTGTCAAAAAAGGTTTGGTTTGATAATCAAGCCCCAGTGCAATCAACCAAAGTTGGAAATGCTTTATAATTTTTTAATAAAAGGCACACTGGTAATGAACATACTGTTTGTAGCATAATCTAGTCTGGTCAACTGATCTACTTGTTAAATCACTGGAAAATATATCATATCATTTGTTATTTTAAAAGCTTTGGATTTTTTAACATTACAGTGTTTTCTTTTGTTTTTTTTTTACGAACAAATCAATCCAAAATCAAAATAATATTAAATTGCCACATAGATTACTTAATTTTGACAATTATCCATTCATCCACTAAATGAAAACTTTACTTGTGCTTGGTGCATGGTAAATGTTAATTTACAAGTCCTGAGGATGTTATCCAAGCCATATACATTGATGTCATTGTAGCTGGTAGCCCTGTGGGAGAGAATAAGTGGGCTATCATGACAAAATTATCTTCAATAAGCAGACTTCCTTCAGTGACTCACCTCTCTGCACAGTGGCGTCCTTCCTGTGCACTTGGGCTGCTGGTAGCTCTTAGGCAGCGCCCTGTAGCTGGATCCCAGCCTCTTACAGGAAGCATAGTCAATCTCCATGGCGATGCCCTCTGTCGCACGCTCCTTGGGTAAACTCTCTGCATGGCTCGATTCCCCGTGACTAAACTCTCGGTAGCCCAGGAAGTTTTTAAACCAAGTAAAAAGCTCAGGGAATTTTCTGTAAATCATGCCACAATATATGTGAAATAAATAATTAATAATGAGGCAGATATTTTTCAGTGACTTGAGTATTAAACGTGATATACATGACTGCTGATACATATAAAAACATTACTATGATTCATTAAAAAAAGTAAATAAATCTGACAAGTGCAACTAGGACATGATCACAATATAATGCTCACTAAAACGGTGACAGGAGTAAAAAATATTACTGGCAGCTAAAGATAAACCATTGGTGACTGCACCACTGACAGACCCCGTGTATGTTTGAACTCACCCGAGAAATGGGATGACTAATTGGACCAACTCAGCACGAGAAATCACTTCCTGATTGAAGATATGCAGACACCTCAGGAAGTTGTCATATGCCTCAGAGCTCCGAAGAGCTTTCTTCACCTGTTGTGATGACAACAAAAAACTAAATGAACAAACTTTTCCCTGAGATGATTTCATCACATCATTAACATTTTGGTAATCATCATCTTCACCTTGTTATTGAAGGACTAAAAAAATCATAATATGGGTGCAGAATAGAACAATACTGACCTTCTCAAAGAACATAGTTTCAGTGCTGGTGCTGTGTTTGCCAACTTCAGTCATGCCGTGGTCTTTTCCCATTATTTTGGGTTTCTTCTACAAGGGTAATAAAGACATGACAAAATCATGACTCTAAAAGGCTCTCACAGTGTTGAATAATCGTTTAATTTAGAAAATGCTAACTGTTCTAATGGAGGAAAATATCATTCTGAGGTTTGGGTAGATTTAAACACATCCAGTTCCCATTTTATCAAAAAAAAAAAAAAAAACTCAAGGAACTTTCTAATGTTCTGTTGGAACTGTTTAAGAGAGGCATTAATTCAACTCTATGGTCACTTTGGAGGATGCATTATGGCTTGTGTGATGCTGCTGAGCTGTATTTGTGAATTACTTACTAATATAAATGGGTAGTAATTGGAGATAATTTGCAGCAGAGAGAAACAAATGTTACAAACAGTTGAATTTAAGCTGATAGTCAACATGTAGGGTGGTGTGTACCTTGACAGGAGGTGTGGCTCCCACTCCAGCAGGTCTTCTGATTGGCAGGCCATTCTGGCTCAGTCTCTGCTTGTTGTTCAATAAGGGTCTCTTTACTGTCCCGCCGTGATCATTACGCACTGACTCTGCCCTGTCTGGTGTGGTCTTGCCCAGCAGCTGAAAAAAGTATCATTATATCTTTTTATTATAATCTCACCAAAGAGAGGTCACAAAATGTATAAGAGGCAGTGATGGTACTTGCTGTGTGCAGAGATCAAGTGACAAGTTAGGTGTTTAGGCAGTTATATACTTGATTCCCATAGCATGGAAAAATTACACTTTGAGGTTGCACAGACAAGCATAATGACAACAAGAAACACATCAGAGTAATAAAGTCCAGTTAAAATGGGCCACACTGTAGGAGTATATTCACAGAGACTCACCACTGAGCTGTTTGCATCAGGCAGGAACTGTCCAAACTCTGAGAGTAGGTCCTCCTGGTTCTTGAATAGCCTTGCCACCTGAGTGTAGACCTCCTGCTCAGTCAATGCTGGCGTGTAGTTACCTCCTGCCTCTTTAGCATTTCTTTGTTCCTTCTGGAAAATTGATAATCATGAAAAAAGAAGCGGTGAGATTACCACTAGATGTACCCCATTTTCTTTTCGCTGCGGCCCTGTATATGCTAGGATAATTTTTCACAGTTGCATATTTCCTTACCTGGTATGTGTGCAGGATTTCCAGGAAGGCTTTGTAGATGTCTGGCTGACCCTGGAAGCGGTTCTTGATCTTGTTGACATAGTTTATAGCGTGGTTGAACTCCACAGGCTGGTTGTTCTGTAGAGGTGGCCCGCCAGATGGTGTGCTGCTCACAGGAGTGTGTGACTGAACCGAAGGTGAGCGCGGTGAAGCATAGGATGGGATGGATGGATTGGGCTGGCTGGTGGGTGTATGGGCTGGAGACTGGATCGGCTGTTAAGAACAAAAAAAGTGCACAGGCATGTTAGAGCACTTATCTGTCTAAGAAATTGGACCAATAACATTTCATTCAATCATATAGAGTATATTCTACCTTGCTGGTTTTATTTGGAGCAGGCTGGGTGGAGACTGGTGGGGTGGTGGTAGTGTGTGGGCCAGCCTGAGGCAGATTCTGCTGGTGCTGGTGATGGCTTGCAGGTTGGCTGGATGCTCCACTTCCAGGGATGTTCTGAACAGAAATTCCATGAGGAGTGATGTAGTGGATCTGCCCCGGTGTGGTCACATTGACTAAATCGTTGGTTTGAACCTCAATCTTATATCCAGGGGGCAAGAATGTGTTAAACCCCATAATGAGGTCTGGGTGGCCCTTGAAGAGCTGGGACACGCGGTTGATGACTCCAGGAGTGTCTATGCTGTAGTAACAGAATGAATGATAGGAGTTTATTATTTGATTCATCATCACCTGGGTCCACAAATATAGAAATACTAATTCTCCACATATTGAGAAAAAGGCTGCTAAAATTAGAGCTTACCTCTGCGACTTGAACTCCTTCATAATATCAAGAAAATCATTATAAACTTGTGGCTGATTCCCAAACTGCAGCTTCACTTGATCCAAATAGGACAAGGCATCTTCAACCTACAAAGAAAAGAGTGAAAAGTCACTGACAGCTCTCATCCTCAAAAAACAGATTTTGCATAACCACCTGTAACCATAATAACTATAAAATCAGAATCAGAGAAGATTGAAAGTTTGAGCTTTCAGCTTAATTTTAAAGAAGGTATCGCTTTGTATTGTCTAAAATAAACATTATTTCTTTGATGATTTAATTTTTCCATTTCTTTTTTTCTAATTTTTTAAAGTTTACTTTAGCGAATATAGAGTCTGTTCATGTAGTGATACCTTCAGTCGCTGAAACTGCTGCTGTCCTTGGGTTGAAGTTATGGGTGCGGGTGGATGAACATGACCTTGGACCACTGCAGGGCCCTGCGACTGAACAGCCAGACTGTGTGCGTGGGGACCAACATGTGGTGCAGTGTTGTTGTGTCCATGTCCATGCCCACTTGTGCTCTGAGGCATCGTAGGTACCTTTTTAGGAGGAAATGTATGAGGATTTTAGGATCCTTAAAAGACATCCATGTTCTTACACTAAGTAAAAAACTCAGTCTTGCACTGTGAAACATTAACAATTCAAGATTAACTTTTTATTAACATGCAGTTCAGCACCACTGTTTTTCTTTCATTTGAACAGCCCATGGTAAGATCAAGTTTAAAATGGTCTAATGTCTTATCTATAAGACTTTGAAGTTTTGCCCCAATGTGGTCTCTGATTTACATTTATATGCAGTATACAGTGAAGATTTTTTTATTGGACTTTGGTGCTTGGTAAAAATTAACTTAAGTCCCAGTTGAACTAACAGCAACTCCTTCGCCGGAGGCTGTTGCTGCTTTGATACCATCATACCTGGTAGCCCTGGGGAAGAGAATACTGGATGCCGGTGGATGGCTGCATGTTGTCTGTGGCTGCCTCTATCACAGTAGGGGCCTGGGCGAGTGCCCGGTGCTGGAAGCTCTCTGCGATACCCTGAACTGGGGGACGACGTGATTGCTGTTGCTGGGGCGCAAATATTGGTTCCTGGTCCTCCACACGCCTCTTCATTGTATACACATACTCAAAGGAGCTAAAGTGAACAAAGACAGGTGGACAGTTAACAGGCTGCTAGGCTGTTTCTTAACTTTGTGAACTTAAAGAGGTACATAGTTTCAAGCATTCTTCAAGAGTGTGCAGTCTATTCATATTTATTTTACTTTCACAGAGAGCTTGCAGAAAAAAAAACCTATACAAACACTCTTTGTTTACAAGTTATTTCACTGTTGTTTGAGACATGCCAACAGTCCATGTTAGTTTGTCTCTCTGATGTACTAACTGCAATCTAAATAGAAACCTGATTTAATCTGACTGGTGATAAATTGGATTTATCAGCATGTTGACAGCAAGTTCCTCTTACATTTTGACCACTGAAAAGGTGGCATGGTGACTGGTACTGTTCATTTTTATAATGGTCAATATATGCTGAAATAAAAAAAATTAAATAATAAATCAACTTGTACAGTGTTGTGCAATCCAACAGCCCTGCAATAAATCCTTAATTCCTGACATGCATCACATTAGCTATTTGTTTCCATGGTCATTCTGAAGGCAGCAAAGGTGTTAGTATAATGCAAATTAAATAAAATTTTGCAGAGTGTCACACAGGTACTTTGTCACAATAACAAATTATCTGGACAACTGCTGCATATTATCAATCACACTTTAAGCAAAGGCTCTAAATATCAGCCTAGATCACCACAGATTTAAAAACCTATGTCTGAAAAGTATGATGTTAGCATAACAGTATACAGCTTCTCAATCTTATTATGCTTCCTAAGTGTAGCTCATGGGAAACAACTTAAAATCTGAAATGTCTATGTTTGACGGTGTTCTGAGAGAACTACCACTGATGTGGAAATTTCCCTACCCTGACAGGTTCACACTGCACGCAAATTACGTTAAACAATCTCAGTTTACCTAATAAATGAACACTGCAGCCACCAAAGTAAATTGGTAAATTGCAATTATTTCCATTTTTACACTATATATCTAAAAAGGCATGTTGCTGTGTATCAAGTTTACAATTTAAAATATGTGCACAAATACAAATCGCAAACATGGAAAAAAAAGAATAAATACATATTTGGAAACAGCAGGGAGAAACAGGCAAAAACTAAATTTCTTCAGAGAAACAAAAGCCTATGAGAAAAGAATTTGACAAAATGCTTGCCTATGACTGTCCCTAAATAGACGTGCTGTCACTGTTCAGCAGAATGGCTGTAGCTGCAAGATAGGGACCGTCTTTAAAGTAACAAGCACAGTTCTAGTCCCATCATTGAGTGCAGTGAAGTTACCAGAGTTTTTGTTTTAAACTCGGAGGATAAATAATAATAACAATATTTCTAATGTTCAATGGACATATCATTTGCCAAATGTTCATAATGGGTTTAGCTTGAACCAATGGGTTAAAATGGAACTAATGTTTTAACAGGCACAACCAATTAATTTCTACAAACAATTCTCCTAATTGTGTCTTAATAAATTGGCCCAAGTGAGGGATTTGTGTCTTTTGATGCAGTGATAAACATTCCTAATCTTTCTGCATATACATTCTTTGTTGACATTTCATAAAATGCTCACATGTAAATAAATAACAAAATGTTTAGTTATTATTTATGAGAATGAAAAAATAAGATATAGAAAGACATGACCCACTGTTAAAGATATATCAATATATGCATTTAAATAACACCCAATATGACAATACAGCTAATTTGATGATTACATAATAACTAAAAACATTTAGCCTCTGTCTATGTGACTCTTCTTATCAGTCAAATTATGTAGAGTAAAATAATGTGCAGTAAACCAGGAGTAACTTGTAATCTAGCTCTGACAATATGTAGAGATGTATATGCTAAATTTGACAGATAAAGATTTACCATTTTCCAAACCTTTACTACTACAAAATAAGGCACATTCCAGGGCCCAAAGCCATTATCAGGTAAATGTCATTAAATCAAAAGTACTCAATATGAAGAACTAATCCCTGAAAATGTTAAATTGTTTATTATTGTTATTACTTATGAATTAATATTTCGTTTTAAACGAGTTTATATAGGGCTGAACTACAAGTCACCAATTTGATGATGACATAACAAAAACGTGTTTATGTGGCTCTCAACACACTCCACACATGGATGTAGAGAAAAGTAATTTGTTGACGCTCCCTAAGTGAACGTCATTGCATTTGGTCAGCGGAGAGCAGACATTGTGCCTCATTGCCCTGCACCACCAATTTCGGAAAACACGGTGGCTGAGCGTACGGTCTTCAGTCGCAGAGATCGTGTTTGTCGCATGTCCATCGTCAAATATTTTTACCGAAACGCGAAGCAAACACTGCAGACTGTACAAAGACAGCGAAATTAGTCGACTAGCGCTGCAAAAAAGGCTAACATTTAGCCGCCAACCAACACTTTTCAGGCGTGTAGGCGCTGTCTCTCTCTCTCTCTGTAGCTCTGCCTCATCCCCTCCCCCTCTCTGCCAAACACCGAGCTTAACGCCATCCGTTTTCGGTGAGCTGACCGCTTTCGCTTGTCCGATGGCTGACGCTGGTTTTCGTCCTGGCTCGAAGTTATGTGGCAAGCAAGCCAAACCTTTAACTGTCTCCGGACTTAAAGGGCGGTATGGCAGAAAGAACCAGTGAGTGCGGGTTTGTGTCTGACGGCGGCCGCTGACAGTCCTCAGTAAACGGGACTGTGCCGAGCGTGTTGGCTAACTGACGTTAAGCAGAAGATGTCGAAAAAAGAAAACAGCCATGCCTAATCGCAGCTGATACCGCGACAACATAGTCGTCTGCTAAATTTGCAACATAAGGGCTGTGGTTACATTAGAATGCTTTAAATAAAGTTGTACGGTTAGTAATTAATTCTGGCTGTGCCTGCTGGTTAGGTCAGGAAGACAGTTAGCTAGCTAACAAGCTAACACTAGCTTCCACATACCGTTAACGTCGCATTCACGTCAAGTTATGCGAGAAGTTCGACAGAAAAGACTGAGCTGTCACACAAACGGCTTCTCTGCCGGTCATGTTTACCTCACAACAATCCCGACCCAGGCAGTAAATTATAATATAGCGAAAAGAAACTAACAACAAAAATGCAGGTTGTCAGGTCAGTCTGCTTAGCGTTAGCATTTCAGCTAATTCATGGTCGCCGCTCTTAGCTTGCTAGCTTGACTAACTTATCGAACCTGCGAGCTAATGTAGCCGCTACTGAAAAACACTCACGTTGTTTTGTTGGAAGATGAAAATACACCCAATGTTAAGTCATCACAGAAAAGAAGCCAGTGTTAGCTCGCCATCTGGTTTGTTCGGCAAGGTTATGGAGCAGCTAACCTAATGCTACGTTAGCACAACAACCAACCCCCCCATCAGTACAGGGTCTCTGGCTAACGAGCTAACATTACTTTAACTTACCTCGCAGGACTGCCACCAGCAACAACTTGACACACCAGTGTAACGGAGTCCAAACACTAAGCCGCTACTCGCACATTAACCTGGCTGTGACTAAAAAGGTGAACTTCTGAGAAGTGGTCGCAAATGTAAATGTCAAAAATGAAATTGACCGTAGTGGCTACGTCGCTAACAACAGTGTATGTATGAAGCGGTGTTCCTTGAACATAGAGGCGTGTCTACCACGAAGGCGGGCTGGTCTCCTCCCAGTCTGAACCGGGATTGGTCAACTCTCCAGAATGAAAACAAATACAGTAAAGGCAGTGAGCCAGGATCTTTAGTTAAAGGCGTCTGGTTAGTTTATGGCCATGCAAAGTGCGGGGTTATCTGCGCTCTGTCTGCACCATAGCCTCCATATTGCACGTCTGGTACATTATAGGCATGGCTAGATTGACCACTCCCGAGGGGAAACTAGTCCAACCAAACTTCAGTGCAGTTTTCATTATTTCTCCAGGAACCCAGAAACCAGCCAACACTCTACAGCTGAATTACACTGATGACAGAAAATTAATTTAAACCACATTTCACTGGTGCCAGCTTCCAAAATGTGAATATACACACAGTTGGCACCAAGCCTAAAAGTAATGCAGTCTTATTCAACAGTCCCGCAGTGCAATCCTCCCTTCATGAAGATTATAATGATCAGTTTTTATTAAAATTGTTTTAAAGAGGTGTTGAGTCAGTTGAGGGATACTTTTGGAGGATGTAGTTTGTGGTGCTGTTGATCTATGTTGCATTATTCAGAGAGGCGTTATTGTTAACCTACACACTCACAAAAAATAATAGATATACCTGTCTGTATGGCACAATACAATTCAACAGCACTGCGAGCTGCAACCTCTAAAATGATCATAAAGTTGAATCAATAGCTCTATAAAAGAGTCTCAACATAAATTGAACATTATAACCTTGTCAAAGGTACAACTTACTATAATATATTTGGGTCTTTGACAAGACAAAAAAAAAATCTGACATTTTATACACTGAACAATCAATGAATTATGAAATTATTATTGTCAGATCTGACAAGCTGAAACCATGAACTGTTTGGATCTTTTTTCATGAAAGCTGATTTCAGTGATTAATCAGTTATCCAATCAGTGGCTGACTAATTGTGTGATAATTGACTGATCAACTAATTGATTAATTGACTTATCATTCAAACTCAAATTGTATGCACTTTTGGTTAGTTAGTTTATTTATTATTTATTTATTTTTACAATGCATCATTGTGTATTTTTAAAACTTCTTCAAATGTTCTGTATGTAAAATCTTAATTTGTAAAGTAATAAAAAATAAAACATTTCTCTCTCAAATGTAGTAAAGTACAAGTATAAAGTGCCCTAAAATGGAAATATTTAAGTAACGTACAAGTACATCCAATTTGGACTTAACAGCGCTTGAGTAAATGTACTGGTGTGGCATCAGGAGAGGTCAGTGCTCTGTCTCACATATAGGCAAGAATATATAACTCAACTTAAATCAGTGTTGTTTTCCAACTCACTGGTGCTCAAATAACACAATTTAATTCTTTCTTTCTTTCTTTTTTGCAAAATATGACTTGTATTTTACAGTTTGTTTAACCCAGCCCATTTGGAGTATAGATTTGGAAATGTTGGTGAAATTAAGTGGTGTTTGTAACATCCTTTGAACATAATTTTTTAGTTAGGGCAAGCTGTATATTTTGTAAATATTACACATTACAACTACTCTATCGTCTTTCATTGTCAACTGTGTGTGTTACGTGTCCATTTTGGTGGGTGGGAGTAGCACTGAGTACTCTGACAGATCACTGTGAAGCAGCATGTTCAATGAAGACAGATGTTTTGAAGAAATATGCTGATAGTTGTTAAAATCACTCCTGCTGCCACAGATGAGGCCTGTTCTGGAGCTGAGAGAGGTGAGAGCAGAGGTTACAGTTACATTTACAGTTCATTCAGTATGTGTTTGTGTATTATTATTGCATTTTAAACATCAAACAGTGACAAAATTAAGGTAATGTAACTTGAATCAAGACTTTAATTGTGAAAAAATTGATCAAAAGAATGCTTATTATTAATTATGGAAATAATAAACGTAGACCTTGAAATACACATTTCTGTTTTTTTTAAACAGTTGTTTAGTTTGTTTGTGCCTCTGATCAGCTTTGCAGTTAATGATTAATGTTGAACAGCTTAACACGAGCTTGTGCTCATTATTTTCCTCCAAAACAAAAACTTAATAGAAAATGGTTTTGCTTCTTCAAAAAAATGAATTCACCTTGTAATTAACAATTTAATTCAGAGGTCAGCTGACTGATATTTAATTTCATGAATTGTCACTATCAAAAAAACAGACATTTTACCATGTGAGGTGGGATTGTTCTGGGCAGCTGAGGTATTTGTAATAGCAGTAGTAGTAGTAGTAGTAGTAGTAGTTGTTGTTGATGTAGTGGTGCCGGTTGTTGTTGTGGATGGTGCAGCAGTGGTGACCACGAGACTAACGGGTCCTGAGCGGATGGTGTAGGCTCTGGTATACACACTGTTAACCATTGCTCTGTGACTAAAGGAGCTGGTGCACAGATCGGGGCACTTGTGAGAGGGCAGGGTGGCGATGCACAGATTGACTGTGCACTGGACATACATCTGCAAAACACAAAATAAGAAGACACAATTAACATTTCATAACTTCAGAATTTGACTTTGACAATTTATAAGGTGTGAATCACTGGTTGACAGAATATATATGCAGGTAATGCAGCTGTACTGGGGCCCACAACAGTTCAGGCCCTTTATCAGTTAATTTTATCTCACCACTACCGTCTACAGTATACAGAGGGCCAAAGTGATGAACCAACAGACTGGAAAATTATACACTTTTGTCTGACTCTCAGCTGTTTCAGATGGCTTAAATGGAGCTAACTCTGAACATCCTGTGCAGAACTATTCACTGCAAAATTCTGTTTGTAAAATTGATTTCCTGCTAAGGCTTGTCTTGGGGGCATTTAGAAAAAATACACAGAGGAAGAGAACTGCAAAATGCATAGCATGTATTGTATGAGAGTACAGACCGTTGATCCTTTGGCCTCCACGGTGCTCAAATCAATGCGGTAAACCTTGGCCATGGTTGTTGTTGTGACAATTTCTAATGTGCTGTTGGAGGTTGCACACCTAAAAGAGAAGGAGAGCGAGAACTACTGTAATTTATTTATATTATATGCTTCAAAATTCAGGGGTGATGTCTGCAGCCAAAACAAAGTCAATATTTCTTTCAGACTGTTTCATACAGTATCTGTCCTTTTCAAAATGGTAACCTTAAACTATTACAGGAAACAAGTTGATTGTCACTGACCCCTGGTCCAGAATGGACTTGCTATTTACAAAATCCTCCGTTTCAGACTCAATACAGTTGCTCACTACCAGCTCGGCTCTATCCACGGTGCAGTTGGAAAACACATGGAGGTCCAGCTGGGTGAGCCGGGACCCTATGGCGCCACTGGTAGAGGTGCCGGTGGTGGAGCTGGTGGAGGTGCTGTTACTCCTCAATAGAGATTCCACATCTCTGCGCACTCGTCCTGGCAAGTTCAAGGAGCGCAACTTGGGAATGCGTGTGAATCTTGCCAGAGGCCCAGTTCCTGGAAGGTGAAATTCTATCCAAAACATAACCGGTCCAAACGTCTCAATCTCTGTGGGCATGCCAACTTTGTACTGCGGTCCACTGATCTGGGCTCCGGGGATCCGGCAGGCCAGAGGGAGGATGAGGGAGGGCTCGCGGCTGACCTTAGTGTAGGCGCGCACACTTCGCAAGGTATTGGTGAACACCAGCTCTGAACCAGAGTGCTGGAAAACAGGAGAGGATGAGAAAGTGTAAGGTTGAAAATGACATTTGACTGAAAAGCAGTATTTTACTGTCACCTCTAGTCTGTTTCACCTCAGGTGTGGTCAGCAGTGTGCTCTGACGCACCCGTGACCACACCTGGAATACACCTGTGCAAGAAGAGATTAAACCACTTGAGGTCAGCAAAGACTAGATTTTCAGGTGGTGTTAAGTTACTCTGAAAGTACTGCTTTTTCTTACTCATAGACAGATGCAGACAGGAAGATATAAACTACACAGCATGAAACTAATGATGTTATGTTCAGTAATTAACATTTTGGAACAAAATAGTCTCTAATTGGAAGTATCTTTTTTATTGTCATATACTATGGTATATAAACATGTGAATCCAACAAACTTGTCCTCTGTTATCTTTTTTCAGTGCACTTGGAGCAAGATTTATGATTTTTAATGTAAGTGTGTACATCCACATCTAATCTGAGCTGTAATCATTAGTAAATAAACTAATAGTTTTTAATTTTTATAAGAAAGATTGCAAAATATCCTCTGTGATGTGAACACCACCAAACATCCTTCAAAATTTATGCTGGGCAGCACTTTAACATTGTTATTTGAAACCCTACGTGTTGAAGTACAGAGCCAAAACAATTAAAACTACAAATCTCCCAGTATTTATGAAACAAAAAGTCTTATAATTGTTGGGCACAGAGTAGACAGGAAATAAGAAAGACAGAAAGGTGGAGCAGGTTACCACAGTCTTGGTGCCACAGCCAGTCAGGGGGATGCGAGCAGTCAGGTGTGTGCTGTTGTAGATGACAGGACAGGTGGGGCTGTTGAGCTGCAGTTCGTCCAGGTTGATGTGATTCAGGGAGGCGACAGGCAGCACCAGAGTCATCTTTGTATTTTCACACTTCAGCTCTGCAGGCAGACAGCAGCAGATTCTCAGATTACTGATAAATTCTTACACTCACACAGAAATAATTTGAATCATACACACAATGTCTGAATATAACAAAGTGTAATATTTTCTTAACCTGTTCCTTCAGGTAGTGTCCTCATTTCCCCTGAAAAGAATTAAGAAAGGTGTATTTTAATAGAATATCAATTAGTCGATATTTTCTGAGAAACCTCTCTGTGAGGTTAGGAGTGGTGTATTGTGAGCTACTGTAAGCATTACTGGCATTCTTTTGACATTTTATCAGAGCTTAAGGTCTTACTTTGGTACAGCCACACACACCTGGGCTCTGACTGGAAACTGGAAAGACAGGAAGTGAAAATCAGACCTTCATGAGACAGTTGACTGGCAATGGAAGCAGGTGTGCATGTGAATAATATACTGTAATGAATTTATACTAGTTATGATACTGTCACCTATTCAAAACATGTACAGATAGAAGGGAGAGATAGATGAAGGAGTATGATCCCTGCCAGGATCGAACTGAGTACGTTGCAATTGTATGGTATGTGTCTTACGCAACCAGGACGCCCTACAGTTACATGTTTTTACAGGTATGTAACTTGTGTTTTATGTGTCTGTGTGTGTTCTGTGTTTGTGTTCACAAGATTGGGCAACAACTGAAAGTGAAAGTAAGACGTTACACTATAACTGGTATAACAGCATATTTTGAATATCTTTGAATCTCTATGTGATTACATTGTTTTACAAATTACTCTTGTTTGTGGAAATATGAGACAATGCCTGTGAGAAAAAAATGGTTTCAACTCATTAATCTCAGTGTATCTCGCTTGTTTTTTTAAATTCTACACACACACTATAAGTAATAAGTTACTATTAAGTATGAGTAGCACAGTGACGTATGATGTTTGACTGTTCTATAAACAAATATACTGCAGATCAGATCTGTTAATAAAATATTAGTAAATAGCAATTCTTCTTAATACCACGTTTTAGCACAATACTGGCACTTATTACTAGTAACTGCATTACAGTATACACAGTGGCTTCAGAAAGTATTCATACCCCTGCACTTTTTGTACAATTGATTGTGTTGTAGTTTTAATCTTAAATGCATAAAACTGCCATTTTTGCCCATCTATCCACAGTCAACCTACAATGACAAAGTGAAAACATGCTTTTTGGGGTCTGAATACTTTCTGAAGCCACTGTACTACATAATAAACAAAGGAAAATATCATATTATAATAAAATTAGGTTTGATTCATATTATAGAGAGAAAGTCACAAATTTCTTAGGTCAATTTAAATCTTTTCCTACAAACGTAATTCAATTTCTAGAGCATTTTACTTTTTTCCTCTCTATCTTAATACCTTAAACACATTCGTAAAATTAAAAGTAACTGCACACAATCAGAACTGGTCACTCAGTTCAGTTAGTAGACTACTGAGTACGTGTTTGATGAGGTAACTTGTTTCAATAATAGTATTTTTTGTGTGTCCCCCTGCTTTCCTCCCATGCTCATGGGAGCTCAGACTGTGAATTAACTACCTCTTAGTATTTGCAGCGAAGCAGATGGGTAAAAGGCGGGCCAGGTTGTTTTCGGAGCGGATCCAGGCAATGGTCATCGCTGACAGGGAGGCGACTGATTTGAAGCCAATCCTGAAGAGTTCGGGGGGACCAACCACTGCCACCTCTAAAACACTGCAAACATAGAGAGAGACCTTTAATTTCAACTTTCATAAAAGGCTGTGCTCCCCTCATGAACCCATACAGGTGATTTTAATCTGCCTGATCGTGCTGCATTCACACAATGTCAGCAGAATGAGAGGAAGGGGAAAAACGCTTCTTATTCCAACATAGGTGTGTTCACACATTATTCCAAGGTGGTTATCCCTAGTGCTAAAGTTCACACTGAATGGACCTAAATTAGATTTTTTGGTTGTGTTACATACAAAGCTACAATAATTAGTCAATAAACAGAAAAATAATCACCAGCCATTTTAATAATCAACTATTTTGTACATTTAGTAAGAAAATCTGATAAAATTCTCTCATTTCAGCCTTGCAGATGTAAATATTTTCTTCTACAGTAGTAAACTCCAAATCTTTATGTTTTGGTCTTTTTTATCAGACAAAATAAGACATTTGTGGATCTACACTGGACTCTTGGATACCGGGATGGACAATTTTCCCAATTTTCAAAAATTTTATTGACTAATCGATTAATTGAAAAAATTATATACAGAATGATCAATGACAAAAACTAGTCTTGCAGAAATGGATCAGCGTGTAACACTGAAACAATATATTCTGTGTTTTTTAATGTGTGAGCAGATGACATTAAAAGGCCCAGCAGGACCCACCTCTCCAGCTGTGACACGAAGCTGACATTGAATTTTGCCTCTTGATACGGCAGGACAAACAGTGTGGAGTGGTCTTTGGGGGTGTCTTCTGTCGCCACAGGCTCACCACTGCAGCTGGAAGTTGACTCCTCCACTGGAAGGAAGAAGAATAAAACACGTTTCTATAACTTAAGGACAGGAGAGAAACTATAAAAGAAAAATGGGTCACAGTTTAAACATTTTTTTAACCATGCTGTTTAACACTCTGTAGTTATTCTGTGTGTCTATATGTTTGGTCCACGGTGCTTAATGAAAATTAATGCCTATTTCCCAATTGACAGACTCACCAGTGAGAGAGAGGTGCACAGGGACAGAGCTGAGGCGTGTGTTGTCTATGAAGTGGTTTGTTCTCGGCGCAGGAATGAAGTCCTCTGCCATCAGGTAGATGAAATACTGTCCTGCTGCTGCGTTTCCAGTGAATGTCAGCATACATTTCTCCTGGTAAAAGAGTTTAGTCAAACAGAATATAGCTCTCTCAGAGGTCCGAGCTCTTGTTTCTGGACAGTTGAGCTGATGTAAAGTTTTTTTTAATGTTATTTGCTACAACTCCTGAGAGTTTCACAGACTCAGCTGGAAGTTAACGAACATTTGAGGAGTGGACTGTAAAATACAGTAACAATAAAATATGAGAATGGTCACTCTTTTATGTATCAATTTGTCAGAGGTTGCATGTCCAGTGTGTATGTCTCACATCAACAAGTTAATGGAGCCACTGTAACCATTGGAGACTCATGGACACACCAGTGGTTTTCACTGAGCAAATTATGTAAATAAACTACACTAAGAATTTCAATGATAAAGGTCCACAGCAAGGTCAGCAGGTTTGTCAAAGTAACTGGGATTTTGTTTCTGAAAAAGCAGGCTCCTGATGGTTTGGCATAACTTTACTTCTTCCTCTCACCTTCTACATGATCCTACTGTACAATGAGGTGAGGAAATAAACACACCACTGAGAGTTGAACTGCAAAATATGATCATGATTTATGTATTGAGACTGCTGCTGCTGCTCTGGTAGGATGCTATAATTCACTGGCTGACGTCTGTTTATGGACACTTCTGAGAAAGCAGTAATTGCCAATCTTGTCCTCCTTCATTACCAGGACAGCTCGGTACAATCTCTTGTGGTTAGGGTTAAGTTTCTGTTTTGCTCAGACGCCTCATCCAGTGTTTGCCAGAGTAACCTGAAGAGCTACTTGGCTACGTTGCTGTTTACCTTGAGAACAGTCCCTGCCAAAAGGCAGCTTTGGCAAGATACATGAACCCACCTCAGCTACAGAATGTGGAGTTACCTATACACCTGTAGCAGCAAGTCAGGAGCTTCAGTTAATGTTCACATCAAGATATAGAACAGTATTAACTGTGCCTCAACAGTTTATTGCTGTTTTGAAGTTCATGATTCAGCAATAATAATAATTTTATATAATATAAAGAATAATTGTATATATATAACAGTATAACACTAGAATATATATAACTTTAGAATATAAGTAAATGTGGCTAATTATACCAAATTATAATCCAATACAAGTAAACCTTTGAATGCAGAACTACTTGTAACAGAGTAAAAAAGCCTGCAGTATTGATACTTTTAGTTGAGTGAAGGATATGAGTATTCTTTCCACCACTATTTATATCAAATATCTTTATACATACCATATCATACAGGTAAATACATGGATTCTCTTTTCTTGAATACTCTGTACAGTGGGGGATGAAGCTTGTTTTTCGGTTTTTTGCTCATGATACATAGAAGTTTATATAAAGTTAATTCATCTTGAGAAAGTAAAAATATTTTCTCTTAAAAACTGAAAAGAAAGTTTAGCTGTATCTGATTTTTTTTCCCCCCAAAAATTGACAAAACTCATTGTAAATTTCCCCACTGTGGGACTAATAAAGGATTATCTTATCTTATCTTATCTTATCTTATCTTATCTTATCTTATCTTATCTTATCTTATCTTATCTTATCTTATCTTATCTTATCTTATCTTAAGAAAATGTATAAATGACTGTGTTATTATGTGGACTCACCTCATCCAGTTCTATGAATGAGTGCTGAGTGCAGCTGAGACACTCGCCCTGGTCGGCCCGGGCAAAGCGACATCGCACCTTGTCCCCATCCAGGTCTTTGACGGACAGAGAGAAGTGGTGAGGGCAGTTCACACGGGCCCTGATAAAATAACACAACAGGAGTCAGAAACAGAGAGATAATCAGCCCCTCAGATCACTAATACGGGCACAACAAAGGAGAAAACGAAAGAAGATATGTTAAAACTGTAAAGCTGAGACACCAGGTGTGATGTAAGACAGTAACTGAAGCCATTAACTTCCTGGAGTCTCTACTGGTTTCCTGGCAATTTGGCTGTGGTCGAGAAATAGTCCAAAACATACATACATCAGGATTTATACGGATTAAACAAACAAGATAGGTGGTAATTAGTAAGCTTTAGAGCTACTGGAAGGCAGATTTTATTACCTTTGGACAAAACCAGGCGAGCTGTTTATCCCATTTACATTCTTTATTAACGGCTAAGTTAGCCAGGGGCTGCTGGTGATAGCTTCATATTTACAGCACAGACATGAGAGTGGTATCAGTGTTCTAATCTACTAAACTGTTGAACTAAGCCTCGTTTTCCTTAGTATTTATCTAACGGCTCACACTCTGGACTGAGTTAAGTAGTTTCTTACAGCAAAGACACGTCTGGGTATGTGTGTGTCTGTATGAGTGTGTATATTACCTTAGTGGAGGAGGGAGAGCAACATAAACTGGCTGATTGAGTCTCCCACTGTTGGCCCGAATGTTTGGTCCTGTTTTCATTGATATATACAATTCTCTGATGGACCTAAACATTTAAGAAAAAGTTACATATCAGACAAAGTCATCACATCAAATGTCACATTAAATAAAGCACGTAACAAAAAAGATCACTGAAAGAACATTAAGTAGAAAAACAGAAGCACTTGTTGCAAATGCTGTACACAGTGCATTAGACCTTCAATTCAGGATTACAGCAGGATTACATCATGCAAATCATGAGACACTAATCAGACTGACATTATGATAAAAAAATACATAGACTCAAGCATTTTTCTCTTCACACACTTTAAGTTCCCCTTTTACAAATATGAAAAAACTGATTTTAATCTCTGCTCCTTTAAAATATTAACAAGATCTGTTACATTTAACTCTTAAGAGAAATCTTACATGGCTTATTTAATCTGTTAACCTTGACTGCCTACTTTAAATAATGTCAAACAAAGCCATAAATAGATGAGAAATGCAGCAACCTCACCAGAGGAAAGACCAATATCAAGTCTGCAACTTTGACAAGTCCATGAGTTATATTTAGGCAAAGTGTGAAAGTGAAAGGACAAAGCCTCTCCTTATTAACACGGTTTAACATAAATGCACTTGCATGTTTGACCCACAAACAAGAACAAAACAAGAAGAAGCAACAATTTAAGATGAAAAAAAACCCAGAGTGAATGTTATTAAATGAAGTCCAGACAGTAACCAGTGTGTAGAACTTATACCCCAAACTGATGGAGGCGCTGTAATCACTGGGGACAGTTTTCTGCCACTGGCGGACACACCAGCCGGAGTCCGGTTTGGTGCCGTTGAAAGGTGAGTAGGAGGCATGGACCAGACAGTCCTCCCCCTCAGCACACAGTCCAGACAAAGCTGGACAAGGACTGGGAGCGATGGCAGTGAAATGAGCGCGCACCTGCAAGAAGCAAAACGACAAAGAAAATGACAAACCTCATGTGCTGTGACTGATTTTATGACTGAGCTGAGTGAATTCGGCTGAAGAACCTGCAGGGTGATGTACTTTGATTCTGACCACCAAAACAAACAAACAAATAGATAAATAAAAACTAAAATAAAATAGGCCTATATTGTAATTTTACAGTGAAATTTGACAGAGTGAGAGATAAACACTGTGAAGCAAAACACAACCTGAATTTATCTGTTAAATCAAGTCATATATCAAAAATGTAAAGCTTAGTATCATGAGATTTTAAGGAATTAAACTGTAGATTGATGTATGCACAAGTAGTTAAGAGCTTTCTTTTTCTGTTTTATACACAGTTCACATGGATTTTAATGGATTAAATGTGACAAATAAATGATGAATAAATAGATCACCATTAATCTTACTCAATTAAACAATGATTCAGAGTTACTTTTTCAGTTAAAGACCATAAGCCTCACTGTGCTGAGAAATACAGAGAGTGATTTTAGGATACAAGTGGTTTAATGTGTGGTTTCTGTCTTGAAAGTAAGAAAAATTAAGCGATTATTTTTGTGTATGTAATGTAATGTATGTAAAACTAATATGTTCTTCCTTCATTAATGAATCACTGAAGACCTTTCAGTAGGTTCTAGCTGAGGAGAAATGAACTGTAGAGAAATAAAACAATTGAAATTGAAATTTTAATTCTTGAAAACAAAAACAAAAAAGTGGAAAAAATGGTTTGTATTACTTCACTGCTTTACCTCAGATGGAACAAAAACCTCAACAAATGATAGAAAGTTAAGAACAGAAATGTTGTAATGAGGGCTGTTTGCCAGACTTTTTAGACTTGAAGACCCCGCGACAAAGATTTCAGGGGTAGAGAAACGTTGCCCACCGTTTTCCCTTCGTTGCTGTCCAGGGGCACGACGTGGACCGTCAGCCCCAGAGAAGAGGTGACAGAGGCCGGGACTAACAGGACCAAAGTCAGGCCCTGCAACAGGAAGCTCAGCTTGGATCTGTGCAGCATCTCAGCTCCTCAGTTAGACTGAGCGTCTGAACCTTTGGGAAAGACAAAGACAGAAAGGTTGACTCATTAAAGGATGTTAAAACTGTACATTAATGAGTCTTTTTCTGCAGCTCACATTATTTATCGTCAGTTAATCAGTGTGATCTAAAACCTACCCAGCATGATGAGTCTGAAACACTGTGGCTGTTTGCTGTCTGTGAGAGGGGCTGTGGTGGGACAAAGACATCACAGAATCATTTAGAAAAAAAATGTGAGGGAAACAATAAAGATGCGTTGACTGATGTGAAGATTACAGCAGACACAACACCTCTGCAATTCATGGTATGGTATGTGCTACATATGGTGCCTGATGTCTGTGGTCTGTAAGTACAAAAGGTTGAGTAATCAATCAACAGATTAAAAAAAAAAGATTTTATAATAATGTGATTAGTATTAACTGACAGATCAGATCATTTCAGTCAGGGCAGTCACACACAGCGTTTGAGCAAACATTAACATAATATTCAAAGAAATATTCAAAAATGATTACACATTAAATGACATGAAAATTTGGAGAAGTCTGTGGAGGTGGAGTGAGCTGAATTGGAAAGAAGCAGGTTTGGTATCAGCATTGAAGAGCAGTGTGAGTATTAAAGCTTGCAGCGTGAAATGATCGCCACTCTCATTATGAATCATCCGTCACAGACACATTTGACTGGACAATACTAAGAACATGTGACGAGAGACAGACTTCCATAACAGTCCATCTTCCATTTCTAGAAAAATAAGCCCAGTCCAAACACTGTAATACACTTCTGACATTTCTGTTGTTTATCTTTGTTTGTATTAGATCAGCAGGTAGGTCAGATTAGCAGGTTAATCAGACCCTGATGTTATGAAATAAGACATGGTGTCTGTATATCATCAACATATGTAGCACATTCATTAAAAGTTTTAATATTAGTTCAAACCAGCTTGAAAGTGATTTAAGTCTTGACCCATCACAAAGCAGTAATGACAAACTTATATCACAGTGTGAGTAAAAGGCAGAAACAGTCCAATGTTATGACAAGAACTGGTCTGAATATTTCTGGTTATTACATAGTTGAACAGCTTGTGTAAAGATGGTTCAAAGCTGGAACCTACACATTTCAGGAGCATGGCTGACTGTGGCTCAGGCCAAGCTTTCAACAAAACATTTATTAAGGAGGGAAATTATTCACCCTCAGTTACAAGACACTGGTTTAACGTTTTAAAGTTGTTTGATGCCTTCAACGCTTTTTAAATGTAGTTCATATCATTATCTTTAATTGTAATCTGGCAACTGAATTACACAAGCGTCACGTTTGTTAGTTTCTTTTCGCACCCTTAAAGATTTACCTCTTGTTGTATTAAAGTTTCTCTTGTTCAATCAGTCTTTGTTACAAGACTTCAAAAAATCTTGATTTATCGTGTTTGCCGTTTCAGGAGGAAGCTTGTTTACGGTACATTTAATAATGTACCGTAGGTCCGGTACATTATTAAAATTGTTTCTGTACAAGACTATTAATTATGAGCTTATACTGTAAATAGCAGTTTGCCACTCAATTATAACTGTGTAAAATCTTCCAGCTCTGTCTCAAAACTACATACAAACGTCACAACAAACACACAGTGAGACCAGACAAATCTAATCACAGTAATATTGTAAAAATAAATCCCATTACCTTGAGCCACCTGCCACACTTCTCTTTCTTTTAAGAGTTAGTCCCACTAATTGATGTCTTGTGGCATCAAACATGTATTACGAGTTTTCAGTAAAGGTGTTCCTCCTTTTCTGAAGTCTGAAGTAGTAGGTAAGTAAGGTGGAGTTGAGCATAATTCGGACAGAGGCAGAATGGAGTTAAACAGGCTCAACCAGAGACTGTAAGAGAGGCGTAACAATAGTTGCACGTCAAGAGGAGGACTTTGTGAACCTGATAAGAAAATCACAATTTAGCTTAACTGAAAGAGCCTCCACTTAAAATGCCTTGCAAGTCTTTACAGTTAATGTGGTGTTACAGGTGTCTGACACTCACTGATCTGTTAACAAAGACAGAAAGAGTTAAAAGACAACCGAAAACAACTGTGAAGGCTGAGATATTCATTTATTCAAAAGAGCAAAATGTGATATATTCTGAGGAATGATGGTACAATTGTCTTCATTTGTCTAAAGTCTGTAACAAAATTGTCAAAATGGTCCTGTGTAGTAGTCACATGATTAATACTCAAAGAGACTAAGCCAAGTCTCATTAAGCCGTTTCTTCTTTTGTTCCTCCTCTGGTCAAGTTTCTAGTAAATATTAAGACTATTTTACAACAACTCCACACCAACATTAGCATTAATCATCATTTACATTATGTTTGGTCAGAAAATAGTGTCAGTCCCAGCCTAAGAGAGGAAAGGTGTCTGTTCAGGAGGTCCCTGAAGATTGGTCAGACGAGGAGAGGAAAGGCCTTCTGGTGCTTTGGACCTTCTTCAGGTAGCTGGGGACAAAGAAGGCGGACTCCTAACTCCTTATGCTTCCTGACAATGCGGCCGGAGACGCCACATCTGCCCGTTACTGGCCATTTTTCACGTTGAGCATTTTCTCCTGCAATTAGATAAAACAAAAAAGCTGATGAGTCAGCACACAACGCTTGGACAAACATCTCGCAAGGGATTAGAGCGCTCACAAACAGAAAACAACAACAACAACAAAAAGGCCTCTTACCTTGATCATGGTCTCCAGCTTGATGGCGTCAGCAGCAAACTTGCGGATGCCGTCGGACAGTTTCTCCACAGCCATGCGGTCCTCGTTGTGCTGCCAGCGGAAATCTTTCTCCTCTAGGTGGATCTTCTCCAGATCACAGGCCTTGGCTGCAACAACAAAACCATCAGGGTCAATTTGTAAATATGTGCTAGGCTCTATGCTTACAGGTTTCACAGACCCCCCCCCCCCCCCCCCCCCCCCTCCCCCTTATGTTCTCGGCTCGAGGGAAACTTTATCACTGTTCACAGTTAAAAGGGAAAACATGAACAAGGTACTGATTATGTTTTCAGGTTTCCCAAATCATTAATAAAATTTATAAAAGACTTTCTCACATAGCCTTCATTCAGTTAAACAACCAAAATGATGCATAATGTTAACGTGGTGATGCTTGTGACAGAAGTTGCTGTTTTTAACATACAGTCGATGAAATGTCACCTTGGTGCTATGTAGCATCTTTTCCCACGTCACTGTGCCCTGTAATGTTTGGTGATAACAAAGAGCGTCTGGACTCTTGAGAACAACCCTTCAAAAGCATCATTATCCCTTTGACACATGAATGAAGCACAGTGACACACTAATAGCAGGTGTCAGTGCAACATTGTCCGTGTCGACACAAGCTGCAGAGCAGCCTGTGCAGATAAGCTGACATCACTGTAAAAAGTTTTCCTACTACACATGTATGTATTCATCACTATTCTAGGTGACAAACTTTTTGCTCTGACTGCAGTGATCTGGGGTTTAATCTGTTAAAGTCTGTCAAACTTCTTCCCTTCCATGTTTCTGGTTCACTGCATGTTCATGGACAATGAAAATAAAACTGGCAAAGCTATTAGAGAAAGCAGCACTTTGCAGGGTTAGTACCTTTCTCCACGTTCAGCATCTCTGTGACAGAGCTGTGATCCTGGCTGAGCTCTGCCAGCAGCCCAGGGGAGATGGTGAGCAGATCACAGCCTGCCAGGGCTTTTACCTGCCCTGTGTTTCTGAAGGAGGCGCCCATCACCACCGTGCTATAGCCAAACTTCTTGTAGTAGTTGTAAATCTTGGTCACACTCAGCACACCTTGGGAAGAAGAAGGGAAATTCAAAGCCAAGATGCATTAAAAGCCCAAACATTCTAACATCTCCAGATCACAAAAACTGCTACTGCTCCCATTAAAGTTAAACCAAGCCTGATCAAAGTTCATACCAAGGGATGATTCATATGCGTGTACCATTTTCATTGTGTGGTTAATTGTTTTGTTTGTTAAATAACTGTTGGCAGCTCTGGTGAAAACTTCTAGCGTGTTGGTTGTCAAGTTCTGACAAAAGGCGCTTCATTATAGATGTGTAGATGCTCATCTCTGTGGTGCATCCAGCATTCTGAACATTTTTACGATAATCTAGTCACATTATTAGTCATATTATTATCACAGCTGATTTAATGTTTTCTATAAAGGCTCTGAAAAGTCCGGGGCTTTTCTGTGTGGAGTTTGTATGTTCTCCCTGTGCCCGTGTGGCTTCTCCCACAGTCCAAAGACATGCAGGTTAACTGGTGACGCTAAAGTGAATGAGTTGTTTATGTGTATATGTCAACTCTGAGATGGACTGATCTGTCCAGGGTGTACCCCGCCTGTCAATTAGCGCAGGGTGGTGATGCCATGGTGTGGACACCTGGTAATAAACTCTTGACAACACTGGTGTTACCACTTACACCAGACATTTTACAAGAGAAGACGTGTTGGCTCAGTATGGTGTGTGTGTGTAGATTACCGTTACCTCCAGATGCTGCCACCTTCATCACAGAAAGTTGGCAGATTGCCTCATCATCAGGTTCCCTTTTGGTGTTATGTTTGAATCTGAAATACTGCCAAACAGGCGCTTTTTGTTTGACACCAAATCCTCCACTCGTCTTGTTGGTCAACTCTCGTCTTGTCACATGATAACACTCCTGGTGCTACACTGATGTGACTCTGCTCTGCTGCTGCGCCAAGCAGACACTGTTCAGTTTATAAATGTGGCATCCAAGTATTGATAACTAGCATTTTACAAATGTGAGTTTTCTTATTAGATGAACATGGGCACCATGGCTGATATGCAAAAATTAAAAAAAGATGATGGGGCCGATGACCAAGTTATGTAACCAGTGTGTGCCTTAACATTGTGTAACACCGGTTACACCAACTACCATTGCAACCCTTGGGCAGGGCAATATGTGCAAATATACAACAAATATAATACAACTTTTCAATTTTGGTGTCAGCAGGGGTAAAGTTTTGCTTTCCCATTCAGACTAGATAAATGGCACTCTTAAGTCAAACACATATGTCATATATGAAGTCCTTCCCTTTCAACTCATCTAATCTGCCTGAACAGATCTCATTTGCTCTTGACAGCATATTTGAGCTGCACTGGCACTGCAGCATTTCCTAGATGATAACATGTGTTTCCTCTGAGGGAAAGGCTGGTCTAAAATCTGCTCTCTGCTCTGTTATCAAACTGTCAGAATGTCTTGATAGGGTGAAACACTTAAAAAGGAGATTAGAGGAACAGACGTGATTGGCCACTGCTGTCATCAGCCTCAAACACACCAACAAAAGGCTGAACCGCCTTAAACCAGATTTTAAATGTGTGCAGGAAGGAACTGAAACTCCTCTGTGTTCAGTATCACACACGAAATCTGATATTGGTGCCACTGTAATGATAACGTGGCCACAGATAATATATCACAATACTGAGTTTATTCAGCTAATATTGCTTTCTTGAGACTGAACACAACACACAATCACAGGTTACTTTTAAGTTATGTGCCTGTGAAAATTTTTCATTGGATTTCAGACACCTGGTGTTAACATGATAGCTTAAATCCTCAGAGAGGGCAGTGACAATTTTATGCTTCTAAATGCCAGATATTTTTCCACACAACACACAATATGTTTGTTTTTTTAAAAACCTAAGATAAATATTGTTTATGTGTCACCTGTGAGACTTGGGCATAGAATAGATGTTAGTTCATTGAACCATGTTAAAAATTGATGGTAACAATGTATTTCCTATTAATTTCTTGAAAGTTTTGCAAAGGAGGGAACAAAGGGGGGTAGGGAATAAAGACAAAGTTCTGACATGGGTATTCAGCAAGTGTAGCTCACCTCCCAAGGTTGTGCTAGTTTAGCATTTCTGCATGTGTCCCAACTCTATTTATTTAGATTACTTGAAAATAAACTGGAATTTTCAGACCCATGAAATAAAGCTTTTCAAAATTTAGAACAGTTTTCCACGCCTTTTGCAAAACCTTTTGGGTTTGGCATCTTCCAAATTCCATGGCCTTTCCAGGTGTTTCATGAATGTATGAACCTGGCTGTTATTTGGAGGTTAAACGTCTTATCTGGTTTTATGCTATGACCAACTTCCCCTTATTACTTAAATTCACATGAAGGCAGGTCTCGTAGCACAGAGAATGGCCTTAATTACCTGGGTCCTCATGTGGCTCGTAGCTCTTGCGGTCTGTATTCTCCTTGTACCAGTCAAGGATGCGTCCAACGAAGGGTGAGATAAGAGTCACGTTTGCTTCTGCACAGGCCACAGCCTGAGCAAAAGAGAACAGCAGGGTCATGTTGCAGTGAATACCGTGCTTCTCTTCAAGCTCCCTAAACAAAAAACAGAAACAAATACATTTTATTTAAAACACATTACAGTAATATGACCAGATGTAAACATGCATTTTTGCTCAGCAACCAGACTCACTTCAAAGATGGAGAAACAATACAAGAACATGAATCATTACATTTTTCTATGAACAGTCTGAGAAAGAGAAAGATAAAGTTCAATCATTTTAGCACTGGTGAAATATTTGGTATCAAATTCTCGTAGTCCTGTTATCCGAGCTACCTGAGCAAATTCTGACATTCGAGAAGGTAGAACCTTTTCTGTCAATCACATAATAATTTAATTGACAAATTATTTACCTCAAAACTTTACCTAATAAAAAAACAAAGATTAAAAAAAAAAAAAAAGTCAAAATTGTTTTTCCAGATGGCACAGTCACCTTCATATACCCACTCTGTATCCTGTTTTTAGGGGTAATGTCAGTTACCATATATTAACAATTAAGATACAAATCCATCTGGTCAGTATTTAACTGTCACTATATTTTGATTTAAATGGTGCCAAATCCTGATTGGTATGCAACGTGATTCTTTTTCAACAAGAGCATGCACACGACAAACTAAATATGGACCTGCACACTTAAAAAAGAAAAGGAAAAAAAGGAGAAAAAAGCACGACTAGCAGTCAGAAACTCCACAGGGTCTCTGGTATGGTTTTCTAACATGGATGACTAAGATAGTGCCACACTGATCACTAAGCACGTACGCTCATGTTTTTCAGCCTGCAGGGGTGACACAGTGTGAACACACTGTGTTCAAACTCATTTGCGTTTGTTAGAGAGAGGGAGAGATCCAAAAAAAGTTTTCCAGCTGTGCTAGAACTGGTGACATTGCGGTTTGTGGTTGCCAACTTTTTATTAGCTGGGACTGTCTTTATTTCAAATGAAGCGACACCACGCCACCTCCACTGTAAGACACTGGAAGGAACCCTGTTGTATCCATTCAAGATCAAAATTTCTTCACAAAGAGATGAAACCATCAACATGACAAACGATAATCTAATGGCATAGCTAACATTATACACTCACTTGCCGGCCTGGATCCCCTCCCATGTTGATGACAGCTTGATGAGCACACGCTCCTTGCTGATACCTGCCTCTTCATAGAGAGCAATGAGCCTGAGGGCCTTGGCAACCATTTCCTCTTTATCGAAAGATAGTCTGTTAGGCGAAACAACAGTTGTTAAGCATTAATAAAATCAACCATCTATTCATCTATTAGAATGATGACATGACTGATAACATGGTCTCTGAATACCATTTTACTTTTACAAGTTTAGCCTCATGAGTAATACTGCATGCAGTTTACACTTCTCTCAGCCCGCTGTCTTATTTAAAAAAGTTTTAAGATGGTAAACTTGTTTCCTGTCATAACTGGCACCTTGTGACAGGTTGTTTTCACCCACCTGGCATCCACCTCAGTGGAAACTCTGCCTGGGACCTTCTTGAGAATCTCCAGCCCAAAAGTCACAAACAGCTTGTCCATGGTGTTGGCTACCTGCTCCTCTTCAGTTCTGAGCAGCAAAAGAAACATTATGAAGCTGGTGATCTCAGTGTCTGAGGTACACTGAAACTGTGTAGCAGTTATTCTTAAAGCTTCAATCCTCTACTTCTGCACATTAAAATTACTGGAAATCTGACAGATCATCAGGTTAAAGTAGTTTGAGGCTCTGGTACTCAAATAACAGTGAGCAAAGTCACAAACCCAATTAACAATTCTTCAGAAATAGAGTATGGAGACCATCTAAATGTAGTTTCTAATGTTTAACCAAGCTGTACCACATGAATCTGAGATTTACATTCATTAAAATGCTTCACAAACTTCAGGTTTAAGCAGAAAAGACCAACATTGCAATCAACTGTCTGCTCTAAATTAAGGAACTTTGTCAACACGTTGCACAGAGGAATCGTGTACTGTGCAACATCTGCAAAGCCACATAAAATGTTCCCTTTCTGTAGCAAATCACTCATCAGTGCTGTTTATATTCAGGTTTGATCTCTAGTGTAAGCCAACAGGTACACAACTGAAGAGTAGTTGTGTCTGAACAGGGTGTCTGGTTTAGCTCTCATTTGTGTGTGACCTCTTACCCCCCTTTGGCGATGCCATATTTAATGGCCTGATCCAACAGGTGCTGGTAGGCTGGCATCTTAGCAGCAGCCAGGATAAGAGATGGGTTAGTGGTGGCATCTTGGGGCTTGTACTCATCAATGGCTGCAGGGAAGACACAGCAGAAATAAGTTACATACATAGAACCAGTTTTTTCATACTTTAGATTACCATTCTTATCAATATCAAATATCTTATCAAGCCCAGGATCTGTTCTCTAATCCAGTTAATTTACCAAAAAATGTGAAAAGGACAGAAACAGTAGTGCAAATGTTTATCTTGAATCTGATAGGTCTTTGAAGTATAAGGAAGATGGAAAATAAAAAATATACAATTTGGTTTCTAATTTTAGTCAAGGGGGGAAAAAAGTCCTCTCTAGACACTCCCAGCACAGTCTGTGCAGATAGTTGACATAATCTAACTAGGCCATTTAAACCTCAGGGATAATTTATTTTGAGTCTAGCTCTCTCACTGAGATGCCATAATTCAAGATATTCCTTGATTTTACTTATTCACAGATTATTACTGATATTCATATTCAGAGCAGGTAGATGGATGATAGTGTTTCTTCTTGTCAGATATAAAGATTACGTGGTATAATGTTACCTTAGGGAGGACTCGGGCTTAACAGACAATAATTTAATAGCATTTCATTTTTCACAAAAGCTTGATTATATGCGTGAGGCCTCCTTATTTACTACAGCCTCTGAGCCAGGCCTTCACAAAATTAACCCACTTCTGTAAACAGAGTAACTCATTATCCATTCAGTATTTATTCCAGCAGTCTTTGCACTCCTGCATTACATGTACCACAACCTTGTGCATACTTGTCTGACCTGTTTGTTGTCCAGCTCCTGTCTGTATACAACAGCTTTAAATTTAGTTTTCCTTATATTTCTTAAGCTGCATGTCTGTGTCTGTATTTCCCTGTAAATTTGTCCCCTGCACTGTGATTCTTAATATCTACCAATCATACAAGCCTTAAAATATCAAAAATCCATTAATTTTATCCCACCAGTATTTATAATTTCAGGCTCAGTATAAACCTGGTTTTCAGATGTACAATAAAAACTGCTGACTTGTTGTTGACAAGAACAAAACGTTTGCCTATCAGCCAATCTCTGCAACCAATAAACTTATTTATTTCACTTTGGGGCACTGTAAAACCCAAAAGCACCCAGCCATGTTATACAGATGATGCACTAGTGAGCAACAACAGTGAAATATTTTTAGCCACACTGGCTTTAAGGATTTAAAGTGTCTGTCAGTTCACCACTTTGGTTCAGACGGAAATATCGCAACAACTACTGGATGAATTGCTCTGAAAATTTAGTGCAGGGCCCCAGAGGAGGTGATCCCATGGCTCTGGTGGCTCTACCAACAGGGCAAAGTTTTCATATATCCTGTAAAGTATTTATTAGATTGATTAGCACAAAATTCTCAACATATATTGAGGCTTCCCTGGTGATGTAGCCTGACTTTAATCTCTTGATTTTGGACATGAGGTTGACATTTGTGGTTTCAGCTGAGCGCAGTAAACACAGCATGTTAGCACGCTGACTTGTAAGTACAGTGTCATAGAGCTGCTAGCATGCCTGTAAATAGAAGTCTTCTTTCTACAAGAAACAAGAACATTTGATCTTTGCTTTGAAACATGATGAAGTGACCTTTAGTGCTGTATTTTCATAGATCCCTTCCAGGCATTGTTCGAAGATATATCTAAATAAAAAACACTCTCCTTTGAAAAATATTCTTCTATTTAAAAAGTTTCCTAACCTCTCCTAACTAAGGAATACGTTCAAACAGCATTATGCTAAAACCAGCCACAGGCCAAATAACAGTCCTGTTTGATTTCTTTTAATTTGCATTACGTTGCATATTACTGAAAAAGGCAGATTTAAATGCCTCTTTAATATGATGAGCTGCGTAAATAGGTTTTCATAAATATGTGATGAAAACATTACTTTTGGTTACTTTAATGAAAACGAATTTGCTATTAAAGCACCTTGGTGTGTATGGATAGTAAAAACTATTTGTATTTATCGTAAAAAGCTATTTGTATTCATCAGCTCCTGCTTTTAAATCACCCACTGAATCAGGGCAAATTAGCCTATAAATTACTTTTGGAAATTGTCAGGGGGCCAACAGCTACACAAGGGATGATTATTGCTTTTTGGTGCTGTCGATGTGCAGGACTCACCACTAGATGCCGCCTTTTTGCTATTTGGCAGTTTAGTGACAGTCACATGTGCATCCATGTTGAGAGAGAGAGAAAGAGAGAGAGAGAGAGAGAGAGGGAGGGAGGGAGAGAGAGAGAGAAAGAGCCCGTGGAAAGAAACAATTTGGGAAGTTTTGTCATACACTGAGGGAAGACGAGGGACAGCCGGAGAGAGTGCAGAGTGTGAGATAAGTGAGTGGTAAGTCATTTTCACATTTTTCTTTACTCTTCAAATGAGATGTATTAACTAACAGGGCTGTTGTTTCTGACTTCTTCTCCTCTCCTCACTTTTTCTCTTTGATTTTGTATTCTGCCTCCAACACAGATGTCGGTGACCTTGTTCTAGAGATTTAACTTTGATAAATAGGGAGCTTTTGTGGGCTGAGTTTGTCTAATTAGAAGGGATAAACTACATCCTGGTTTCATTTATCTTGTGTGAATTGGTTAATGAATGTTGCACTTGGTTTACTTAAGGGAGGGATTACATTAATCACACTTGAGCTCAGTGTTCACCAGTTGTATGATTTGCTTATAAAGCCGCTCTTTTAATACTGACCAGTGTGTTGTCCATACAGTCAGCTGTTTTATCGGTATGTGGTGATTGTGGAAATGTGGTGGATGTGTGAGAACGAAGCTCTCTGATTGGCTGCCGGGAAACGTATCCCTGGACCTCGATGAAAGACAGAAATAAACTTGTGGAGAAGAACAACATTTCAGAATACCAACCATTCCTCAAGCTATGCCCTCCCATCAGTTTTTTTCTTTTTCTTTTTTTTCTTCTGGAGGGGTTTCAGGAACTTAAGGCCTCACTGACTCCTCAAAGCTGTGGCTGGCTGGCAAAGTGCAGTGGAATTCATTGCCGTACAATGTGCCCTTATGTTAGGTTAGCAGAGGTCTTAAATCTGCCCGGATGAAGCTGCTCCATATTACATGTGGCACATTAAAAATTAATCTCAACTTTAATGAAGGCAGTACAGCTGTATTAAAGGGAAATCTATCCTAAAAACATGATAAAACAGGAGATGTTCCTTGTATTCCTGGGCCCATTTTGCTATCTTGTGGTGTGTTTGTCTTATTGTTGCATCAGCGGGATTTGAAAGCATAAAAATTTCGCAGCTGTCCAAAAACATCAACGCTAAACGACAGTTTTTGGCATCAGTCATGCAGAATCAAAGAGAAAGGTTTTTTTTATAGACTCTACATTTTGTGCTGATTCTCAACAGTCATTCATGGAGAAATGTGTTGTCATAGAGTGAGAAATGCCATTTTATGTGCACTGACAGAAACCACAATAGACCAGAGAGCAATATAGATAGAAAACATTTGAATAAGAAGCATCATTCTGACTTTTTCTCAGCTAGAAGAACTCTCAGTGTGTGTGTGTGAAGCCACTGTGCTTTCTACTAAACCTACAAATACTATAAGCTTACACCCTTCCTTTAGGAGTTGCTGGTTAGTGTGAGCCCTTTTCTAGACCTCTATACTGCTACAGAAATCAGTAACATACACAGTTCCCAGTTTATTAAGCACAGCTCTGTAATAAACACTACATTCAGGAAGCTTATAATGTTCAGTGTTTGTTGAAACTGTTGTAGAGAGGTGCTGATTTAACTGTTTGGTCATTTGGAGGATGGTATAGTTTGTGGTGCTGTTGAACTGTAATGTGTTGCACTGAAAGTGCAAACAGCAGTGAAACAGTTACTTGATTCATCGATCAACAGTGATAATCAGTGAATCATTTAAGTAATTCATAGAGTAAAACATGAAACATTTGATGGTCACAGCCTCTTGATTATGAGGATTTGCTTTTGTTGCACCAGTCTGACTTTTTCTCAACCAAAAACAGCTAACATACCTAAACTTTATCTGCGGATACTAAATACCGTAAATAAATAAATAGCACTGCACTTTCTCTAAAGTAAAAATCTGTACAACAGCTTCCTCTCTGCATGCAACTATCACGACATTGATTAAAGAAACTAAATAATATTGATCTATTACATCAGGGTGGTGCCTGATCTACAAACTGCAGTAAAGATCGGCTTGATTTAAGTAATGCAAGTAATCGTTAGCTGTAGCTTGGGAAATGTGGTTAAAAAAAAAAAAAATTAGAGGGACAAAAAGACTTTGATAAAAAATAGGCACAAATTTGAGATGTAAATTATATTACTGAATGACTCCTGAACTGTACAGAATGTCACAGATTGATGAATCAAACAGAATAAAACTCTTTAAGGCCACATTTTCTCTTTAGAAATAAACTCAGCTCATGTTCTATGTATAACCTAATGACTGCTGCTCATGAAATCTCCTGCTCTCTCCAGCTCACAGTGACAGTCTGTGACTGCCTTGACACATTCCAGGAGGTGCACAGAGACAGCAAAGAGAAGGAGGCAACTTCCTTTTCCCATGTCCTCCCACATTTCATCAGCTTCAGCATGGCTGAGCTGATGAACTGATGGCTCTGGACAGTTGGCAGCTGCCCACTGTTTACATTTAGCTGCCCAAGACCAAAGCTGCTGCCAATAGACAGATTTTTCATTCTGAGTTTGTGTTTTTGCTGCAGCTTTCCAGTGCATATGGCATCTAGCTATATTGATGCAAGAAGTGAAAATATGTTTGAGAGAGGAGGTGTCAAATGTTTTCGTTAACCGTCACAGCTGGTGTTATTTGTCCAACTACAGCACTGTGGTTGACTTGTGGGCTTCTCTGGGTGTGGCAACTCTCTGGATAATTGCCCTGAACACTGGCTTTACTGAAGGTGGATATAACAAGGCTGCATTGTACTGCTGCCTGCAGGTGTGTGAGTGTGTTCACTGCTCTGCTCTAAATTCACTCACCCAATTTTCCCTCAGTTCTCTGTTGCTTCAGTACATATTTTTTTTGCCAGATTTGAGCCAGTCCTCTCTCCCTTTGTTCCCTCAGTATATTTTATGTCTGCAGTTTTCACCCTCATGTTCTGGTAGCCCACTTTTCTTCAGTCCTCCCTCCTCCAATTTAATATATTATATGCTGAATATAGGGAAAATACAATATGTAGGGTGTTTCTTTAGCTTTTGACTCTGATCTTCACTCCCGCCCAGGCAGAAGGGGATGTATGATAATAGAAATGAAAAATACATCGTATCTTTAGGGAGATCAGGATTAAGATAACATCAGGTGATGGAGGACGAATGTCCAGTTTTAGATTTTCTGCAGCATCTGCATGCAGTGAGAGGTGGAGCAAAAACTGAGGGAGAAACAAAGAAAGAAGATTTCTTTATCATGTGATAAACCTTAGGGGGATACTAAACTGCAGACCATTAATTATAAGCACACTACACCACAGCTGATATAAGACTACAAAGTATGATAAGGCCTTTATAAATTAATTATTGGACCAGTATTAAATAAGATACAGGGAGATTAAACTTTAATTGTTCGGCTGGGTTACACTAGGTAATGGTAGCAGAAAACATAGGATATAACAATTAAAACACAAAAACAAAATGCAGTATTAGAAGTTAGAATACTAGATTCATTTTTGTCAGGACAACCACTGTACACATTAATTTTCTGTTTTTAAGTGTTCACAGTGTGTCATGTATGCCAGCAGGTCAAATGTGGCATCCATTCTTTCAACCATTGCCTCAACAAAAACAAACAAACAAAAACATAGCTACATTGTGGTTGCTTAGGACATACCATAGGATATGAACTGGAGCCAAAGCTGTAAGTCCCCTCCTACTCAACAGTATGCTCTACTTATTGTTCCTCGACAGTGATGTTTGACCTTCAGTGTGCTGAATGATGTATGTGCAGAGGTTGATGCTTGAATGCTGTTTTCAAATTCATCTTGATCTTGAGGGGAGAGTTTCTCTGTGCTCACCTTAAATCTCAGTTTAACATGTACATAAAAGCATTCAATTCATTTCAATTCAATTTTATTTATATAGCGCTGAATCACAACAAAAGTAATCTCAAGACACTTTTCATATAGAGCAGGTCTAGACTGTAGACTAGACTGTACTAAAATATTATTGTTAAATTTTTTTAAAAGCATGCTGTGTGGCATCACGACTAGTTTGGAGACAAACATCATATGTATGTGGCTTTGTGTTGTGGAAACTTGAAATTTCTAGTGTATCTACACTGAGAGTGCGGAAGTAGGAAGATTCTGGGTTTTCCAATGTGGGAGAAGGAGTTAAGGGTCAAAGGAGGGTGTCATCTGCTATGCAGATTTTTAAAGCTCCATATTTGCTATTTATAATATTGGGTTACATAAATAAATACATAAATATAGAGTAAATGTTCCATGTTGTCCAAAAATTATTATTCATAGCTGACTTTTTTTTTTTTTTACATGTTTTAAACATGCCTGGAGGGCATCTTCACATTTGAAAATATAAGTTGGTGTAGTGAGGAATCAATATCCTGGCAGACTATTTTTAAAACTATGTTTTAAATTCCAGCCCTGCTTTTAACAAAATGACAGTAGTATTACTGTAAAGCAGTAGTTTGACATTTTGGAAAATTCACATATTCACTTCGATGCAGCAAGTTAGATATAAAGATCAATACCAGTTTCATATTGGTCTGTCAAATATAACTACAGTCAACAAGCAGTTAGCTTAGTTTAGCTACTACTATTCCAATAGATCTGTGCGGGATGGCGTTTAAATAACACGCCATGTTCATTTTGTGTGTCATGTCTACGCGTTTTAAACTTTTCTAGTGTTATTTAATGCTGTTAAGCTTACAGTTCAGGGTCAGTTAGAGGAGACATGTGACGTGGAATGCCAAGCAAGGAGCAAAAACTGTGTAGTGACATCATGTGAAATGATTGGCGTGTTATTCGCACGCTATTTGGTGATATCAAGCTGCTATGTGAAATGCACCTTGTCTCTATCTGCGTCATGTGGAGAACAGATTTGTTTCAGGCTGCCCTCAACAGTAAGAAAGGGAAATCAAAGCGGAGTGTGTTTGACAGCCATAGTCACAGCAACGATAATTTGCATTTAACTGGAAATACTCAATGTCACACATGGTAGTTGTTTTATTTCTCAGCCTGTCCTCTCAGGATGCGAGGCAACAACATGGCCTCTTACATTTTGAAGGGTCTATTTTGTCCCCTCTGTTCCTCCTTGTTGAGCGCACTGCTGAGATGTTAGCGCCGAGTGAAAACCACAACCCACAACCACACTCTTTTACTGCTGCTGACTCCCAGTCTCACACCCAGTTTAACACAGAAAAAAATACAAGGAAGGCAGAGTTTTTTTCTCTCTCTCCCTCACTACATTTCTTGATGTTTCCTCCCCTCCTCACACCCTTTATCTCACTCTGTCCACCATAATTTACTCCTCCTCGCTGACATACACAGCCATATATTGTATTTAAGTTTTTGTTTGGACGCCTTAGTTTTCTTTGTAGGTGATAAAAATAGCAGCGAGCATTTACATTCTGTACATAGCTGGTTCTTTTTAGCCTTCTTGGCGGTGCAACTGCAAACTAATCTTTACATAACATGTAATTTTGCATTGAATGGTGAATTCTTTAAACATGTGGGCATCCCACAAAATCAAAATATTTCCTGTGCAGTTTAATTTGTATGGTTAAAGGTATCTTTGCCTTCCCTTTTCTAAGATATCTCACAAAGCTGTTGCGCTGTCTCTTGATACGAATATTTTCTTTTATCAGTTTATAAGTTTTGCCCGAGCAGCAGCCTACAGTGAATGAAAACACCTCAAAGTAAGAGCTTGACTCTCATTTACATTCATTTCTGGCAGCCACTCGTGGCCAGTCTTAGCTGATCTTAATAGATTTAGTCCAACTTTATTGAGGCTGACTCCCCGGACGCAGATCATGCTATAGCCTCAGAGTGAAAATCAATTTTCATGACTTTAAAATGGACAGCATCTGTCTACTAGATCTGAAGTACAATGCCTTCAGAAAGTTCCCAAACCCCATAAAGTCCTGAAGTGTGCCACTCTGAATACAAAGTAAATTGGGATTTGTAGTTGATAACTGACACAGAATATCTTATGATGAAAATCTGAACACAGCTTTAATGTTTTTGTTTTTCCAAGTTTATTTCAAAAATATTTAAAAATATAGACAGTTTGTGGCTGAAATTATAGCCTCAGCTCTTCTTAGATGTGTCTTTGCTTGTAAAATCTGGATTTAGGGATGTTTTCTTTCTTTCTCTCTTTTTTCTTTGAAAATGTGCAGTTTGCTCTGGCTCAATAGGGATCCTCTGTGAACAGCTATCTTCTAGTCATTGCAGAGACATTGAAAGGGATTCATTCAAGCTTGTTTTTTTTGTTTTTTTCTGGCTCAACCACTCAACCACTTAAACATTCTAGTACTGAAGCTACTCTATTTTGTATTATGACTAGTTCTCATGCACTTTTTAAGTAGAAAGCTCTACCATGCAATCAGCTGAAGCTTCTTATTCCAGCATAAAAGTTTGCTGTCATTAAATATCTGCCTTCTCTTGATCTGATGTTGTTGTCTCCATGTGAATAGACTTCCTAGTGGAATAATTTCATGTTGCAAATAATGTAAATTAGAAATTTTGTCTGTTGGAAAGAAAAAGTGGCACTCAAGTTCTTCATAGACATGAATGTCTGCCTGGTAATGTCACAGAGGGACGTTTTCAAGTCTGTTTACTGCTGCTGTGGCAATTACCAAAGCTGTGTATGACTGCCAGTCAGGCAAACAAGATCCAAACTGCACTATTTTTTATATTATCTCTGTAAGAAAATGTATTTTTTCAAAATCAACAAGTTACACAATGACCCTAAAGTCCTGTGGGGCTAAAGGTCACATATTGCACAAAGTGAGATTTCCATGTCTTTTTTGATTATAAAGCAGGTCTAGGTGCAGAATAAATACTGTGAGAGTATTGAAATGCACACAGCTTATATCCAGAAACTGTGACTCTAAACAAGCCATCAGGACTTCTGTAACTTTGTGATGTTACAACTATACAGTCACTGCCCCCAGCATGGCCCACCCTTAACCTTTTTTAGTCATGTTTCTTCTAACTTTATTAACAACGCATCACCAAGTGGGCATTCAGTGGGCTTTTTTTTTTTTTTACAGCAACAGTGTAGAGAGACAGGAAAGGCTGAGGAGAGAGAGGGGATGACATTTCACAAAGAGCCCTGGCTGGATCTAATGGATGGCCTTGGAAGAATGAACAACACCATCTTTTGGTTCTTCTTAGAAATTCATTCATTTGAACTTTCATTTATGCGCTGTCACAGCCTGAAAGAAGAGTAATGAAGGCCTTGTTTCTTACGAAAATGCTCACATAGGGATAATATATGTGATGCTCCCAGTCTCTGTATAATGTAGCTGTTTCATTACAGCTAAAAAGTCCAGTTTGTTGTTTATTATAGGGTTAATTACAATAATTTTGTGTCATGCTTTCAGACTCTTTCGAGTCTCCAGGCTGTTGGCATGTGACTTCTTTTTCCAGTCGTTACTTCATGGCTACTTTTCAGGCCAAGTTTGAGAGATAAACTCTTTGTTGTCCTTTTGTCAAGATTTTCTACCACATCAAAGGAACTCTGACTTCTGCTCTGGTCTTGATCTGTCCAGTGCCCCCCCCCCCCCCCCCCCCCCCCCCCCTTTTTTTTTTTTTTTGCTAAGTTTGGTCAGACAGCTGGAGCTAAGGAGAAACTGTGTAGTTATAGTTCTGTATTTTCTAATGAAGCCCCCTGCTGTGCACTTTTAAAACTTGTGTTTCTAATGTTTGGTTCTGTCTGCTCCTTTGGACCGTATGTGTGATCATCATCGTTTGTCTTGACATTGCTCTTTATTTCACTGTTACGTGTGAGAATCCAAAAAACATTTAAGGCAAACTGAATACAAACTTGATTTGAAGTGTCACTGCGAGGCTTTGAATAATTGCTGCCTCAAAACATTTCAGCTTATCATTTTTAATTCATTCATTCATTTGAATTATAAATAAACCAAAAAAGAGCACAATTAAGCATTCATGGGTTAGTTGTGTAGATCACAAACAAAAACATACTAATTCAGTTCAGAGGAAGATAAGGGGATTGTATCTTTGGTGAAGAAAACAAGCATTGTAAGCTGAACCCTCAGGACTGTTTCATTGTCCAGATCAGCAAGAAAATCCTGAATGTGAGAAGAGAGTATTGAATCTGAAATCTTTTCAAGTCTTTTATTTTTATCATAAACTGCTGGGAACCATACCACCCTTTCTCTTCCCTTCAGCACTCGTCATTATCAGAGCTTCTTTGCAATATGTATATTTTTTAAGCAGTGTCACATCAAGAACATTGACTACTAGAATATCTTGACATGCCATTTTGGGATGATTCACCTAATTATATCCCAAAACAGCTCACAGTGGCTAATGTCACACGTCATTAGCCGCTGTTAGCTATAATTTTCCCAGTGCTGCAATTAACCCTCATGTAGAGGCCTTTGTTGTCTTGATTACTGTGCCCTTTGTAAGGTCTGCTCCACTCTGGCCAAACCTTCACACACTCACACACGCTTTGTTTACCATCATATAGACACAGAGAGGTTACCGAATGGCTGTACTGGCCCAGGGACCTAAGCAATCAGAAGGCATCTGGACCAGAGCACCTGTTTGAAGTGACATGTGCAAGACAACCACAAAGAGATGCAAACCACCACAAGGAGACACGGAGTGACCAGAAAGAGATGCAAATAGACCACAAAGAGACACAAAATAATTAAAAAAGAGATGCAAACTATTACAAAGAGACATGAAGTGACCACAGGGACACAATATGACCACAGAGAGATGCAAAACTACCACAAATGGTTGCAAAACAACTACAAAGAGATGCAAAATAACCACAAAGAGGTACAAAGTGCCCAGAGGTGCACAGTCATTACAAAAAGACACAAAACGATCACAAAGAAAAAATGACACAAATGTTGTCCCTTTGAAATATTTTAAGACAGAGGCACATTTACCCACACAGGAGGGAGGTGATGGAGGACAAAATGCCTCGTTTTGCTCTTACATGTTGTGTTCCTCTCTAGGTCTGTGATATAATTAACATTCACAGTCTGTCGCACCATAGTCCGCAGTGACTTGTTCTCATTGAGAAGTTCACAAGGTAGTTCTTTACTGCCACAGACTGCGGATTAGTTGCCATGGAAACAAAGCTGTCGGAAGTCAGGGGGAATACGTTACCCGATCCTTAATGTTTGCTTCCTTTTGGTGGAGGATACGTTACGGAAAAAGTTTGAAGAGTGTTGTTGACAGAGGCTTGGTAGCTCTCAGGGACCCAACGATTTCTGACACAAGTGTGTGGGAGAAACCTTGACAAGCATTTCTCCTCTTCCTGCCCATCCAGCTCTTGCTCTCCGGACTTCATTCATGATGTTTACTTTTTATTTTTTGGTACAGATTTGGACTCTACACCTATTCATCAAAATCCAAGTGGAGAGCTTAAACACAAACTGTGTAATGTTTAAAAAAGACTAGAAAATCCTAGACCTTGCATTAATAACTTGATAATTCCTTCATGAATTATTCACTAGGAGAAGCTACAGTATGTTTGCTTTATCTGTTCGGGGTGCATTATTCTCAACCTTGAATTGTTTGCATATTACTAACACTTAGCAGATTGTTATGATTGTATTCTCCAGCATTTATTCATTAGGGCTTCAAAAGAATAGTTAATAGTGCTGCATATTCTGTCTGATATTCGAAACAAAAGGTAATACAGCGCATCCTGTTGTGTACAGCACGTCTACGCGTTAATGCCTTTTCTTTTGTGATAACAGGGAGTCTTATTAACAGAGGACAGCTGGGTGTTTTGTAGTGTCATCACTTGTTTCCACTCCTGTGGTTATAGTTGACACAGCAGAACCTCTTTACTCCCTGTCAATAATGGTGATACTGGAATCACCTGAGGGCTAGCTTGCAGTTTTGAAGCTGGCCACAGGGGGCTAAATGAGCCATTTAGTGAGTCTGTGGTGAGAGGACAAAGCTGCATGACTTCCCTGTGTACATCCTCTGGAAGGAGTGAACATTCAAGTAAACATTCTTGAAAATATGTATGTGAAACACACACACACACAAAACCACACACATATATTCAGTATTTCAGTATATGTCAGAGAAAACAAGTCATCCACACTTTATATAGTTGTCTGCATTTTTCTTGTAGTCAACAGGTCGTATGAAAAGACCAACAATGAATACAAGTACTGCCTGTGCAGCCGAAGCCCGACATAGTTTATTCCTCTGTGCGCCAAGGTCATGAAAAAGAAGAGAAATGAAGGAAAAAAAAAAAGTTAGACAAGCAAGGATTGTAATAACGACTGTAATTTTTCAGACCATCCTGCAATCTTTCTTTTTATTCTCGTAAATTCCTTGATACTTTTACTTCTCCAGGAATGAAAGAAAGAAAAAAAATCTGTCTTTGTCTGAGCTGGTCAAAAGTGGTAGAGGTAAGCAGCAGTGGCAAGGTGTTGCAAGTACACATTACTTTGTTTTGAAGGGTCACAAACCAAAAAGATTGGGAACCACAGCCAGGGAGTTTCATAGTTTTCCAACCAAAAAGTATATTACTGCTCCAAAGTATAGAGGGGGACATGTTCCCTCATGTGCATGACCACAGCCACTGTAGGTTATTTTCAATCTAACGTACATCGTCCTGCTGTAAATACTCACCAAATAGTGCTGTTGAATATAGTCCCCAACCAATGTACTATTCACTCCCATTTGTGCTCAGCTTTAGAAATGGCCTCTTTAAAAAATCAAATACCACATTTGCGATCTGTTCTCAAAGATTTTCAAAGATGCGTCTTCAGTGGGAACAAACAGTGCAGGGAAGTACAGAAGTACTGAGAGACAGACTAACACCCTGTTGGTTTTGTTTTTTTCTTTCATGGGACTTGTTGACAATAAGGAAAAATATGGAGTAATGACAGCCTTATCCTCACAGAATGAAAAAGAGAAAGATTTAAATGAAATTTTATGAAACCTGCAGCTGCATTGAAAATATCTCCAGATGGATGACAAACTGAGGGAACACCCACCATAAAACATCTAGATTAAAAGAAAACAGAATATCAGAAATATCTGTTATAGTTTCCCACTAATTTTTTTAGGTTTTTCCTTTTCTCTATCAGCTGTTGATACCTATGTCACAGGGTTCAAACACAGTAGCTTTTTTCTAAAAACACTTTGTACCCCAGCCCAAGTGAGCTGTCAATACATAATGAGGCCTTACTTCATCATTGTTTCTTCTGCAGTCTGAATAGAAGTTTGTTAAAGCGCTTATTGACGTCATCCAGCGTTCACCACAGTGCGATAACACCAAACAACACCTAACAATCTGTCGGAGGGATCGTTCCATTTTATTCAAAGCGAGCCACCTACCTTCACGAGGCTCACATTCATAGTGAAACATTCCTGTCTCACACACACAACAAATGCTCCGCTAACAGTCTTGTCGATAATTGGCTACGGAGGCGTCCCGTGCACTTGAAAGAAAGCCTAAGAATATCTGCTGTGTCCACTTTTTCAAGGCGTGCCAGATAGCAACAGCTATTACAATGGCCTCTGATTACTAGTTATCAAATCAAAACAGCATGTGTGAATGTTGAACAATACGACGTGGATATGAAAGCCAGTTTGTTTTTGTTTTTCATGCTCATGTTTTGTAGTTGAAAGAACGCCTACACACTAACCAATCAGCTGCTCTGCACTTGCTAACAGACTCCCTTAAAGAAAGCGACCCTGTTCAGTGAAACGTGTAATTGCATTCAGAAAACATTTGCACATGTTTGTTGATAAATCGCTTTTCTGTCTTTGAGCAAATTATTTACTACGCAACACTGACCACTGTTAGTGGGTGGATCAAGGCTGGATCAGGGCAGACCAGGTCCACCTCCAGGGGCCATGAATCCCTTTCGTGGTCCTGTGCACGAAAAAAAAAAAAAAACCTAGTGTGAGAAACAGTAAGAAATATATGAAGAAATATATTTAATAGGAACCCAGATTCCAACCACTATCCCTATTATACATACTAACTTGTGTATTGTAGAACAAGCAAGAAATAAAACTTGATATTAACTCATTTATGATCTTAGTCACAGAGAGTCACTGTAGCATGATGAGTTGTAAAAGATATACAGGGTGCTAACGGTAACTATTACTGCTTTACACTGACTTTAAAGTCACCAGACTCCATTGATAAAAACAGGAATTTTACCTTGCAGATCACAGGAGTTTCTTGCTTTGTTTGTTAGTGTGTTTGTACTGCTGTGTGATACCCAAACTAACTCAAACTCAAAGTGGTTTCATGAACATGACAATGAGTTTAGCGTACCTCAGTGGCCTCACCAGTCACCAGATCTGAATCCAGCAGAACACCATTTGGATGTGGTAAAAGGAGAGATTGGCAGCATGAATGTGCAGCTGACAAATCTGTAGAAATTTTGTGATATAGTCATGTCAACATGGACCAGAATCTCTAAGGAACATTTCCAACATCTTGTTGAAATCATGCCACAAAGAGTAGTAGTATTAGTTTGGTGTTCCTATGTTGACCATACTCTATTACTTTGCCACCACCATATTTACTTTTCAGGATAAACAGTTTTTATATTCGTATGGTATCATTAGATCTAGCTCAGTTAGTTACATACCAGGCAGTTACTAATAAACTACAAAAACTAGTTAGTGTGGTACCATCTATTTTGATTAAGTGGAGTAATTTTAAGTAAACACACATTATAATTACAGCTATGTTTAAACTCATGAACAGTTGGTGCAACCAGTCTGGTGAAAAACTATCTCAGAAGTTAAGTGTCCTGTAAATCTCCTGCATTCCTGATAGTAAAAGGAGATTATTTTCCTTGTCTTGTATGGTCCTTCCTCTTGCAAAAATATCCTTGTTAGCTGAGCTGAACACTATTGCTGATGGATTACACCAGTTAGCCAAACACAGGACTCATCAATCTGTCAGTTATCGTGTCAGACAGAGACAACACCATCCACTCTGCGAGCACAAAATACAAAATACAGGTTATTACTGTGCTAAAGACGAAGGTGTTACATATAAAACGTAACATCTAATTTTCTTTTACGGTGTAGTTACAGACTATAAACCCGTAGAGAGAGAGAGAGGGATATGACATGCATCAAAGGACTTTCCATTTTTACAGAATGTTTTTTAACCACTTGGCAACCAGGATGTCCAATAACATGCTATTTTCCTAAAAAGCCAGACTGGCACAGTTGAGCTTCTTCATCTTAGAGAGCATGATCATACATTTTCAATATCTATGATTTTCAATGGCTACCTTCATGCAGGTTTGGATCCTGTATGAATAACTGTATCAACAAGACTAAGTTCTGTTTTATATGTTTTTTTCTTCTCTTCTCCTTGAGGATTTGACGTCATCATTTTGCTGGTTGTGTAACGTAACCATAGAAACACAATCAAATAATTACCAAATTGTGGATAGGCCTACAAATTTTTACAGTTACTGTGGGCATAGGCATTGTTTTTCTGAGCAGGTTTTGGACCTTTATTTCTACCCCCTTCAAAACAGCACCACAAAAGGGATTCATTAAAAAATGCTTTGTGTCATCATTTTACAGCCACTGAACTGCAGTTCTCCTGGTAGTGCTAAACCCATTTCAGCCTTGTCAGTTTTATAACAGAAGTTGCACAAGGTAATCGTATCCTGCACCACAGGCCAGAGTGACTCGGTTGCTTGAGTGTCCCTCTGCAACAGTTATTTTAATACTTTCAAACAAAAATGCATGCATGATACATGATGTGTGATTCTAACATTAACAGACATTACCAGCTCTGCTCCTCGCAGCCTGTCAGGTTAAATAAGGCCACGTCTGGCTGCCCTTGGGACTCAGACTGCGGCATGTTTTACTGTACTGCATTTAAATACTATTGGCAGCCTCAGGAGGACACGACGGACCAAGGTCCTTCAGCAAAGATGGACACACGCCAACACAAATACACGCTTAGACAGAGACACACTTGTGTATCATGTGGCTTGATCCAAGTTGTTTCATGTCTGCTCCAGGGACTTTATCGCTGGTTATCTCTGGTGCTCTCTGTCTTCTGGATCAAGCAGGTCTGCCTACACACAGCCACCTGTCTGAACACCTCTCTGATGAGATTACTCACCGTGGGATTTCAGCTGTTTTTTTCTTTTGTGTGTGTGTGTGTGTGTGTGTGTGTGTGCGCGCATGTGTTTTGATGTGATACTCTCTTAATGCTGCAAATGAGGGAGGACAGATGTCTCTGTGTGGATGCGGGTCTGGGTAGAAAAATGAAACAGTGGATTCATTTGAAATGCTATGCCTGTTTATTACTATATACACAGTAAATTCAAGGGAATTACACAACAGCGAATAGAGTAAATGCAAATCATCAGATACAGCGCATCATGCACACATTCAGCTAAATTAATATGTTCAGCCTCCACACAAAGGAACTCGCTGCATCTCATTACGCTTCAGTGCCATTTGTTAAACAGCCCGGACATCCTTAGACATAAAAAGATGAGGATGTCTATTAATCTTTATACTTATATTGCAGTTTCAAAGATGCTGATAAGTTAAATACTTTCTGAATACCCTGTGTTTGGACATTCACCCACATGCATTGTGGGTTTAAGCACTTAAGAATCCATTATGTTCTCATTGTGATAACAGCGGGTCTGAATTTACTTGTAGTGAATATATTCTGTGTAATGAGTAAAACCAATGGGACAATCAAAGACTCAATTTGAGAGAATTACATTTCAGACATTTCATGCATTTCAGCCTGAAAAGCAAAGACAACACAAGGAAATTGATTTTCACAAATCAGATTGAAACCATTGATTTGATATTCGACTCAGATTTAAAGGAATGTTTCTCAGTCTGGCTGCATAAATCAAATTTTGTTTGTCCTGTGTGTGTGGGCATGTACGGCATTGAAATGAGACAATCCAATTTGTTTTTCACTCAACACCATTAGATACACCGTCTAAGCAAAAGGCTTGTGAAGTAAACCTTTAACAACACTACCTGCAAGTAAGTATCACTTGGATTGTATAAGTAAAAGAAGATTTTGCAAAAACCACAATGATGTGAATAGATGTTATATTTGTTTTATTTTTAGGAGTATAATCTGGGAGTGGGAGTAATGTAATGTATGTATGAACCTGTCAACTACCTGTCTTGATGTGAACACATTGAGGGTGGCTTGCACATGTGCCATAGTGAGTTTTTACATGTGCGAGATGTATGCTTATGTCTGTTAAATGGATGGATAAATTTATAGCAAACACCCCACTGCCTTCTTTCCTCCCCAGGGGGATTTTTCTTCCCTTCATGTCCATAAATACATGTCCACAAAGACGGCACATTTGTCTGTTCTTGGGCAGCGTTTGACTGGCAAGCAGGGTAATAACCTTCCCGCTAGGACGGATTAGCAGCAGAATGCAAATCGCAGATGTGACACATATGCATACATCATGTTTGCAGGTTCGGAGGTTTCCATGCTGGTTGTTCAGAGGTGTGGGGCAGAGATCAGAATCGGTCATGAGTCTGCTGACACCCCATATGGCAGAAATGTTTGATGACTTGATGGGAGATACTGATGAAGATGAATAGATGGGAGTATTTATAGCTGTAAATTACCGTTCTGTGCCAGGTCTGAAACATTTTCTCAGACACACTGGCAGTGTTTTTCACAGGCTGACAAATGCAGCATCTACATGTCATTCCCTTGCCATTTTGTAAGGTGAAGAAAAACAATTACAACATGATTAAGTCAGAGATACTGGTTGTTTGCTTCGGTGTGATCGTTGGCCATGGGTAATCATATCCCATCAGCTGGACTAATGAGAAAGCCACAATGTGTAAATAATGGAAGTCAGTCATCCACAGTTTTATCTTGTTAACAGCTTGGATATGTTAATCACTAGCCTGAAACCATTATTAACACACACAGTGATGTATGGATATATTAACCATCAACCTGGTACGTGTTTTGAAGTGAATCTGTAAGGTAATGTAGTCATTCACTGCAACTGGAGCTGCCCCCTAAAAGTCTGTGAGTCATTGCATCACTGAAGAAGCCCCTGAGTTGACTTGCATTTTGTCAGTCGAATCATGACAGGCTGTAGATGATATAAACCAAATCTGAGACGGGTGTTTGAATCGTAGAGTAACGTGACACCGGACAGCGCAAAGAAGGGCAGCGAGGTTTGTGTCTGTTGGCTACTCATATACGCTGAGTTTAGCACTGTAGACTTGGCAGCGACTGGTAAACTCCTGAAGTCAGGAAGTTTTACACTTTGGTCGTATTTTTTAGGATGTTTAAACAAATGTTAAAGTGCAACTTTGTGAGGTTTAGAGATGCTGGTGAGTGGATTAAAAAAAAAAAAACTCTGGGCAGAGCCATACTAGCTGTTTACCCCCAATTCCAAGCTTTGTGCTAAGCTAAGCTAACTTTGTGCTAAGCTAGCTGGCTTCTCAACAAAATGAAAAAAGGCACAAATTTCAGATATGTTTTCTTACTCAGGGGGTGAACTTGATGTGAGCAGAACAAAACACAGAGGCAGATAAAATATGAAAATTATAACATAACCTCATCACCAATTATCAGAGCACACACAGCTACAAAGGCGCGTTATATTAGTTCTGTGTCCATCATGTCCTCTTCAGTTACTTTCACACAGTTTTGTCATTACTTTCCAGACTGTTGCCCTTGATGTATTATAATCTTGCAGTTTATTTTGACTGATGCAACTGCAGTTCGGTCACTGATGATGTGGCCTCTTTAGAGCTCATTTATAAATCAACATGCTGATTACCAGACCTCATTTAAAACTCATAAATGCTATAATAAGCACTAATCTTCACTTACCTATTCATCAAAACATTTAACAGTGATCAGGTTATTTTCAAGTCAAGTCAAAGTCCTGTGCACAGCCCTCTAGAGTCATGTGCCTGTCACAAATGATGCGCAATTCTGCCTTGCCTCTAAAAAACAAAGTGAAAACTCTGCAGGCAGCAACTAAAATGTATGAATATTTCACTCCTCTTTATTCTTAATATTTAACCACAAACTGTGTTTCAGTTAGCGTTTTTATAGTAATCCCAAGTTGACAGGCCTTCAAATATATATAAGAATCATCTCGTGTATACTACTATATACTTTAATAAATCTAGATCGATGCATTGTTTTTTGTGTTGTCTCATTTCTCAGAGAACATGAGGAGATGCTTGCTTACTGATAACAAGTTAAAACCTAATTAGTCTTTTTTTCTATGGAGGCAGCATGCACTATAAAAATTGTATAAATAATTAAAGTTCAATTTCCTTAGTTCACCTTCCCTGATGATAGGTAATTTACCTTTAGGCTGTGTGAATCAGCAGCAAAATAAAAGATGCACGTTTATCCTTTGTTACACAGACTGTGTTTGACTGTGTTTGGCTGATCCCACCACCCGCTGCCACTAAACACTGATACAAAGAGGACTGAAGGCTCAGATGACAGTTTCTGTTTAGCACAGGACTCCGTACAGCATAAAACTGACATCTTTCAACATTTTTTTATTGTCAACAAATCCCATGAAAAGACCAAAAGCAACGATGCATCAGTCCATTCCTCAATACCTTCTGACATTCCCATTTTACAACAATTTACATAATGCGCTCTATTTCACATTTTCCACACAGTTACATTCAGGTGATAATCTGACTGAGCAGATATCTGTTCTCCTCTACTCGCTGTTATGCTGTTCAATTCCCCGTTTGTTTGCACTGTCGGTTTGTTGGTTTGTTTGATCTGCTGAGCAACCCCAATTTTACTGCTTTGTCTTTGACTCCTGCTGCTTTCATGTTTGGTAGTCCTCACATAAAGATGTTTGAGATCATGAAAGACTGTTCTTAACCAGGTACCTTCCCTTCTGAGTTACACACACAGGAAGCAAAAGCTAGCAGTTAGCCATTTTTCCTGGAGAACCACTCAACAATGAATCTAGCAGTTTGGCCTATGACAATATCCCGTGGCAGGTGACCTCAAGTTTTTCTTCAACTTTGTGCGATAGAAGATAATCCACTTTGTTCGTGGTGACCACAGTTGCTGTCTTCTTTAAAATAAATGCAAACTTCTGGCATCTTTGAGAAAATAACAACAATAGTGCTTGACAAATAGCCACTCAAACTGCAGTGGTGCAAGAGAATCAGCCCCAACTTCAGCCATTAGCTTTCATTGACAGAGGCTATCATATATATGTATTGCTGTTTTCTCACACTAAAGGCACGTCACATTACAAGTGCGGGGCTCTCGTCACAATTTAAACATCATTTTAATACTTTTCTATCCAGCCACTGGCCTTAAAGCGACTGTAACCAATATTTTACAATACCAATATAGCAAATAACAATGTGAAAACAACGTGACAGCTTGAAGTAATGAGCCTACAGAGAATCATGTTGTAATGTTGCTCCGTAACTGCTAGATGTTTAAATAAGCAACTATTTTCTGACAAGTTTGCAATATCAAAGGCGATGAAATGCCAATGCCGTGCTCATAGCTTATTTACACTGCCCCCTAGTGCTCATAAAAAGCTATTGGTTATTGCAGATTTAAACTGTAGAATAATAATCAATAACAGCAGCAATGCCATTTATTAACTCTGAATTAAAGCTGAGGGAAGCTGCATATTGAGCTGATAATTCTTTGTTGACTTCTTTCATATTACACGCTACACAATCATTGGATCATTCTTCAATATGATTTGGTAAGAACGGTTTTAAGGACATTTTGGTCAAAAACCTGCGTTAAAAGCTAGAAAGTGGATATTAAATTTGGACTGTTCTGTCAAACAGCTATTTTACAGACAAGAATATAAATACGTCTGGTTAAGAAAAATAAAGAATATCACCAGCCATATGTAAACAGTGCATGGCCTTTGCTGCCCTACACAGTGCGTTAGCGGTTAGGTCTGTGGGCGGGCAGGTCCACTGAGAGTAATTTATACTTTAGGGCCTGAAATTAACCAGCTCCAAGACAGTAACTTATTATTATTATTTTTTACCTTAATACGCAGAATACAGAACATTTATCTTCGTTCCTCTTTCCACAATGAATGCAGGTAAGCGCAGAGCCATTCTTTTTTTGCCACCCACTTCCCCAAACGCTTTGCATGTACAATGTTTCTGTTTGGCTCTGAGTGTGGCGTTCTGCGTAGTTACATTTTAAACACGTGCCTAAGAACAATAGGTGGCTCACATGGTTTTCATGGTTACTTAATTGTCCCCTCATGTAAAATCCTCTTGTTGCATTAATATAGCAATTAAATCTCTTAGTTAACAGCAGTAATTAATGCTGAATTATAATGTGTGAAGGTATTAAGTCACCACACTCAGCTAACGGTGACCAAGGTGTGACTCATTCATTTTTCATTCTCGGGTTTTGTGGATTCATATTATTCATTCATGATTGTAAATGTGTGCATTAATTTTTTAATTCATGTTTCATTTACAGAGTTTGGGAACAACGTCAGGATGTTTTTCGCAGGCACCACAGCCCTCCTCTCAGTGTCTGTGTATTTGAGCAATCTGACCTAGTGGCATGACTCTTGGGAAAAAAATGTCACTCTATCAGTTAACTGGTCCAAAATCAAACATCTTGACAAATACTGGATGAAATTTGTTTCAGACATTCATGGTTCTCAGTGGAGGAAGAAGTATTTGGATCCTTTTGGACAAGGTTAGCACACAAAATGATGCCAGTGTACACTGCTTACTAACTGCCTGGTAAAACCTTACTATTTTTACATGTTAACCTGAAACTTGGTCCACTTATGGAAAAGAAATGAGAGAATTTTTTGGTGATCTTTACACTTTAACCTTTACCTATTGACACGAAGGGGAAATGATCTCATGATATTACTCTACCATATAAAGCGCCTCCTCTCTGATTTATTTAGATTGTGTAACTATAGTATATGGTTCAGTAATTAATAAACCATAGACCTGTCATATGTAATCATGACTGGATTATAAATGAAACTGGATTTTTTCATCCCCCATTTGGAGGCTTTAAAGCTTCCTTATCTGACATTTTTCATGACCCTTGTAATTGTTTCTACTAATTATTTTTGTGTCTTTGTTGTCTGACTGTAAAGGTTTTTGAAAAGAAGAACTTTATCTCAATTGAACTTCCTAATCAAATAAAGTTAAATGTATCAGTCTTGTTACACAAATGCAGACTAAACGCATGTGATTCTCCTTTCTATTGCTATGCCAACAGCACTCAGCACTATCTCACTGTTTAGATTACTGCCTGACTGTTGTGATGCTGCATTTTCCCTCTGATAAATTTAGACACAGTTGAGGTCATAATTTTAGCCCTGCAAATTACAACAAATTCACTTTTCTCCTCTATTGTCACTGTGCATCAAAATTATCAATAAAAAAACAGGGTTATCTAATGTTTAAATAATGAATAATAAAAAGATTGCCACTATTATATCATCCCATTGTGTTTTGAAGATGCAGAGAGGCTCACGATTGAATAATACTTTGTTACTTTGTTTTATTATACCGTATTACCATTTCCACTACAAGGCTTTTACATTATTCTTTAATCTTGTGTTTGTAATGCTGGTTTCAGTTTCTACCAAACACATTGTCAGTATTCTGATGCATGTAATTTTGTTCTACTATCTCTATTTTGTCAGCAAAGGCAATCTTAAATTGGCTCGGTTTGGATAAAACATGTTTATTTCCCACCAGAGCTGTTATTATTAATCTTCATGGCTTGGATTCCTGAATGATCTTCGGTGTCATGCTGTTGTGAAAATGTGCTTTCAGTCAGCTCAGTCTCCCTCACACACAGCTGTGCTTTTGGAAAGTGACGTCCTGACAGCACCTGAGCCCAGCAAATCATGGTCACAATGTGATATTCTGGTCTCCACATTATTCATGGACAGGAAATGGCAGGAACTGTTGTGCAGGCTTACAGTAAAGCAACCCTGTAAGGTGTTTAGAAAGGAGTTTTAAGGTGCCTTGAGGGAATTTATTCTACATGTGATTTGATAAATGATAAAAGCTTTAACCTAACCTTGGATGAAGCTGTTTAATGCCTGGGAAAAAAATGTTTTCAAAGAAAAATTCAAGCTACAGTACTGTAACTATGACAAAAACTGACATTTAATTGCATTTAATACTGTAATAATTGCAATTAATTACTTGTATTGCCAGTACAGTAACATGTAGAGGCAACACCATGTGATTTTATCTGAACTGGAGATGACTGACAGTAAAAAAAATAAAAAATAAAATAAAATAATATATATATATATATATATATATATATATATATATATATATATTTTATACTGTATCTCAAGATATCAAACAAGTATCTTGGGAAAACCTCTTAAAAATTACAATTACCTTATCACCTTAAGAAATATAATTTGTGACCTTTGAAAATGAAATCACTGAGTCATGATCAAGTCAAAACTGTTAATCTAAAGATAATGTGATAATTAAGATCTGATATGGAGAAAAGTTTAAAATAATTCTTTCCCTCTGTATCACTGTAAACGTTACAACAGTGAACCCTCATAATGGACCCTTTGCTGATTCAGGGTGCTTTAAGTTCAATTTATAACTTCTGGCTCATGTTAAAGGAGAGGAATATATGTTAATAGGGGCATATAAAGTCTTTTACTTCCTTAAAATAGCATCAAGTTAAAAGCATGGATCAATTATTATATACAATATACTATATATGTATATATATATATGTGTGTGTGTGTGTGTGTGTATATATATATATATATATATATATATATATATATATATATATATATATATATATATATATATATATATATATATATATATATATATATATATATGTATAATAATTTTATTTTTTAATTTAATTTAATTTTTTTTTGCACAAGCTAAAATTCTACCAGGCAAACAGCTCTAAATAATTTGCCAGTCTTGGGGAAAACCGTTCTCATTTCATATGCTCATATTGCTGCTCTGAGCGCACTGCAGTTATCCTTGTAGCCTGTTTTGTCATTTAGAGGAGATATTCAGAGGAGACTCATATTCCAGCTTTAAACAAGGGAAACCAAGCCAGCCCTCTACCCATTTACGACTGCACGGAGACCAGAGTGGAGCACAGCTCGCTTTGTGTGTCTGACTGAGCATGTCAGTCCCTTTACATCTTTATATCGCATCACAGTGATTCATAAAGTACTTTAATATGTGCCCTTTTCTATAAACCCTCAGTCTTAACAGAGATTAATTTCATCATGTCACGTATCATGTTTCCTTGCTGCAGCCAACCCTTTTTTTCCTCCTTATCTGTGCATTTGTACATGCTGAGGACATCAAAGCCGCCGCCACCACCACCCCAGGGTGCCACTGCACATTTACTTTGTTTGTGTGTTGGTTTGTATGTGTGTGTGTGTGTTTGTGTAAGAATATATGTCTGGGGTAGATGGAGAATGTGTTAGGTTTGGGGATTACATGGAATGTGAATGTGAGGAGGTGGCTTGCTTTGTATGTCACAGTATGTTAATGATAACCTTGTTTCATTATAATGAGTTTCCTGCTGTATAATTTTTCCCAGTCTGTATGTTTCATAGTTTATTAGCAATTGTGCCACCATTTGCATAATTGACATGTAAGTATGATGAATCACATGCTGTATAAATATGGCTTATTTATGATTGTGGTCCATTAGTTGAATCATGTATGAAATGAACACGCTCAGAGTCGAGGATAGGTACTGTTTACGTTTGTCGAGAACGTGATCTCAGCCGTTCTTTACCCAACCTTTACGGTAAAGTGCTGACCAGCTGTACCATGTGTCATTAGGTATGTAATAAGCAAAATTATTATTTTAATGTGTATTTTCAGTTTGATTAAATGACAAATGCAAGGTGCTGATATGCATGGTTAATTGTTGACATTAAAAGCAAAATCATATTGTTTTAATAGATGATGTAGATAGGTCAGATCTGTTGATAGTTAGCTTGGCAAAGGGTAATCATTTTTCTAATGTAACAATAACAATTTTTAGTGACTTTCCAAACTCCACTGAAGTAAGTATTTACAAAATTAACTCAAACTGTTTGAGTTATACCGCCTTAATAAAGACCATTTCATAACCACAACAACGCCAGGGGTTTAAAATCACCCGGCTTGGACAACCGGCAGGCAGCTGTACTGTGACAAAGGCAGAGGACAGAGGGGCTACAGCTAACCGCATGGGTAGACTGAGTAAATGATCAGGACGCACCTACAGAGAAATGTGGTGACACTTCTCACTGTTACTGTTGAGTATGTTCTATAGAAAAACACAGAAATCTCCTCCTTCACATGACTTTTCAGATTAGTTTTGTATGTATATCTGTAATCTTGGAGACAAGGAAGAGACAGATCCTTAAAACCACTGACATTATCCACAACAGTTAAAGACTAAACTTCTACACCGTATGACTTTTTGCCACAAATACATTTTTGGGACAAATGATTATAGAAGCATAGAACCTCCTCTCTCACCTGCAATTGTTTTAGCTGACATTTAATATTACACATATTCAAATTCAAATAGCAAGTGCTTAAGATACTAATTTATCTAGTTGAACAACAGTTTCCTTTGGAGTGATGTTGAACATTGGCCTGTATTTTCAAAGACTGTATGCTGCATCAGTGCTGCTATCATCACTTATTAGTTTTAAAATCTTTGTATAAAGACCATCAAACAAAGTCCAAAATCTTTTTTATTTTGGATATTGCCCTGTCAAGTAATGCTTTGGGAGAAAACACTGTTAG